>CM021103.1:127123553-127521389 GCA_007115665.2 Sequoiadendron giganteum | reverse complement strand
TCATATTCTTTATTTGGTTTTCCCCAACTTGAGGTCTTTTGTCATTTAAATCAGTGTATCAAGTGTTGGTGTTTTTTCCCACATAGGATAATTTGCAATTCTCTAAGAGGTAGCCAACCTCTATACTAAAGAACCACAAAGGCTAGTGGCCAACTGACAAGATTCAGTCAAAGACTGACATCTCCTACACTTTTGGCTCTACAAGACCAAGGTGGTAAACCTAAACAATGATCAAAACTTAATTCACTCATACACTGACATTGCTTTATAAAGCAAATAATTCCCAATGCAAATACACTAAGAGAAGCATTGACAACTTGAAACTTGGCTAACTTCTCAGTAACTCAACCCTCTCTCAGCCATTAGAAAGTAGGACACACAAACCTAAGAGTAAGATTAGAATTATTTTGCATTAAATTTGTTTCTAAGATGCACAAGCTAAAAAATAGATCAGTGCTAGTTCTGCACCATGGAGTCAAACACATAAAACACAATTTCCCAACAAACAGTCCTCAACCAGTGGATTTAAATTGTTGATGCTTTGCATCAACTATTAGTGTCTTGCACCAACAATCCTTAACTTTTTATCAATCAAATTCTTCTTATCAAATCCCATCTGCACACCTGAAATCATAATCACCTGCTCAAAGCATTTTAACCATTTCTCTGAAACAGAACAATGAACACATAAAACAATCTCATGAAACTTGAGATAATAAACTCAAAGATACTTTGTATTATTGAATTTACATGACTCACAGTGTAAAAATATGGAGACAATCTGAAGACATTCATGAATGTGGAAACACCTTCATGATATTATTTGCATAAACTAGTTGTATTTACTCATAAATTCAGAAAATTACAGCTTACAGACTCACAAAATGACTCAAAAATTACAATTCTCTATCTACCCAGCCTAATACAAAAACTCAGAACCCTTTACAATGACAGAATAATAGAAGATATAGAAGAAGAGAAGCAAGCAAGAGCAACCCTAAACTCGATCTACAAATGCCATCTGGAAGCTCCATTCATCGTTGATCAAACTGAAAAGAATATCTCCTCTCCTTCCTTTGCAGCAACAAACACATTCCCTCAAAAACTGCCCCTCCTCATCATTGCCCAGTAACTAAAAGCATGCCCATGTGGAGAATCTTCAAATTCACCCAGCTGGAAAATATCCTCTTTCCAGTGCAGAAACTATTTATGTTTTCTACTCTTCATTTACTGTAGCAATACTTTAGAAAATATTTTGCTTTTGATTATAAAGTGAATATTAAAATTCACTTTACTTACATCATTTGCATCCAACATTGAAATATTTCACCTCCAGCCAATAAAATAATTAGCATAGTGAATATATATTCACTAAATACAATTTCTCCTGTGAAAATTCTTTATACTTTGTCCCTTCATTCCACCTTTACCGTAAAAATTTATCTTCAGTAATGAATATTATTTTACTCCAGTGAGCATTCATTCACTTGCCAAGCAAAACAGAAAAATGCTCATGTATTTCACTTACCTCCCCATCTTTAAAAATTCACTCACTGGGCACACTTATTTATTGAAAGCATTGCTATATGAAATCAATTAAAATGTAAGCCCATAAATTTTACGGGGCACCATTTTAATATTTAAAATAAGCCCACCTTTAAAAGTAAAGGCATTTAACTATTTACCCGTGAATATTTTATTCACCTCATGGAATTCCCCTATTTAAAATTTTACTCATTTGATGGGGTAATTAAAAGTCTTTTCCAGTGACCTCTAGCTTTCACCTAGTTGCACTATTGGACAAATATTTAAAATTTTACCTCCTTCACTTGTTTACCATTTAAAATTTTTGCATTGGGCCCACCCCATTTTAAATCTCAAACTATTTAATCTTTTGAAAAAATTTAATAAAAAGATCCTCTTGTGCATTCTCACACACCTCGCAAGAATTTTTATGTCATCATCAAAATCTCACGAGGTCAGCGAGAATGGCCCTAATTTCAATTTTTTCTTGGTTCGGGCATTCCCAGGTTCTGCATTTGTTCTTCCCTATTTGTACCATTCACCTGATCTTCTCCTCCTTTGACCTCACCCATTCAATGGTTTTATACTGCATATTCTCAACCTCTCTGGTGTGGGCCTTCATTGGCTTTAATGGATATCCATCCTTCTTCTTGCTCCTCACTTAGCCGCAACCCTTTGCTCCATTCAACACTTATCAGGTAGTGATGGCAGTCCAACGGATCACATTATTTAGACACCCCTTAACATAGCATTTCATCCTCTACTTATGCAAAGCATCCTCCACATTACCTCCATCATGCCCTCAGAGATCTCCTTCATGCTGCAATGTGTGCACCATACACCGCTTGCAGGTCATGCCACTCACCATGGTTGTGTATTCCCCTCCCACTTGGTGCATAGGCTGTGTCTTCCTTCCTTGGCATGGGCTTCATACCTTCCCATATTGTAGCGCACCTCCATTCCTCACCTGTTGTTGCATTGTGCATGCCTCCCTTCCTCTTGCTAGCTGCTATAGGTGTAGGCCTCCCTTCCTCCACACTCTACAATTGCATTTGTTTAAAAGTTTCCCTTCATCACTACGTAGACCCCTATTCCTCCATGCGTGCCTCTCCCTTATGCTTTGAAGGGTGAATACCCCCTATCAATTTAATTTGCTCAAAACAAAACTGAAATATTTTCAATATTCCCCTTGTCCACTTCAATTTGATGTCACCAAATATTTAAGAAAACATTGGATAAGAATCCTATCCATTTTCAAAACAAACATTAACATCTGTATTTCCAAGGAATTCAAACATCTCATTAACCTTTGTAGCAGTATGATCTACTTGTTAGGTTCATCATGCCTTTGTTTTATCATTTGAAAAGGCAAGCTCACACTAAAGATGTAATTTTCCTTTGTGATTGAAATGTCTTTCAATACTCCAATCATAATTTCCTAGGCTCACACTATCCACGAAACAAATGACTTAAAATGGTGTCCTTAATGCCACTGCCCCTTTCATGTTATCCAAAGAAGAACAAAAGGTGGACTGTCTTGCCTTTTCTTCTATCTCATTTGTATTGACCCTTCTCTTTTGCTCTTTGCTTTTTCTTGATTCTTCTAATGTTGTAGTATGTCCTTTGCATCTTTTGTGAGCAAGTGTCTATGCTCAAGAGTCTTTCTTTCATGATGCATTGAAAAATTGAAATCATTTAAAACAACCATTGATTGAATCTCATATCATACTTGACCAAACTTAACATTTACAACTCTACAATAATGCAAAGCATGTCGGGCCTTAGGTGGCCTGACTAATTTTTTTTTGTTTTGAAACAAATTTCACCCTGAAATGATCAGAGATAGCTCCTAAGTGTATTTTAAGTAAAATTATAAACTGGGTTGCCATTAAAATATGCTTTCTAGCACATTTGGAAAATGGGAAAAACTGACCCAGTGGGTTTTGGAATCGTCCTAGGAAACTCGTCAAACGACCACGTGAAACCATAATAACTTGCAAGCATATAGTCATTTGACCCGAGAATACAATGCAAAAGAAGGATCAGAGAAAAAAATCATGAGGAACCGGATATTAATCGACAAAGTTTCCCAATTAAACTTTTCTGAAACAACAGTTGTTTCGCACCAATTAAAACTGACTCAACTGCCAATTTGTAAAAATAGAAAATCAACCCCTGGCGAGCTGCCATCAGAAATAGTGGAACATTAAGATACCTTGAGCATGTGTGCAAAAGGAATTTTCTTGAAACATCACTGATCAAAATTTATTAACGATCAAAGTTGACCATTCAGAAAGGCTATCGGGAATGCAGATATAAAACAAAACAAACTATATTTGGTTTTGACTTGTTAAAAATAACAAATCAAATCATGAGGCTCTCAAAACAGACATGTGAGATCATTTAGGTATGGAGAATAGATAACAACATTCATCCTAATGTTACAGTCAACTTGGTTGTGAAATCCAAGATCAAACAAGAGGCAACTTTACAGAATTGACAGTCTGTAAACAACAGAACAGTGTCAAAACCCTCCAGCTTCACTTTATGAAACTCTATCAAAACTAATCATTGGAAGTTGAAAATTGACATGCCTGCTCACATAGGTCAATTGAGTATGTCTGCAAATGGGTTTTGCACAACAATGAATAGGCTTTAAATTATAAGCCTCCAAAGTGGGTCGCCCAAAAATTCTTCAGGTCCACTTCTGAAACTATTTAAGCAAAATTTTGAAATAGGCATCTCAAGTTTGCAAAATTTGAGAGTGCCATCAATGGCTTTGACTGAGGTTGTATGCCCCCTATGTGCATAGCAAGATTCTAGATCTCTGGAGAGTAGACCAAAAGTTGAGTCTATCAAGTGCCCTCAAACTGCTCCGCTATTCAACTTTATTTTTCAACTTCATCTGATGACCTTGGGTCACCAGATGAAAAATGGGGATCAACATTTTCTTCTATCAAACACCAATCTACATAATGATTTGACCTCCCCCAACTCATGCTTTCCTCTATCAAACCAAAACAACACTGGTGACTAGAATTTTGCAAACAGCAATACCAAACTGCCCTTGTGCAAATTTGAACTTGCTCTTTGTTCAACTCTTTTATCAAGTGTCAACCAAATTAGATATGTCACATCACTATCACTTTTTTCATTGTCTGATTTCATGTCAAGTGGCCTAATTTGAAAATAGTGATCAAGACCATATGAAAGCACAGTTTGATCACAACCATCCACCTGATGAAACATGTTGGCCTCTCCTAATAGGAAATCATATTCAACATCATCAACATGTTCACAATCACTATGCATTTGAAAGTCAAGCATACTTTCAAAATGTTGATTATAATGTGGCAACAACCTATCACATTCATCATTTAAATCATTCTCAAGCTGAAAACAACTTGCTCCAGTGTTTTTCACATTGCCACATTCTATGAAAAACTCTCCCAGCTAACAAAAATAGCACTCACATTTTGCCTTGTGGCTGGGATTGTTAAACTCAAACTGATTACTAGTTTGCATATCAAAATTAAAATTGTCAAAAGAACTCACCAAAAGATCTTGTTCATCATGCAAACCACCTCCAAGTGCATGCAAACAAATACACTCATGCATTAACACACTTTTTGACTGTTCTTCATCATGCTCGTACTAAGATTTATCAGAGATTTCTGACTCATCATCATCTGTAATCATATAGTCATCCTTTGAACATAAGGTATGAACCTCTTCAATATCACAAGTTTTCTCAACAATGAGAAATTTTGGTTCAGATCCATAACTTGATTTCTCATTGAAATCAACATCTTCATTCTCACTCAAAGACTCATGACTAGGCTTATTCAAGTCAGCAAACAAAGACTTGTCCAAATCTGCATTACAATCTTCAATATTTGACTCATTGGATGCGTAAACCTCATGGTTATCTGTTGTTTCAAGCTCATCAAAAGAGATTTTTGAACTTGCATCAGTGTCCATATCTTCATATTCATCATACAATGCATCATTACAATCAAGTTGTTGTTTGTCTTCATCCACATTATCATCATCATGATCAGTTGGTTCATCATTGGAAAGAGAATCAAATCCACTTGCATCATACCTTGCATCTTGAAGAACATCATCACTGTCAAAATCTATAGGGGCTGCACACAATGACTGAGAGTTGTCCTTATGTGTACATTTCTCATATCCTATGGTCAATAGATCTGAAATTTGTTCATAACTCAATATATCACTGTTCTGATCTACTATTTCAACCACTTCCTCTCCTTGATCTTCACTTGAATTGAATGCAATATCAAATTGAAAATCAGGACATATCAAAATATCATCATCTTCCAACTCTGAGAACTCAATGGTCTGATCATAAATAGGATCTCTCCAATCATAAGAGATTTGACTACTGACAACCTTGTCAAAAATATGGTCACTATCCATCACAAAGAACAGACTATCCACTTGTTCATTCTTACTCACTTCTAGGCTGTCATAACAACAATCCACATCACTTTTCATTCCAACATCAGATTGGGTGTCATTACTAAACTTGTCACTTGCATCATCTTGAGGATAAACACAAATATCTTCACTGTCTGACTGAAAACCATCAATGGTTTTCTCACTACAGCTACTTGTGGCTTATCTTTCAAACTGAAATTCATCACATACTCTGTCACTTGTAGCCGATACACTAATGTTCTCAAGAGTATTCTCTGAATCAACAAATTCCTTTATCTCATTATGAAGACTTGTGTCAAAGCTACAGTCAACACTTGTAAGCTTGACATAATCAACTGTATCATCATATTGTTGATCATATATCTCTTCTTCAAAGTGTAAATCCAAATCATACTCTTCTCCAGGTTCTTTGCTTGGAAGACTCAGCTACTGATTTGTAGTTGGGTATACTTCTTTTGTAAGTTGATCAAAGACAACTTTCTCATCACTTGATGATGCATTTTTGTCATCTTTTACCTTCTCAAGTATGCACTTGTTTGAAAACATTTGATCATTTGCATTCACACTACTGCTAATTTCATCAGCATTTTTCCCCATAACTGAAGACAAAAAACTTTGAATGTATCCATTCCTTTGTTTCTCCAAACCATCCAAAACTATGTAAGCCATCTCCATACTCAGTATTTCAAAATGTTTTAAAAATGCACTAAATCCTTCTTCATAAGCTTCAAAATATATATGGATACAGTCTGATGTACTATGTCTAATTTTTTTTTGGAATTAGTGAAAGAGCAACAACAAATCTATGACTGAAATCAACACTTGACTCTTCATTTTGTTTCTTGATTTGCTTTAACCTCATGACAAGGTCTGAGGGATCTCTTACAAATTCTTCTCTATAAGCAACCACTAATTCGTCCCAACAAGGAAATTACTTCTCAGGAAAGCTTAAATACCAATCCCAAGCTCGTGCTTCAAGAGATATGACAAAAAATCTCATTTGCATATCCTAATCTCTGAATGAATGTTTCTCCATAAAGCTGGAAAAACTTTGAACATGTGCATCTCCTTCACATATAGTATACCCATCAAATCTAGGCATCTCCTTGTAAACTTGAGCTGACATACTTTCAGTTTTATAATCAACCCATGACAAATCTAACTGAGTATACAATGGATCAAAGTAATTGTCAACAGGTGCAATGACTTCACAAGTAGACATAGTTTGATGGTCTCTTGATCGAGCTTGTTGAAACATCTAGTGTCTTTCATCCATTTTTTTAAGTCCTCTTTCAAATACATCATTCCATTCAAGACTCAACCTAGGATTATTAACTCTTGGGTTCTTACACTTTTGGGTATTAGATGCTTGAAGATTATTATACTTTTGAAACTTCTTGACAAGCTGAATCAAAATGTGCATCGGTATAGCTACTTTACGTTGGTGATCCATGGATATTACAAATTAAGGCTCACTAATTATGCATAATTACAACCCTGACCAAATAATGAACAACAGGGATAATTACTATCATAATGACAATTTGGGCTTGAAAATTATGACAATACAAATGGATGGAAACCCCTAAGATACACAAATGCATTCTAACTATCCAAACTAGCAGATATTTGAGCACTAAACATAATATTTCAATGGAACTGCAATTACTTTCAACAAATCCAACAAATAAGAGTGTGCAAATTTGAATTTACTGTTCTTTCCCCTTGTCAGTGCTAACTCACTCAATAGGGAAGCAAAGGTTCTTCTTAGAAGTTCAAATATGGTTTTCATACACAAGTTTCTTGAAAACCAAGAATGAGGAATACTTGGAAACTTTGCAGTTGCTAAAATTTGTCTTCTTGACTGGTAATATTTGTAGATCTGGAACTTTCTTTAAATTATAACAAGTTCTATCAACAAAGTCTCCACCTCTTTCAAAGAGGGCTGAACTTCAAGCAATATGAAGTTCTTTCACATATAAACTTCTTTCTAAGTTCCTTTCTGCCAGCAGAGCACCACAGATTACAAAATTGTTCAGGGTAACTACAACAAATTCTTCTCTAGGGTTGAAATCCTTTAAACTTTGAACTAAAATCAGAATGACAAATCATTTGACTCTATGCAATGACTCTTAAGGCTAGATTCTACAATAAGAATTTTCACAAATTGTCCCTAGTGGAGTCGCCATTTTGTTGGTGTTTTTCCCTCATAGGATTTGCAATTCTCTAAGAGGTAGCCAACCTCTATACTAAAGAACCACAAAGGCTAGTGGCCAACTGACAAGATTTAGTCAAAGACTGACATCTCCTACACTTCTGGCTCTGCAAGACCAAGGTGGGTAAACCTAAACAATGCTCAAAACTTAATTCACTCATACACTGACATTGCTTTATAAAGAAGATAATTCCCAATGCAAATACACTAAGAGAAGCATTGACAACTTTAAAATTGGCTAAATTCTCAGTAACTCAACCCTCTATTAGCCATTGGAAAGAAGGACACACAAACTTAACAGTAAGATTAGAATGATTTTTCATTTAAATTTTTTTCTGAGATGCACAAACTGAAAAATAGATCAGTGCCAATTCTGGGCCATGGAGTCAAACACATAAAACACAATTTCCCAGCAAATAGTCCTCAACCAGTGGATTTAAATTGTTGATGCTTTGCATCAACTATTAGTTTCTTGCACCAACAATCCTTCTCTTGTTATCAATTAGATTCTTCTTATCAAATCCCATCTACATACCTGAAATCACAATCACCTGCTCAAAGCATTTTAACCATTTATTTGAAACATAACAATGAACAGATAAAACAATCTCATGAAACTTGAGATGATAAAATCAAAGACACTTTGTATTATTGGATTTACATGACTCGTGTGTACAAATATGGAGACAATATGAAGAAATTCATGAATGTGGAAACACCTTCATGATATTATTTTGCATCAACTGGTTGTATTTACTCATAAATTCAGAAAATTACAGCTTATAAACTCACACAATGACTCAAAAATTACAATTCTCTATCTACCCAACCCATTACAAAAACTCAGAACCCTTTACAATGATAAAATAATAGAAGATATAGAAGAAGAGAAGCAAGCAGGAGAAGCCCTAAATTTGATCTGCAAATGTCATCTGGAAGCTCCATTCACCGTTGATCAAACTAAAAAGAATATATCCTCTCCTTCCTTTGCAGCAACAAACACATTCCCTCAAAAACTGCCCCTGCTCATTATTGCCCAGTAACTGAAAGCATGCCCATCTGGAGAATCTTCAAATTCACCTAGCTAGAAAATATCCTCTTTCCCGTGCACAAACTGTTTATGTTTTCTACTCTACATTTGCTGTAACAATACTTTAGCAAATATTTTCCTTTTGATTATAAAGTAAATATTAAAATTCACTTTACTTACAGAATTTGCATCCAACATTAAAATATTTCACCTCCACCTAATAAATTAATTTGCATAATGAATATATATTCACTATATACAATTTCTCCTAAAGAAAATTATTTATAGTTTGTCCCTTCATTTTATCTCCAGTAATGAATATTATTTTAATCTGGTGAGAATTCATTCACTTCCCAAGAAAAACAAAAAAATGCTCATGTATTTCACTTACCTCCCCATCTTTAAAAATTCACTCACTGGGTACACTCATATATTGAAAGATTTGCTCTATGAAAGCAATTAAAATGTAAGTCCATAACTTTTATGAGGCACCATTTTAATATTTATAATAAGCCCACCTTTAAAAGTAAAGGCATTTAACTATTTACTCGTGAATATTTTATTCATCTTATGGAATTCCCCTATTTAAAATTTTACTCAATTGATGAGGCAATTAAAAATATTTTCCAGTGGCCTCTATCTTTCACCCGGTTGCACTATTGGACAAATATTTAAAATTTTACCTCCTTTACGTGCTTCCCATTTAAAAGTTTTGCATTGGGCCCACCCAATTTTAAATCTCAAACTATTTAATCTTTCGAAAAAAATTAATAAAAAGCTCCTCCCATGCATTCTCTGATACCTCGCAATAATTTTGATGTTGTCATCAAAATCCTGCGAGGTCAGCGAGAATGGCCCTAGTTTCAATTTTTGCTTGGTTTGGGCATTCCCAAGCTCTGCATTTGTTCTTCCCTCTTTGTTCCATTCACTTGATCTTCTCCTCCATCGACCTCACCCATTCAATGGTTTTATACTACGTATGCTCTCCCTCTCTAACACGGGCCTTCATTGGCTTTAATGGATATCCATCCTTCTTCTTGCTCCTCACCTGGCTGCACCCTCTACTCCATTTGCAACTTATCAGGTAGTGATGGTAGTCCAGTGGATCACATTATTCAAACACCCCTTTAGAAGGTTGCGCACCCCTTAACATAGCGTTCCATCCTTTGCTTATGCAAAGCATCCTCCACATTGCCTCCATCATGCCATCAGATTTATCCTCCATGCTGCAATGTGCACACCATACACTGCTTGCAGGTTGTGCCATTCACCATGGTTGCATATTCCCCTCCTTCTTGGTGCATAGGCTATGTCTTCCTTCCCTGGCACGGGATCCATACCTTCCCATATGCTAGCGTACCTCCATTCCTCACCTGCTATTGCATTGTGCATGCCTCCCTTCCTCTTGCTACCTGCTACAGGTGTAGGCCTCCCTTCCTCCACACTCTACAATTACATTTGTTTAAAAGTTTCCCTTCATCACTACGCAGACCCCTATTCCTCCATGTGTGCCTCTCCCTTATGCTTTGATGGGTGAATACCCCCCTGTCAATTTCATTTGCTGAAAACAAAACTGAAAGATTTTCAATAATCCCCTTATCCACTTCAATTCGATGTCACCAAATATTTAACAAAACATTGAATAAGAATCCTATCCATTTTCAACACAAACATTAGCATCTATATTTCCAAGGAATTCAAACATCTCATCATCCTCTGTAGCAGTATGATATACTTGTTTAGGTTCATCATGCCTTTGTTTTAACATTTAGGTATGGAGAATAGAGAAAAGCACTCATTCTGACATGAAATTCAACTGGTTGTGAAATCCAAGCTCAAACAAGAGGCAACTTTGCAGAACTGACAGTCTACAAATAGCAGAACAGTGTCAAAACCCTTCAGCTTCACTTTTCTAAACTCTGTCAAAACTCATTGTTGGAAGATGAAAATTGACATGCCTGCTCACATAGGTCAACTGAGTATGTATTTAAAAGGGTTTTACATGAGAATTAACAGGCTTTAAATTATAAGCCTCCAAAGTGGGTCTCCCATAAAAATTCTTTAGGTGCACCTCTGAAAGTGCAGAACCAAAATTTTGAAATAGGCATCTCAAATTTGCAAAATTTGAGAGTGCCATCATCAAGTATATTTCTGATTTGTTAAAATGTATTCCTATTCTATTTGTTTTAATTGATTGGTGTCTGCAAGTCAGAATTAAATTATTTCAATAATTCACAATGATTTAAGGATTTATTTTGGATAGTTAAAGAAGAACCAGGTGAAGAAACATTCCAACACAATTTATGCAAGTCATAAATTTAGTTATGTTTTATGCCAGTCATAGAATTTTCAAAGTGCCTAACAACTAGAGTTAAGCCAAAGAGGGAAACACATATCATCTTAATTTTTGACTTCATTACCCATGTGGATAGAAGGCACTGATCTATCACAACCCAAAGAATAGATTTCATATAAAATAACATTTACAAATCATTTCTTTTGTGCAGTAGGAGTATGTGTAGTGATTTTATCTATCCACTACCAGTTGCCATTATGGGTAGATTGTTTGAGCAGGAAATATATTTAAAATTTGCATTATTCACATAGGTGCACCTGCCTAGGTTTAGCAGAGCCTGAGTAGAAGAAGGTTCAATTATGTTAATTGGCCTTGTACATTGGCCAAAAATGTTGTGAGAGCTTGGCAACCTCTCATGGTTCAAACCTGCGTTTTTGAGAACAAACAATTTGGTGACTCTACTGGGGAACTATCCTCAGGAAATATTTTTCAGCCTATCCATTTGTAGATTCAACAAAGTTTTACATTATTTTTGGAGATTCCGCTTGGGCAAACCAAAGTAGTATCAAAGTCCATTTCATTTTCCTACTTTTGGGAAAAGTAGGTGGAGAAATTGTTTCAATTTGATAAATAATGCATAGATATTATGGAATAGTAACACTTGGTCAACTTTCTTGTCAAGATGGAAAAAGAAGTGTGGAGGTAGAAGTCAATAAGAGAGTTGAAAGAATTGAAACAAAAAAGGCTACAATTGGACCAAAAAATTCTACTATTGAATCAAGGATTTGTGCAATTGGGAGTTAAACGTGTCTCAGATTCATCTAAATACACAAATTCCAATAGATCTTGGACACCACAAGTGCCACCTGAGAACTTTGGCAATGAAGGTAGTATGCTCTATTCAGAGCAGAACTTTTATGCATCTCAGTCATCACATCAAATGAATATTTATCCTGTCCATCCTAGACAAAGATTTGTAATCTATCAGAATCAATAGCTTAAGGAGAAAGAGGATGAATATACACATATTCAAAGGCAAGACTCCATCATAGAATTAGAATGTGGAGTGTCTCCCTTAGATTCATTTTTTGACATAAAGAGATATAAGGGAGAAGATATAAACTCTCTATACAACAGGATTATAGACATCTATATGCAATTACCTCCTCATTGTAGGCCTACAAGACCCATGTTTATTGCAGAGTTTTGAAGAGCATCGGAGCCTAAATCAGTTTATTGGTCAGAGTCATCAAAACAATGTGTCTCTGATGTTGTGAATAAATTGATTTATTCCATACTTGGGACAAGGTATATGGGTACTGAAAACCATAAATCTAATAGTGATATCATGGATGATCAAACAATGCAACAAACAAAGGAAGCATGTGCTACTAGGATTTCTAATGACAATTTTTCAGATTTGGAAGATGGTGATGATATGGAGGATCAATCATACATCTTGGATGAGGACTACAATGATCAATACCATGGTGACACAATTAATCATAAAGAAGAATTCATGGGAGAAATTTCATATGAGGGCAAAGATGATGAAAATATAGCAGATAATCTTCAAGAAACATGTTCACTCAACAGTGAGCAAGTTTCAGATTTGTTAACTCTTGAATACTAGAGATGTGCACATTAAGATAATTCTAAAGTTTTGGGTCCAAAATACATTTTCTTTGACAGTGAGGGTACTATGTGTAATGATTCATATGATTCCATGTGCATTTATCAGAGTGGTGAAGAGATCTTTGAAGGTGAACAAGAATCCATTTATGTCCAAGAAGAGGTATGTGACTTGAACAATTTTTGTTTACAAGAGAAAGATGTTGGTTTGCATGTTATTGATGATGAG
The DNA here is from genome assembly GCA_007115665.2 of Sequoiadendron giganteum. Taxonomy (NCBI): domain Eukaryota; kingdom Viridiplantae; phylum Streptophyta; class Pinopsida; order Cupressales; family Cupressaceae; genus Sequoiadendron; species Sequoiadendron giganteum. The sequence goes on along the minus strand of CM021103.1, from coordinate 127,507,999 downwards.
TGTTTAGCATTTGTTGATTTAAGTATGTATAAGGATGACTATATGGATCAAAAGTATGTGTCAATACCAATTGGTTGTCAGAAAGGACTGGAAATTATTTCTGATTTAATTATTCAAGAAGATGTTGATGAGACTAGATTTCTAGATTCCCATGAGAAGCATTTAGATTTTCAAGTCCCAATACAACTGCAGGATCATTCAATAGTATATGATAATGAGAAATCTTATGAATGTTCCATTGAATATGGACATACTTTGTATGTTGCAGGTGATAATGACTTGTCATATGATAATAGGAATTATGAATTATAGAGTGGTGAAAGGAACATGAGTCAGGCTGAACACAATGATTTCCTAGAGGTTTTCAATGACAGTGCATGTAATAGGGAAATTGGAATGGATAGCTTCAAAAGAAATCCGATGAGCTTAAATAAGAATAAAGTTTATGACAGAGGAAAGTGTAGGCTTTTCTTTTGGGTGGCTTGGGGCCATCCTTTATGGTTTGAATTTTAAACCATAGAAGATACAGAGGATTAAGGATTGTTAGTGCATGGATAATTCTTAAACAAACCTTTTTATTATTCTTTTCCATGCACAGTAGTCTAGGAATTTTGAAGGGCCTGGGTTTTCCAGTACATGGACATTCTCAGAAATTTCCTTATTGGAAATATTTTTTTTCTTTCGATGTACAGTAATGTAGGGTCACTTCCATTCTCTATTTTTCATCTTCCAATGCTCTCATTTTCTTTTCCATCCATGTCTTGGTCTCCTCTCCCAGTTGCATTCTAGATTCATGCAGTGATTTGCAAATCACTCATCCCCCATAGGAGCCACTTTTAGAACCCAAATTTTTTAATGGTTTTACTCATTTAAACTCGTTATTTTCCTACCTTTTCATAATAATTCATTTTACCCCCATCCATAATGTTAAAATACCTTTTACCACCATCATTTAACCTTCATATACTTCACCACTTTACCATGGCATTTTGCAAAGTGGCTTGTGGTATCATGGTTAGAAATATTCATGTAACTATTACTGCCACACTGTGGACAGTTAGAGAGAAGACCATGGTTGCATGGTAAGCAGTGAAATGACGGAGGCTAGTGGTTAGAGCATTGTTGTTGTAATACTGCTAGTGGTTAGAGAGGAACCCATAGTGGCTCGGTGGGAAAAGGCAAGTAATGAAGTAGTGGTAGACAAAGGCTACTGTGGTACCACTGGCGGTCATCACAGTGACCGTTGTAGCACGGTGGAAAGAGATAGGCGGCGAGGCAGTGGTTAGTGACAATCACCGCAGTACCGCTGGCAGCCAAAACGGAGACCTCGGTGGCATGGTGAGCGAAGATAATAGTGAAAGGTAATGGTCAAAGATAGTCACCACGGTACCACTAGAGGTAAAGGTTAAGCCCATGGTGGAGCGGTAAAGGGAGAGAAGTCCATGATGGTTAAGACCGCAATACCGTTGGCAGTCTGAATTAAGACAACAGTAGTGCGGTAGATGATGGATGAAGCAATTAATGTTGGTACCACTATACTGCCATGGGTTAGAATAAAGCTTGTGGTAGATTAGTAGATATAATGGAAAGCTTCGCATATAAACTGAAAAAAAAGGGCGGGAGTATAGTTTTAAAAATATTTGATTAGCTGATAAGGAAACTCAATTAAATATTTTAATTTTTGTCAATGACTTCAAATGGTTTTATCCGAAGTAATGAAGGGTCGTGACCCTTTAGATTTAATGTATAAATGTTCTGAAAAATTAGTTAGGGAAGAACAGTAGTTAGAATAGTTGGATTTTTGCAGAAAATGAGAATTGGGAAAATGGAAATAATGTATAGACTTTCTTGAAGCATATCAATGGAGAAAATATTTTAACGGTTGAATTATTTTTGGTGTTCAGTTGTTGTGTGTATTAATTCATATTCTTTATTTGGTTGTCTCCAACTTGAGGTCTTTTTGTCATTTAAATCAGTGTATCAAGTATATTTCTGATTTGTCAAAATGTATTCCCATTCTGTGTGATTTAATTGATTAGTGTCTCCAAGTCAGAATTAAATTCTTTCAATAAGTCATAGTGATTTAAGGATTTATTTTGGATAGTTAAAGAAGAACCAAGTGAAGAAACATTCCGGCACAATTTATGCAAGTCATAAATTTAGTGAAGTTTTATGCCAGTCATAGAATTTTCAAAGTGCCTAACAACTAGAGTTAAGCCAAAGAGGGAAACACATATCATCTTAATTTTTGACTCCATTGCCTATGTGGATAGAAGGCACTGATCTATCAAAACCCAAAGAACAAATTTCATATAAAATAATATTTTCAAATGCTTTATTTTGTGCAGTAGGAGTATAGGTGTAGTGATTTTATCTATCCACTTCAAGTTGCCATAGTGGGTAGATTGTTTGAGCAGGAAATATATTTTAAATCTTCATTATTCACATAGGTGCACCTGCCTAGGTTTAGTAGAGCCTGAAGAGTAGAAGGTTCTATTATGTTAATTGGCCTTGTGCGTTGGCCAAAAATGTTGTGAGAGCTTGGCAACCTCTCGTGGTTCAAACCTGCATTTTTGAGACCCAACACACCATTGTCATGTACTTGCAAGCATAAATAATTTGATGCAACCAACAAATTATTTTTCCTCTCACAAGCACATGACAATGGTTTGTGGTTGTCCTCCTTAATCACATAAACCACAATCTGCAATGGTTATAAAAGGGAAAACCATAAATGGTGTGTGGAAACGTATGTATGTCGAATTACATGTAGACAATAGCTATAATGTGTACCACTCTAATAAATATAGAGATAAATGTTTAATATTACACTTAATATACAACCTATCATACAAATGTGTTAGCTACATCTAATCTCATAGACATACACAACTGCACATAGGGAAAATAATATGAAGAACACCAAAAAAAGGCATGCTCTCCACCCTACCATATTGGGTCATGGAGCCTCATGGGCTCTCACCAAACCCTTGAGCAAGAACATAAATTGTCCACAACTATGATCAATTGTGAAATCCATGTTCCCTATTAAACCTAATATAGAGCTTATCATTCTAACAATTCTTTTTTAGGCTCAAATAAATAATAACTAAAAAGGTGCATCTAACATCAGGTACCTATATATTAGTATACATTTTTTTTGCAAGTACATATATAGTAATTGCATGAATTGTATGCATATGTATGTATCTTTTCACCAAACATGGGCACATATAACAAGCAATAACTAGAAAGCAAAAAACTATAGATATGTACAACATGAAAACCAAGCCAACCATAACATTGAAAATAGTTTTGTTGAATGGAGCAACATACACCATCATCATGTGCTTGGAGTGATTAAAAATGTGATGCAACCAAAAAAAAAATTTTCCACTCACAAGCACATGATAGTGGTGTGTGGTTGTCCTCCATAATCACATAAACCACAATCTACAATTGTTATAAAAAGGAAAACCATAAATGGTGTGTGGAAACGTATGTATGTCAAATTACATGTCGACAATAGGTATACTATGTACCACTATAATAAATATAGAGATCAATGTTTAATATTACTCTTAACATACAACCTATCATACATATGAATGTTATCTACATCTAATCTCATAGACATACATAGCTGCACATAGGGAAAATAATATGAAACACACCAAAAGAAGGTTTGCTCTCCACCCTACCATATTGGGTCATGGAGCCTCATGGGTTCTCACAAAACTTTCGAGCAAGAAAATACATTATCCACCACTATGATCAATGGTGAAACCAATGTTCCCTGTTACATCTAATATAGAGCCTATCATTATAACAATTAATTTTTGAGGCTCAAATAAATAATAACTAAAAGGGTGCATCTAATTTCAGGTACATATACAATCTCCACCCTACCATTTTCGGTCATACAGCCTCATAGAGTCTTACCAAACCCCCGAGCAAGAACATACATAGGCTATAGTGCCCCTCCATGTTTCACTCTGGTGGTCATCGTGATTTGGTTTGTCACTTTTGTCATGGTATGGTCCTTCGTTTCATTATGAGATTTGGTACTTCTTGGCATGTTGTGCATTTGTTTCAAATTGGGTTAATTAGTACTTGATTAACTATTACATTAAAATAAAGTTATTGAAATTAAAAAGAGATATTTTAATAATCTAAATAAATGTTTTAGTACATTTGAGGTATGGATTAAATAAAATATTATTAATATTTTCAATTGGTTTAAATAAATTAGATCATGATTTAATAAATAAATATTAAAAAAATTGTATATTATCAGTTTATTGTGTAAATAATAAAGTAAAAATGTGGATAGGAAACATTTGACTTGGGCCTAGTAACTATTTAGAAATTGATTAAAATCTCCTTCTAGGTGGAGGTAGCAATTGCATAATTCCAAATGCATGGTAATTGCTTTCAACAAATCTTGGCAACGATTTATTGTCTTTGAGTGGATGAGGATTAAGGGAAATGGAACAACACCATCTAGGTATGATTGAATGAAAAATAAAATGGAAAGTGAATTGGATTATTAAACCCATCGAGAGTAGGGGATTCTCCATTCTCAAATTAAAAGGATCCATCAAAAGAGGCTTATGCTACAGTAAGGATATAAAACTATATGCCTGAGAGGCCAAAAAGAATAAGGATCTTGGAAGGTTGTTGGGATTTCTCCCAACTCCTATGTTTTTTTTCAAACCTTCCCACGATACCGCGACCCATCCAGTCCCTGTGTGTGGGTGGTGCGGTGCCTACCACCTTACTACGGTCTACCTTCCTATCACCTACAGTTCTATGGTATCCCTGCCATACCGCCACTCTCCTTCCATCCTCTCATGGTAGTGTGGCTATACCGCAGCCTCACGGTCTTCCTTCACCCTCCTTGTGGTAGTGCGGTCTCACTCAGCTTCACCACGGTACCGCCAGCTCTTCGGTCTTTGTCCGCGGTGGTGTTGTTTCCCTGTCTAACCACTAGCTCCTCTCTCCTTCTTCGCGGTTGAGCAATTTCTTGTGGCTTCACTGTGGTACCACTGGTGTGCTCGTCATTGCTCATGGTGGAACGGTACCCTGCGGTACCACTGGGCCTTCTCTCTCTATGTGAGGTAGTGCGGTTTTTGACTCTTCTAGCGGCATGTTAAGTGGAGATCTCTCTGGCATCTTTCAATTTTGATTGGAAAATGCAAGGACAATTTTAAATATGATTGAACGTTTAAGTTGGCATATCTTTAATGCCTTTTAATTAAATATTTTATTTCTTGTTGCCGTGTATGTTCTTAATAAGTAGTGATGTTGTAGAACTTTTTGATGTGAAGTGCTCTGAAGAAGCAAAATTTGAAAGGTTCTCTGTGAGAAAATTTTATGAATAAGATAATATAGTTTCTATGTCTTTTCTATGTCTATCTTTTTAGTCCTCTTCTTTTTTCCTTCACGTGGTATCAGAGTGGGTTCTTCATAACTAGTGTTGTCTTAAAGTGTCTGTGAAAGAATGGAAGCAAGCACAAGCTTGACAAATCCTCAAATCCCACAGTTAAATGGGAAGAACTATGATTATTGGGCAATTACAATGAGAAAATTATTTTTTTCACAAGACTTATGGGAGCTAGTGGAGAATGGATTTCCAGAGCCAGTTGATGTAGCCACATTCAATTACTTGACACAAGTAGAAAATAAATTACTAAAATACAATAAAAAGAAGGATTCAAAATATCTCTTCTTTATTCTACAAGGAGTGCATGAGAGCATTTTTCCAACAATTTCACCAACAATTAGGTCTAGACAAGCATGGGATATAATTCAAACAACTTATCAAGGAATGGAGAAAGTCAAAATAACTAAGTTGCAAATATTAAGATGGGAGTTTGAGACTTGTATTTGAAGGACAATGAATCAATAGATTCATTCTTTACACAGATTATTGTATTGGTAAACCAAATTAGATCACATGATGAGACACTTGAAGATGTCAAAGTTGTTGAGAAGATTTTAAGAAGTTTACCAACAAGATTTGAAAAAATTTTGGTAACCATAGAGGAAACAAATGACCTCACTCAGTATTCTATTGATGAGATTTTTTCTTCACTCATTTCTCACCAGCACAAGCTGAGAAAAAAAACAAATATGTCATTGGAGCATGCTTTCAAGTCACAAGCTTCAATAAACCAAGGAAGAGACAGAGGAAGATCAAATTTCAAAGGAAGAGGAAGAAATTTCGATAGAGGTGGAAGATGCAGCCCGTCAAGTTCAAGTGGAAGAGGCAGTAGCCAAAACCCATCTCAGAATCAACCTCAAGGTCAAAGGTATGATAAATCTCAAGTCCAATGCCAGTACTATAAATTTTTTGGACATTATATGAATGAGTGTAGGATGAAATAGTATGATTTTGGTAAACAAAATGCAAATTTTACAAAAGAGATTCAAGACCAAAAATGAGATAAGAGTACAATGTTTTTGGCCTATAATGTTGCACAAGCAATTGAAAAAGATGTTTGGTTTTTAGACTCAGGCTGTAGTAACCATATGATAGGAAATTTAGAAATGTTCTTAATTTTAGATGAAAATGTTAAGTCTGATGTCACCTTGGGTAATGAAAAATAAGTGTCAGTAAAAGGAAAGGGAAATGTCAATATTCTAACCATACAGGGGGAAAAAAATTATATTTCAGATGTGTATTTTGTGCTAGGTCTACAACACAATTTAATGAGTTTCGGTTAGCTAGTTTAAAAGGGATATAGGGTAACTTTCAAGAATGGACTGTGCACAATTTTAGATAAATACCCAAGTAATCAGCTCATTGCTAAGGTCAAATGACAAATGATATAATGTTTCCCTTGAAAATTTAGCTAGATTTTGAATACAAATTATGCACAAGCACAAGAAATTACAACTAGCATGCAGACTGTTTTTCAAGTGGAATTAAATGATGAAAACCGGCTATGGAATTTGAGGTTTGGTCATCTAAATTTTGAAGGTTTAAATTTTCTTCATAGGAAACGTATGGTGAAGGAATTCCTTTAATTGAAAAACCTGAGAGAGTTTGTGAAGGATGTATTTTAGGAAAACAACATAGAGAATCATTCCCAGCAGGGAAGTCAACTAGAGAAAAAGCCCCTTTGGATATTGTTCACTCATATTTGTGTGGGCCAATGCAAACACCTTCAATAGGTGGTCGTGTTTATTTCTTGAATTTTATTGATGACTATTCAAGGAAGACACGGATTTATTTTTTAAAGGATAAGAGTGAAATGTTTGATTTCTTTTGTCAGTTCAAGTCTCTTGCTGAAAAATAGAGTGGTCATTACATTAAAGTGTTGAGGAAAAATAGAGGAGGAGAATATATTTTAAAAGTGTTCTTAAATTTTTGTAGAGATCATGGAATTCATAGGTAGTTTACTACCAGATATACACCTCAACAAAATGGGGTAGGTAAAAGGAAAAACAAAACAATCATGGAAATGGCTAGAAGTATGCTGAGAGCTAAAAATTTGTCAAATAAATTTTGGGCTGAAGTTCTATCATGTGCAGCATATATAATGAATAGGTGCCCAAAAAAAATTGTTATGAATATTATTTCTGAAGAAGCATGGACTGGCAGAAAGCATAATGTCTCACATATGAGAGTTTTTGGATGTGTTGCATACACACATTTACCTGATGAATTGAGAAGAAAGTTAGAAAATAAAGGATAGAAATGTATATTTGTTGGATATAGTGATGAATCCAAGGCGTATAAGATTTATAATCCAATAAATAAGAAGTTCATAATTAACAGAGATGTTTAGTTTGTTGAAGATGAAGCATGGGTTGGAAGTAGAGAAATTTCAGCTAATGTATCAGTAAGTATTCCTCAAGAAGAAAATGAAATCTCAGTTCCAACAATCACTTCTACTAATGTGACTTCTTCTATGCCCATTCAAGTTCAAGCAAGTGGTGAACAAGTGACACCATCATCTAATGTAAAAGCAACAACAAGAGGACCGCAAATGCCATCTACAATAAGAACCTCTGGCACAGGACCATCAAGTCCAAATTTTGTAGATTCAAGTGATTTATCAAATCCAATACTAGCAAGCATGAAAAGACAAAAAATCATAAACATAAGAGATATCTACAATCAAAATGAAGAAGAAAATAATTCAGAACAGTTTACACTTTTAGCATTTTATTCTCATGTTGAAGATCCGATTCACTTTGAAGGTGCAATTAAAGAAGATAAATGGATATGCGCAATGGATGAAGAGATTGATGCAATTGAAAATAATCAAACATGGGATTTGACGAGTCTTCCAAAATTCAAATGGTGAAGTGCAGAAGCATAAAGCAAGATTCATTGCAAAAGGTTATTCACAACAGCTAGGAATTGATTATACTTACACTTATGTACCTATAGCTCATCTTGACACAGTAAGAAAGATACTAGCCATAGCAGCATAAAACAAATGGTTAGTTCATCAAATGGATGTGAAATCATAATTTTTAAATGGCTATCTTGAAGAGGAAGTTTATGTTGGAAAACCACTTGGGTATGAGATATTGGGCCAAGAAGACAAAGTCTACAAGCTGAAGAAAGCGGTGTATGGTCTTAAACAAGCTCCAAGAGCTTGGTACAATAGGATTGACAGTTACCTTATATAGAATGGCTTCATCAGATGCAACAGTGAGCCTACATTGTATACCAAGATGAATGAAAAATGTGAAATTATGATTATATGCCTGTATGTTGATGATTTAATATTCACTGGTGATCTATCAGTTGATTTTTTTAAAGGAGATATGATGAAATAATTTGAAATGATAGACTTGGGTCTCATGAAATATTTTTTAGGCATTGAAGTAAACCAGGATGAAAATGGTATTTTTATTTCTCAGGCTAAGTATGCTAGTGATGTTCTAAAAATATTTAATATGTCAAATTGTAAATCTGCACCAACTCCTATAGTGATTGGATTGAAGCTGAGTAAAGAGGATATAGGTTCAAATGTTGATTCAACCTTGTATAAAAAACTAGTTGGTAGTCTTATGTATTTGACAACCACAAGACCAAACATAATGTATGTTGTAAGTTTAATTTCCAGATTTATGGAAAATCCTAAAGACACACATTGGAAAGTTGGGAAAATAATTTTGAGATATATAAGTGGAACAATGAATTATGGGATTCAGTATTCAAGATTAGATGAATTCAAATTGACTGGATACACTGATAGTGATTTTGCTGGGAATATTGATGAAGAAAAAGCACATCTCCAGTTATGTTTTTCATTTTGACATAGGTGTAGTTTCATGGACTTCGAAAAAGCAGCCAATTGTTACTCTTTCATCAATGAAAGTTGAATATGTTGCAAAAAAGACTGCTACTTGCTAGGCAATTTGGATGAGAGTACTGAAAGAACTTCAAAAAGAACAAGTGGATGCAACAAAAATATTCTATGATAATAATTATGCGATTACATTATCCAAGACTCTAGTTTTTCACAAAAGGAGCAAACACATTGATACTCACTATCATTTTATCAGAGAACTAATCGACAATGGAGAAATCTCTTTAGATTTTTGTAGGTCTAAGGATCAAGGTGCAAACATTTTCACAAAGGCACTAGGAAGAGACAAATTTCTTTATCAAAGAGAGCGACTGGGTATTAAAGAAGGCAGGAGTTGTTATCAAGGGGGAGTGTTGGGATTTCTCCCAAATCTTGCGTGTTTTTTGAAACCTTCCCACGATACCACGACCCATCCAACCCCTATTCGCAGTGATGTGGTGCCCACTACCTTACCATGGTCTACCTTCTTGTCACTCATGGTTATATGGTCTCCCCATCGTACCACCACTCTCCTTCCTTCCTCTCATGGTAGTGTAGATATACTGTGGCCCCATGGTCTACCTTCTCCCTCATTGCTGTAGCGTTGTCTCACCTGGCTACATTGTGGTACCGCCAACTCTTTGGTCTTTGTCCATTGTGGTACGGTTTCCTCATCTTACCGCTAGATCCTCTCTCCTTCATGGTTGAGCAATTTCTTGCAGCTTCACTACAGTACCATTGGTGTGCTCGTCATCCCTCGTGGTGGAGCAGTACCCCATGGTACTACTAGGCCTTCTCTCTCTATGTCTGGTAGTGCAGTTTTTGACTCTTATAGCGGCGTGTTAAGTGGAGATCTCTATGGCATCTTTCAATTTTGATTGGACAATGCAAGGAAAATTTTAAATGTGATTGAACATTTAAGTTGGCATATCTTTAATTCCTTTTAATTAAACCTTTTATTTCTTGTTGTCATGTATGTTCTTAATAAGTAGTGATGCTGTAAAAAAATTTGATGTGAAGTCCTCCTAAGAAGAAAAATTTGTAAGCTACTCTGTGAGAAAATTTATGAATAAGATAATAGAGTTTATGTGTCTTTTCTGTGTCTATCTTTTTAGTCTTCTTTTTGCCTTCAGAGGTGTCGGAGGTGTGAGGGAAGATCATAGGGGTACATTATTTATGTTCATTTCTTGATCTATCTTAGTTTTCTTGACTACAACAAGAAATATATAGAGATCTATAAAATCCATCACTGTAAGAAGGGTGTATTTAGTGCACAAGTCATTAGAATTCAAAGACAAGGTTAGTTTTCTTGACTACAACAAGAAAGTTATAGAGATCTATAAAATCCATCACTATAAGAAGGGAGTATTTAGTGCACAGGTCATTAGAATTCAAAGACAAGGTTTGTGCAGTATTCTAGGGAGTTTGTCATACCGATCATTCTCTCAGCTATTTCCAAAGACTTGGCATATTCTAGGCTGAGCAACTGGTCATCATCTTCTATCACTAAGTATTCGATTGGGCACAGTTCCAATTATGTAGCATCATTACCAATTTCTGTATAGGCTAATTTTATTGCAAAATGTTGTCATTAAAGATTGCATTGTTTATGCAATGGGATCTCCTTTTACCTTGATTCACCCCTCACTGGTTAGCCTTTTAAGCTAGTGTAGTTTTTATCAAACATTCATATGAAATATACATTAGAGAATATAGCCATATATGTATTTTATATTTTAATTAGGGAGAAAAAATCATACAATCTATGGTTCTTTTTGTTTTAAATATTTTAATATACCAATGTGGAAAATTGTATGTCCTCTAAAAATATTATCAAGTATGGATATCAATAATATAGTGCAGTTGTACATTATAGTTTTAAAGAAGATTTTAGATATATCAACATGCTTTAAAATATCTCCTTTTTCTATTTGAATGTTTAAACCATTTTGGGGATAGTTGGTTCCCATGTTTTAGAGGGATAAAATATGGAATGCAGGCATAGTGTGAGATGAATATGGGGCATGGCATCTTGTTATCATATTTAGTAAATCATAGATCATTTTGGCATAGCTTTGATCTTCAACCACGACGAGGTATCTAAAACCATGTATATTTATGGTTCTGGTATTAATATTGATTGTATGACACTCTAAAGTGCCAAATGTGCCCTTCTACAGAGGAATTTCTATGAGAAATTTGCTATTCAAGCTTGAATAATGCTTTCATTTAGTCATATTTGTTTATTTGAATTAAGTAGATAGTTCAAGGACACTACCATGGTTGAGAAAGTCAATGTATTATATGAAGTAGTTGAACAAAAATCAAACAACACAAAATATATAAGTTTGGAATCTTGAATTACCCTGTTGCCTCCATTTTCCAAGCCAATTTCTTCGCCCTTGCTTAGATCTTATGTGGTTATGGATGCGATATATCTCCTACACAAAAAGCATGTGCTATTTTATGACCTGCAATACAACTATATCAAGACATCTTTTTAATTCCTCTATCTTTCATCAATCTCCTTCCTATTTGAATCTCACCGCACCTGCCTGCTTTTGCGTAGCTATTCAGAGAAGAACATAAGTTGTGCCATTTTTAGGATACAACTTAAAAAAATAAAAAAATAGTGTTTTGGGAAATGCTCAGCTTATATTCACATATGATAAATTCCCTGTTCTTATGCTTGATGGATGTTCCTTCATTATTACTCGAAATCTGATACAGTACTCATTATTATAGTGCAAGCCTAGTTTTCAGATTGTTTCATTTAGCATCACCAATAGTCTTCTTTTCCATCAAGGTATGCAGTAGGCATGACTCTTTATTTAAATGATTTATATATGGGTATGTGTAGGATCATGATGGGCCAAAAAGTGGCGATATCTAAGTGATATGATGGCCCATGTGGCTGACAACTTTTTTTTACCCAAAATTGATGAAACAAAAAGGGTTTAAATGATATTCTTAGTTTTCCACCAATATAAATTATGCTTTACTTTGAATTTAATAAATAATTATTATTCATTTTCTATTTGAATTATGACTAAAGTCCTGATTGATAGGTTGATTGAAAAAAATCTGTAGCTTTCAAACGGTATCACATTTTTTGAATCCAAAACATGTGTCACATTCTCACATACTATAGGATTAAAAAAAAAAAATTTGAATTTCAGGAAGTTTTGACCAAGTTAAGGTGGTCAGACATACGAGTTTTAATAGTTTTTAAAAGTTGTAATAACAAATTCATAATTAATTATTTACTTGGAAAAAAATTACAAAAAAATATGCATCACATCGGGACATGAGTCCCCTACTTGTATATAAAATCTTATAAAAAAATATTATCATTTTATTGTGGTTTGGGTGGTCAGACAGATACCTACTTCTTATTTTTTCCTTGAAATTTAAGTACTACTGCATTGAAATTTCAAATTTTCACCAAATAGATTTTAAAAAATAAAAAATAAACCTAGTAGTTTAGAAACTACATTCAATTTTCTACAGATTCTATTCTTACATATTTTTGAAATAATATAGATAACTTATTCAAAATTTTACATCAAGTTGCCTAAGTAAGATTTTTTGAATTTTATTGCCACTTCAGGGCCTGTTTTTTCCATGATGATCCTACACATACCCATATATATAGTGTTATTTTAAAAGAAACAGATTTATGTGTATTGATACTTATGAATATATATATATATATATATATATAATTTCTAATGTTTGTATGTGGATGGTAATTACGTGGAGTATTAAAGAAATAGGTAAATGCTTAGGGATTAGTCTCATCAAAATCTATATATTAACATTTAGAGAAAGGGAAAATGATGCCATTCCTTAGGACTCAATCTTTAAATTGATTGATGAAAATGCTTTATGTGGTATTAGAAGAATATTTACATAAAACTTGATGATTCTTGTTAGAAAGGTAATCAATGTCCTTTAAAATTACCATATAGTTTCATGATAGTAAGTAGAATGTCGACATGAAAATTTAGCATAATTGGTAGTATTGAATATATTTCATTTGTAATTTTATTATGATGCACTATTTTATGTCTAAGAGATGCCTACCTATTAAGTTAGTATCTACTCAGTAAAATGTACAATTTAGCTTATTAGATTTAGATTGTTACCAATGTTTTATCTAGTAATTCAACTTGGAGTTCTTAACAGTTAAATTGATTGTTTGTGACTTTCTTAAGGGGTGGTAATGATTGATTAATTGATCACTTTGTAAAGTGTTTGATTGGAGAATTAAGGTGCTTTTGGTGTGATTTTGTAACTAATACTAAAGTGGGATTCATTTGGTTAAATTGATTAAAGTTGTCTTCCAAAGGCTAGGGAGCAATTCTCTTCTTGATTGAATTCATTGATAATCTTTGAGATTGTTGTTTGTATTGGTTGAATATATGAGGGTCATTAGCCTTGCATGGTATATTTACCTATATGGTTGGAACTTGTGAGTGAGAAGGGTTATGCCCCACCTTGTTATTTTGTTAATGAGTTATGTGATTGTGCAAGTGGCCAACTCTTTGGTTTTATTGGGGCCTCCTATGATAAGCTAGTATCCCCTTGTCCCTTGTTTACTTTGGATGTTTATGTTCCTATGAAAGTGATGTTACTATCATTTGATGTTGTGCTTTATTTGTTCATTGATGTCATGTTAGCCTGTTGTTGTCTTTTTTTCTTTTGCATGTATGTGATTGTGGGACCCTTTGCTATCTCCTAGCATGGGGGGTGGACCTTTGGGTACCACATGGTTGGGTGGAAAGTGAATTGTACTCCTTTGGGTTCCCTCTCCTTGTTCATGATTATGGTGACTCCTTCCGAATTTAAGACTTTTGCATTGATACTAGCTCATGTGGATTTTTATTCATGTACTTATATCAAACCATAAATCTGATGTACTCTCCTCACATGTATACAAGGAGACATTGATGTTCAAATATAATGGTGTAATGATTTTAATGAATGTAGAACTCTTATAGGTAACAAACAATGTAACAGATGTATTGTAAATGTTAGATAAATATGTTGATTTTAAATGATCTTTATTAGTGACATGTATGGTTATTTCCTATTTTTTGTTCAATTAATTGAGATGATTAAATGTACTTTCATATTGTAGATGGAATTTAATTAATGTTATGGGGCATGTCCAGGATCATGAGGGGCCAAAAAGTGGCAATAGGAAGAAGTAGCATTTTTCACTCGCCAAAAAATGTGGAAATCCTGAGTTGACTTTCTTTTGGGTTGGGTATCAGTACATTGTTCCATAGCAATTCCCAAGCCTAATTTTTACAAATCGGATATTTGATTTTTAAAAGTATAAAAAATCAGGGTTGGGCAATATTTGAAAACATTTAAAAATGTATTGTGGCGGTAAAATTTTTGTGCCACAAATCAGATATCTGATTTGAAACGGGTATCCGATTTGAAACAGATATCCGATTTGTGGCACACATAGACCCAAGAGTAATTAGGAGGTGTAGGGTGGACAAGAGATAGAGAGAGAGAGAGAGAGAGAGGGGAAAGGGAGAGAGAGAGAGAGAAGGGGAAGGAGACAGGAAGAGGGGGAAGAAGGAGAGAGAGAGAGAGAGAGAGAGAGAGAGAGAGAGAGAGAGAGAGAGAGGGAGAGATAGAGAGTGGGAAAGAGAGAGGGAAAGGGATAGAGAGAGAGCAAGAGAAAGAGGGGGAGGGGGATGGAGAGGGGAAGGAGAGAGAGAGAGAGAGAGGGGGGAGAGAGAGGGAGAAAGAGGGGGGGAAGGGAGAAGGGAAGGAGAGGAGAGAGAATTAGGATGGGGAAGGGATAGGGGAGGAGGGGAAGGATAGAGAGATAGAGAGAGAGAGGAGAGAGAGAGAGAGGTTGGAGGGAGAGGGGAATGGGAGAAAGGGGGAGAGAGAGAGAGAGAGAGAGATAGAGGGAGAGAGGGAGAGAGAGAGAGGGAGGGAGAGAGAGAGATGAAAAGAGAGAATATTTAATATATTAGTAATATTAATTAGTTATATAAAATTTTATATATTAACTTAATATATATATATAAATATTTATATATTAACTAGAATATATAAACAATATTTAAATATTATACATAATAGTATAATATATTATATATTATACATAATTTCATAAAAGATTATCATAAATTAATAGAATTATAAACTATATTGTATATCCTCAACTAGATATATTAAAATAAACTATAAATTATTTATTGCAATTTTTTAAATCATATATTAAAAACTATATTAGATTTTTTAAATTATATATAAAATAAATCTGATATTTGATTCAAATTGGATATCTGATTTGAAAGTTTCAATTTTTTAAATCATATATTAAAAACTATAGTAGATTTTTTAAAATTATATATAAAAAAAATTGGATATCCGATATGTCTGACAAAAAACCTACTACCTAGGGATTAGCCTTGGGTTTTCTTTGGAAATTTTCTAGGACATGCCAATCCTAAGAAGTCAACACAAAAAATGTGTTTAACAACTTACCTTGCTTTTCTAGACTTCGCCCATGTGGCTGACAACTTTTTTTTTATCTTAAATTGATGAAATGAAAAGGGTTTTTAAAGGAGATTCTCAGATTTCTACCAATATAAATTATGCTTTACTTTGAATTTAATAAATTATTATTATTCTTTTTCTATTTGAATTACGACTAAAGTCCTAATTGATAGGCTGATTGAAAAACATCTATATCTTTCAAACCTTATCACGTTTTTTGAATCCAAAACATGTGTCACATTCTATGCTTCACATACTATAGGATTAAAAAAAAAAATTGAATTTCATGAATTTTTGACTAAGTTAAGGTGGTCAAACATACGAGTTTTTATATTTTTTAAAAGTTGTAATAAAAAATTCATAATTAATTATTTACTTGGAATAAAAATACAAAAAAATATGCATCAAATCGGGACATGATTCCTCTACTTATACATAAAATATTATTAAAAAATATTATCATTTTATTGTGGTGAGGGTGGTCAGACAGACACCCACTTCTTATTTTTTCCTTGAAATTTAAGTACTGCTGCATTGAAATTTCAAATTTTCACCAAATAGATTTAAAAATATATATATATATCTACTAGTTTAGAAACTAAATTCAATTTTCTACAGATTCTATTCTTACATATTTTTGAAATAATATAGATTACTTATTCAAATTTTTACCTCAAGTTGCCTAACTCTGATTTTTCTGAATTTTCATTGCCACTTAAGGGCCTCTTTTTTCCATGATGATCATGCACATACCCTATGTCTTTTAGTTCTTGCTAGTTTTTTTAATGGGATTTTAGTAATGTAACCTCAAAACCTTGGAGGACTCAGAAAAAAAATAAAAATTGTACCTCTTTCTTAGTGTTAAGTGTGTTGTCGTCTAGGGTTTCATCGCGGGGTGTTACACATGGTATTAGAGGATAGGTTCATACACTGGGTACTCTAGGTACATATGAGCCCATTATGTTGTGCTTGTGAATCTGTTAAATGGAGTTGTTAAGTTATCATGATGTTCATGGCATTGACATTTAGCATCATGTGATTTGTGGAAAAGAGTAGAGTGAAAGAAAATTGATAAAAGGTTATGGATGAAAAGTAATGATATGAATCACATGGGTTATGGAAGTAAATTTACTTATATAATTGTGTATGTAATTGTACCCCCATGTAAATTTGAGGAACCGGTAACTTTGGATTAGTTTTGTGTTGTGAATACCTCATACTTGCTTTGTGTGTCCATAGGATGGTGATATTGGGTAGCCATCCATGGTGAAAAAGCTCTATTTTGGTGTGGGATTAACCATACCATTATGTGTGTTTTGTTGTTTGTTACCTAGTTAAGGGCCAACCCACGTGTGGTTGAAACTTATATATAAGAGTAACCATAAGTTAGTTTCATAGATTCTTTTATTTTGGTTCTCTAGCCCCTCAATCTGTGAAGGGGTAGTAGCAACCACAAAGATCCTTGGGTAGAGTGTGCAGTGTATGCATATTGAAGCACAAATTGGTCTTAGCTCAATCGATCTTGAAGAAACGTACTCACTGCTTTCCCTTATGATGGAGCAAGATACTTGATCCATATGTGCTAGCCTAATCCCCATAGTTTTGAGTACAACATTATTGGTTTGTTAGTATATGCCTAGCCATCCGTAGGGACATTGATCTAGCACTAGTGAGTTAACCTCGTCTGTATGAGAGATGAAGCTCCAATAGCCCCATACTGATACATATATGCATTATATATACACTTTATCTACATGCATTCTAACATGATACAATAGATACGATGTCAAACCCCATTGATGTTCCGACATAGTGTTGGTGATGATGTCGTGTTGTTGATGGTAGCGAGCTAGGCTTGAGGAAACAAAGGCACATGCAATACATGTGAAGGTGCACTATGAGATTTTGTTATGATCGCCTACTTGTGTGATGAGTGTCATAGGGCCTCAGACACTTGTAGAGGCATACTCATGTTTACTTTCGATAGTGTTTGGGTCAGTTGGCATATGCGTATGTCCTAGCCATGTATACCTTTGGCTACGGTGAGTACTTGTGTGTTCCTTCTCCATGAGGTATCACTATGTGGGGTGTGTTTTTCATATGCCTACTTCCGCATAGCCATAGACACATTTCCATGTGGTATATGACCAGTGTGTGCCCTCTCCAGTTGGCGTATGACCATGTTGCATGATGATGTGATGTAGAGTGTACCTAAGGAGTACAATTTGAGTTATGTGGGTGGAATTCTCATTCCACACCACATGAGGGCTACTATTATAGCTTGACATTGTTCCCTCCTTCAACGTTTGGTGGCTAGTATCTAGTCACGTAGTGATGTATAGTGCAATTTTCAAGATTGTGGAATTTCTTTATGGTTAATGATGAATTTTTGTTGACTGTGAAGGCTAATACCTTGTTTATGTTTGATTGTGATGGTTTAGCCACACCTTGTGATCTTATTTTCTCATATCCCTCATCATTACATTTGATTTAGTGTTTAAACTATGCACATTTATTTCTTTATTGTTGAAACTGAATTTTTATTTTCTCTTCTTTATGACTTTGGTGGCTAAACTAGTTTATCCTTATTATTTTTGATGTCAACAATGTGTCGTATTGTGAATCCTCTCCAAGGATGCATGAGGTGGACCTGGTGAGTTTATATGAGGACGTAGACATAGGGAACCTTGAGGATGGCATTATGTGAGGTTGTTACACAACTAGGACCCAATACCCACCTATGTGTGATGACTATCTCTTGGAGGCTAACCACCTTATACAACAAGAGATGGGTCATTGTGGTCTTGTTTGGATGGTCTCACCATGTGTGTGTGGCCTAACATCATCAAGCCACTGAGTGTGAGTTATGGATCATGTGAGATGGACATTGGCTCTGGGCCCGTGGATTATGTATCATGGATTAGTATGCTACTTTTTGGTGTCCAGATGGACCCATGTGTGGCCTTGTGATGTGGTTCCTAGTGATCTGCATTGATAAGCATGTGAATAATGTATGTTAAATCATGAATATATTATTTATGTAATGGTAAATTATGATTCCATGTTTCTTAAAAGGTGTAAAATCATGATATTTTCTAAATATGTTATGAGATTTAGAGTGTTAAAATGAATAAGGTTGATTATTATGTTGGTGAATCATGGATACTTAATGAAAAATGTGTTCTTGTGTTCATAAATATGTTTTGTTTTGTGAAAGTGTGGAATTTTGATGTAAAAAATCAACATTGATGATTGATATTTAGCAGATGGTTTGATTAGTGAGTGTTGTCTTTGGATGTGTCTTGGTGAAGGGGAAACATTATCGCATCACTCATTTGTGAGTACCTTGCAACGTTGTGACTTTCCCCTCATGGTTTGCTTGACTGTATGACTATTTGTATGCTCTATTGTATGGTTTGTTGTAGGTTGCATGTACTAGGCATCGACTCCACCTGAATTTCCACGTTTGAGCGTGCCTTAGACCTAATGGAAACTATTGAATGGAGGTAGTGTCTAGTCCCCCAATTTCACCCATCATCATCAAAGAGGATGAGTGTCCAGTTTGATACCCTATCAGTCTGTGTTGTTTAAAGTTTTGCTTAAACCTGGTCAAGTATTTGTTTGATATTGGTCCACTTGATGGTTAGATGTGCTTGTCTTTTCATATGTTTTATTCTACCCTCATGACTTCTAGGAGTAAGTTAGATCTTAGGGGGGAGGATGTAGTGCCCCTCCATGTTTCACTCTAGTGGTCATTATGATTTGGTTCATCTCTTTTGTTGTAGTATGGTTCTACATTTCACTGTGAGATCTAGTATTTCTTGGCATGTTGTGCATTTGTTTGAAATTGGGATAATTAGCACTTGAATAACTATTACATTAAAATAAAGTTATTAAAATTAAAAAGGGATATTTTAATAATCTAAATAAATGTTTTAGTACATTTGAGATATGGATTCAATTAAATATAATTGATATTTTAATTGGTTTAATAAATTTGATCACGATTTAATAAATAAATATTAAAATAATTATATATTATCATTGTATTGTGTAAATAGTAAAGTAAAAATGTGGATAGGCGACATTTGACTTGGGCGTGGTAACTATTTAGAAATTGATTCAAATATCCTTCTAGGTGGTGGTAGCGATTGCATAATTCCAAGTGGATGGTAAGTGTTTGCAACTAATCTTGGCAATGGTTTCTTGTCTTTGAGTGGACGAGGATTAAGGGAAATGGGAAAACACCATCTAGGTATGACTGGATGAAAAAAAAGAATAGAAAGTGAATTGAATTATTAAACCCATCAACAAAAAAACTCAAGGGGGGATTGTCCATTTTGAAATTAAAAGGATCCATCAAAAGAGGCTTATGCAACAGTAAGGAAAGAAAACTACATGCCTAAGAGTCCAACAAGAATAAGGATCTGGGGAGGTTTCAAAGGCGTGAGGGAAGATTGTAGGGGTACATTATTTATGTTCATTTCTCGATCTATCTTAGTTTTCTTGACTACAACAAGAAAGATACAAAGATATATAAAATCCATCACTGCAAGAAGGGAGTATTTAGCGTAGAGGTCATTGGAATTCAAAGAGAAGGTTTGTGTAGTATTTTGGGTAGTTTGTCTCACCAATCATTCTCTCAACTATTTCCAAAGAATTGGCATATTCTAGGTTGAGAAACTAGTCACCATCTTCTATCACTAAGTATTCGATTGTGCAGATTTCTAGGTATGTAGCATCATTACCAATTTCTGTATAGGATAATTTGATTGCATAATGTTGTCATTAAAGTGATTTTATTATTTACACAATGGGATGTCTTTTTACCATGATTCACCCCTCACTGGTTAGCCTTTTAAGCTTGTGTACATGTGTGTTTATCATACATTCATATGACATATGCATTAGAGCATATAACTATATATGTATTTTATATTTGAATAAGGGAGAAAAGATCATATAATATATGGTTCTTTTTGTTTTTGTATATTTTAATATACAGATGTGGAAAATTGTATGTCCTTTTAAAATATTAACAAGTATGGATATCAATAATATAGTATAGTTGTACATTCTAGTTTCAAAGAAGAGTTTAGATATTTCAACATGCTTTAAAATGTCTTATTTTTCTCTTTGAATGTTTAAAACATTTTAGGAATATCTAGTTCCCAAGTTTTAGAGGGATAAAAGATGGAATGCAGGCATAGTACGAGATGAATATGACACATGACATCTTGTTATCATATTTATTAAATCATAGATCTTTTTGGCATAGCTATGATCTTAAACTATGATGAGGTATCTGAAACCATGTATATTTATGGTTCTGGTATTAATATTAGTTTTATGACATTCTAAAGTGCTCAATGTGCTCTTGTATAGAGGAATTTCTATGAGAAATCTGCTAGTCAAGGTTGAATCATGCTTTCATTAATTCGATATTTATTTATTTGAATTAAGTAGATAGTTCAAGGATGTTGGAAATAATTCCAACTTTTGTGCATCTTTCTTGTCTTACCGTGTTACCTCGGTCTTGTGTTTGGTCTCTTGCAGTGGCATGGTGCATACCGCCTTACTGCGCCCCTTCGGTTTGTCCCCCACAAAATTTTGTTACCTTAACTCTTTATCGCAACCTTCCTTCCTTCCTCTTGCGGTTCTCCACTATCTATTTTGCTACCATGAAACTCCCCTCTGATGTGTGAGATTGAGCGGCTATACCGCTTCCCCACAATCTTCTCTCTCTCATATCGCAATATCACAATTATTTTCTCTTTCACCGCGATACCATCATGTGCCTTCTCCCTCCTCACGATTGTGTGGTATTTCGTAGCTTCACTGTAGTACCACTAGTGTGCTCAACGTTCCTCGTGGTAGTGTGGTACCCCATGGTCCCACTGGCTTCTCTCTCTTACCCCGTGGTTGTGTAGTTTAGTGTTCCTTCTGGCGGTGTGTGAAGTGGGATCTATCTAGGATTTTTTTAGGTTTTGATTGGACGTTGTAAGGACTTATTTAATGTGATTAGACAATGACAACTTGGCATATCTTAAATTATATAAATTTTGTACTTAATTTCTTTTATTTCTTGGTGTCGTGTATGTCCTTTATATGATTTGTTGTTGTAAAACTTACCAAGGAGATGAATAAACAATGCTCAGAAGAAGCAAAGAATTTTTAGTTGTTTTGTGAAAATTTTATGAATAATATAATTTAGTTTTTCTGTGCCTATCATTATTAGTCCTTTGCCTCTGGCCTTCATGTGGTATCAGAGTAGGTTCTTCAAACTTAGTGTTGTCTTAAAGTGTCTATGAAAGTATGGCAGAAAGCACAAGTTTGACAAATCCTCAAATCCCATAGTTAAATGGGAAGAAATATGATTATTGGGCAATTACAATGAGATCATTATTCTATTTTGTAAGACTTATGGGAGTTAGTGGAGAATGGATTTCTAGAGCTAGCTGATGTAGCAACATTCAATTCCTTGACACAAGTAGAAAAGGGCTTACTGATAGACAATAAAAAGAAGGATTCAAAAGCTCTCTTCTTTATTCTACAAGGAGTGAATGAAAGTATTTTTCCAAGAATTTCAGTAGCAACCAGGTCTAGACAAGCATGGGATATACTCCAAATAGCTTATCAAGGAATGGAGAAAGTCAAAACAACTAAGTTGCAAATACTGAGAAGGGAGTTTGAGACTCTATATATGAAGGAAAATTAATCAATAGATTCATTCTTTACCTAGATTATTGGACTAGTAAACAAAATTAGATCACATGATGAGACACTTGAAGATGTCAAAGTTGTTGAGAAGATTTTAAGAAGTTTACCCACAAGATTTAAAACAATTTTTGTAACCATAAAGGAAAAAAAAGGACCTCACTCAATATTTTGTTGATGAGATATTTTCCTCACTCATTTGTCACAAGAACAAGCTGAGAAGAACAAAAAATATGTCATTGGATCATGCTTTCAAGTCACAAGCTTCAATAAACCAAGGAAGAGGTAGAGGAAGAGGAAGAAGTTTCAACAGAGGTGGAAGAGGCAGTAGCCAAAACCCATCTCAGAATCAACCTCAAGGTCAAAGGTATGATAAGTCTCAAGTCCAATGCCACTACTATAAAAAATTTGGACATTATATGAATGAGTGTAGGAAAAAATAGTATGATTTTGGTAAACTAAATGAAAATTTAACAAAAGAGAGTCAAGACCAAAAACCAGATAAGAGTACAATGTTTTTGGCCTGTAATGTTGCACAAGCAAGTCAAAAAGATGTATTGTTTTTAGACTCGGGCTGTAGTAACCATATGATAGGAAATTTAGAAATGTTCTCAAGTTTAGATGAAAATGTTAAGTTTGATGTCACCTTGGGTAATGACAAAAAAGTGTCAATAAAAGGAAAGGGAAATGTCAACATTCTAACCAGGCAGGGGGAGAAAAAGTATATTTCAGATGTATATTTTATGCTAGGTCTAAAACACAATTTAATGAGTGTCGGTCAGCTAGTTCAAAAGGGATATATCGTAACCTTCAAGAATGGTCTGTGCACAATTTTAGACAAATACCCAAGTAATTAGCTTATTTCTAAGGTCAAAATGACAAATAACAAAAATTTTCCCTTGAGAATTCAGCTAAATTTGAGTAAAAATTATTCACAAGCACAAGGAATTACAACTGGTATGCAGACTTTTCTTCAAGAAGAAGTAAAAGATAAAAAATAGCTATGGCATTTGAGGTTTCATCACTTAAATTTTGGAGGTTTAAATTTGATTCACAGGAAAGGTATGGTTAAGGGATTACCTTTAATTGAAAAATCTGAGAGAGTTTGTGAAGGATATATTTTAGGAAAACAACATAGGGAATCATTCCCAATAGGGAATTCAACTAGAGCAAAAGCCCCTTTGGAGATTTTTCATTTAGATTTGTGTGGGACAATGCAAACACCCTCAATATGTGGTAGTTTTTATTTCTTGACTTTTATTGATGACTATTCACGGAAAACATGGGTTTTTTTTTAAAGAATAAGAGTGAAGTGTTTGATTTCTTTCATCAGTTCAAGTCTCTTGTTGATAAATAGAGTGGTCATTACATTAAAGTGTTGAGGATAGATAGAGGAGAATAATATATTTCAAAAGATTTTTTAAATTTCTGCAAACATCATGGTATTCACAAGCAGTTTACTACCAGATATACACCTCAACAGAATGGGGTAGCTGAAAGGAAAAACAAAACAATCATGGAAATGGCTAGAAATATGCTAAGAGCCAAACATTTGACAAATGAATTTTGGGCTAAATTTGTATCATGTGCAGCATATATGATGAATAGGTTCCTAACTAAAATTCTTATGAACATTGTTCCTGAAGAAGCATGGACTGGCAGAAAACATAATGTCTCACATATGAGAGTTTTTGCATGTGTTGCATATGCACATGTACCTAATGAATTGAGAATAAATTTAGATAATAAAGGAGATAAATGTATATTTGTTGGATATAGTGATGAATCCAAGGAATATAAGCTTTATAATCCAACAACTAAGAAGGTCATAATCAGTAGAGAGGTACAGTTTGTTGAAGATGAAGCATGGGATGGAAGTAGAGAAAGTACGGTCAATGGAATAGTATCTCTCAAGAGGAAAATGAAATCTTTGTTCTAGTAAATATTCCTACTAATGTGGCCTCTTCTTTTCCAATTCAAGTTAAGGAAAGTGGTCAATAGTGACACCGTCAACCAATGTGAGAGAAGAAACAAGAGGACTGCAAACACCATCTACAACAAGAACCTTTAGTGTAGGACCATCAAGTCCACATTTTCCAAATTCAAGTGATTTATCAAATCCAACACTAGAAAGCATGAGAAGACAAAAAATAAGAAACATAAGGGATATCTACAATCAAAATGAAGATGAAAAAAATTCAAAATAGTTTACACTTTTTGCATTTTATTCTCAAGCTGAAGATCTAATTCACTTTGAAGATGAAATTAAAGAAGATAAATGGATATGTGCAATGGATGAAGAGATTGATTCAATTGAAAATAATCCGACATGGGAATTGATGAGTCTTCCAAAGACAAGGATGTAATAGGAGTTAAATGGGTTTACAAAACCAAATTGAATGCAAATGGTGAGGTGCATAAGCATAAAGAAAGATTAGTTACAAAAGGTTATTCACAGCAGCCAAGAATTGATTATATTGAGAATTTTGCACCAATTGCTTGTATTGACATAGTAAGAATGATACTTGCCATGGCAACACAAAAAAAATGGCTATTTTATCAAATGGATGTGAAATCAGCATTTTGAAATGGCTATCTTGAAGAGGAAGTTTATGTTGAATAGCCACCTAGGTATGCATTATTCAGCCAAGAAGATAAAGTATACAAGTTGAAGAAAGCTCTTTATGGTCTTAAACAAGCTCCAAGAGCTTGGTACTATAGGATTGACAATTATCTTATACAAAATGGCTTGATCAGATGCAGTGAGCCTACATTGTATACCAAAATAAATGAAAAAGGTGAAATCCTGATTGTATGCCTATATGTTGATGATTTAATTTTCACTGGAGATCTATCAGTTGATCTGTTTAAAGGAGCCATGATGAAAGAATTTAAAATCAAAGACTTGGGGCTGATGAAATATTCTTTAGGCATTGAAGTAAATCAAGATGAAAATGGTATTTTTATTTCTCAGGAAAATTATGCTAGTGATGTTCTGAAAAGGTTTAATATGTCAAATTGTAAATCTGTACCCACTCCTATAGTAACTGGATTGAAGCTGAGCAAAGATGATATAGGTTCAAATTTTGATACAACCTTGTATAAATAACTAGTTGGGAGTCTTATGTATTTAATAGCCACAAGGCCGGACATAATGTATGTTGTGAGTTTAATTTCCAGATTTATGGAAAATCCTAAAGACACACATTGGAAAGCTTGGAAAAGAATTTTGAGGTATATAAGTGGAACAAAGAATTATGGGATTCAATATTTAATTTTAATTGTATTCAAGTTGACTGGTTATATTGATAGTGACTATGTTGGGAGCATTGATGACAAAAAAAACATGTCTAGATATTTTTTTCACTTTGGCAGAGGTGTAGTCTCATGGGCTTCGAAAAAGTAGCCAATTGTCAATTTGTCATCAACAGAAGTTGAATATGTAGTAGCAACTAGTGCTTCTTGTCAGGCATTCTGGATGAGGAGAGCTCTGAAAGAACTTGAAAATTATGAAGTGGAAGCAACAAAAATATACTTTGATAATAATTTTGCTATTGCACTATCAAAGAATCCATTTTTTCACAAGAGGAGCAAACACATAGACACAAGATATCACTTTATCAAGGAGTTGATCAATAATGGAGAGATTATTGTGGTTTTTTGCAGGTCTGAGGATCAAGTTACAGATATTTTCACAAAGGCGCTTGGAAAAGAGAATTTCATCCTTCAAAGAAATAGATTGGGCGTGAAAGAAGGAAGAAGTCATAATTAAGGGGGAGTGTTGGAAATGATTCCAACTTCGACGCATCTTTTTTGTCTTACCACATTACCTCAGTCTTGTGTTTGGTTTCCTGCGGTGGCATGGTGCCTACCGCCTTACCATGCCCATTCATTTCTTCCCCCACGGCTTTGCAGTTACCTTACCTCCTTACCAAAACCTTCCTTCCTTCCTCCCACAGTTCTCCAGTGTCTACCTTGTTACTGCAGAACTCTCATCTAATGTGTGTGGTTGAGCGGTTATGCCGCTGCCCCGTGGTCTTCTCTCTCTCCTCTCACAGTATCACAGTTCTTGTCTCTTTCACCATGGTACCATCATGTTCATTCTCCCTTTTTGTAGTTTTGTGGTATTTTGTGGCTTTGAACCATGGTACCGCTGGTGTGCTCGGTGTTCCTCATGGTAGTGTGGTACCCTGTGGTCCCGTTGGCTTATCTCTCTTACCCCATGGTTGTACGGTTTCATGTTCCTTCTAGCGGTGTGTGAAATGAGATCTATCTGGCATTTTTTAAATTTTTGATTGGACAATGACAACCTGGCATATCTTAAATTCTTTTAATTTTACAATTAATTTCTTTTATTTCTTGGTGCCGTGTATGTCCTTTATATGAAAGTCTGTGCAAGATCATCATGGAAAAAATAGGCCCTTAAGTGGCAATAAAATTTAGAAAATTAGAGTTAGGCAACTTGACGTAAAAATTTGAATAAGTTATCTATACTATTTCAAAAATATGTAAGAATAGAATGTGTAGAAAATTGAATGCAGTTTCTAAACTACTAGGTTTATTTTTTTTAAAAAATCTATTTGGTGAAAATTTGAAATTTCAATGCAATAGTACTTAAATTTCAGAGAAAAAATAAGAAGTATGTGTATGTTTGACTACCCTAACCACAATAAAATGATAATTATTTTTTTATAATATTTTAGATATAAGTATGGGACTCATGTTGCAATGTGATGCATATTTTTTTATAATTCTTTTCCAAGTAAATAATTAATTATGAATTTTTTATTACAAATTTTTAAAAATATAAAAACTCACATGTCTAACCACCTTAACTTGGTCAAAACTTCATGAAATTGAATTCTTTTTTTTTAATCCTGTATTATGTGAAGCATAAAATGTGACGCATGTTTTGGATTCAAAATTTGTGATACCATTTGAAAGCTATAGTTTTTTCAATCAGCCTATCAATCAAGACTTTAGTCATAATTCAAATAGAAAATGAATAATAATTGTTT
The DNA here is from genome assembly GCA_007115665.2 of Sequoiadendron giganteum. Lineage (NCBI taxonomy): Eukaryota > Viridiplantae > Streptophyta > Pinopsida > Cupressales > Cupressaceae > Sequoiadendron > Sequoiadendron giganteum. Next base: position 127,480,416 of record CM021103.1, on the reverse strand, counting down.
ATTTAATTCAAAGTAAAGCATAATTTATATTGGTGGAAAGCTGAGAATCTCCTTTAAAAACCCTTTTCGTTTCATCAATTTTGGGTTAAAAAAAATCATCAGCCACATGGGCCATCATATCACTTAGATATCACCACTTTTTGGCCCATCATGATGCTGCACATACCCATGATGTGCTATTGTAAAACTTACCAAGGAGATGAATAGACAATGCTCGGAAGAAGAAATGAATTTGTAGTTTTTATGTGCAAATTTTATGAGTAATATAATTTACTTTTTTTGTGTCTATCATTTTTAGTCCTTTGCCTTTGGCCTTCAAAGGACACTACCCTGGTTGAGAAAGTCAATGTATAATACAACGTAGTTGAACCAAAATAAAACAAAACATAATAGATAAGTATCAAATCTAGAATTACCCTGTTGATTTCATTTGTCAAGCCAATTTCTCCATCCTTGCTTAGATCTTCCATGTTTATGGATGTGATCTGTCTCCTACACAAAAATCATGTGCTAATTTATGACCTGCAATACAAATACATCAAGACAGTGTTTTAATTCCTCTATCTTTCATCGATCTCCTTACTATTTGAATCTCACCATAGTTGCAACATTTTTAGGATACAAAAAATAAATAAATAGTGTTGCGGGAAATACTCAACGTATATTCACATGTGATAAATTACCTGTTGTTACGATTGATGGATGTCCCTTCTTTATTATTGGATATCTGATATAGTATACATTATTATAGTGCAAGCCTAGTTTTCAAATTGTTTCATTTAGCATCACCAATAGTCTCCTTTTCCATCGGGGTATGCAATAGGCCTAACTCTACTAGTACATGTTGTGTATTTGATTTCTTGTTCATGGTTGTGTTTAAGATAAAAATTTGATTCCCATGTGAATGTGGCCAATATGTAATGTGATTGTTCTATTAGAATAAAACTTGATATTGTATCTTATTCCTTATTAGTGTATGTATGATAAATTCCACATCTGATATTGTGTGGATATATATAAATTTTTGTATATGTAAGTATATTGTATTTTGTTTTAAAATATAGACACAATTATATATAGGCTTGTATAAATATCCTAACTTTAGTAAAGGTACAAGGTTTCCTAAGAGATTAAAAGATTATGTTAGATAAATGTAGCCAAAAATTAAATAGGGGAAAGTTATTATTTATACTTAGATAAATGAAAGGATTTATTAAATAAATGAGTGAAATATCCTTGATTAATTAATGATGTCTAACAAGGATTTAATTTTTGTTAATTATTGGTATTAAATATAGTGTTTGATGTTTGTTAGAAGGGATTTGATAACTCTTGAGTTGTAGTGTATAATAATACTTCGATTACATTGGTTTATGGTGATATGTATATATATACTTGTATAACTTAGATGTGTAAGAGTTAAACTATCTAGTCTAGTTGCAATGGTGCAAAGGTCTTCTTGGTCATGACTAATTGATTGATTTTTCCTCTCCTTGTTTACCCTGAATTTATTTTATGCTACCATATCTAGAAGAGGAGATTTGTGTTTTACTTGGGTATTGAATTATTTCGCATAAAATACAATAATGGAGTTTTGTGTCCTTCAATCTACTACCTCCTGAATTATATGCTCAATACATATTTTTTGATTCGAAGGTTTTTTTTAAAATTTATATTCGATCTCAATCATAGATATATATATATATATGAGTGTTTGGATATGTAATTAAATGATTTATATATATATAATCTTAAGTTAAAAGAAACAGATTTATGTGTATTGATTTTTATGAATATTTTTATATATATAGAATGTCTAAATTTTATAAGTGGATAGTAATTACGTGAACGAGTATTAAAAAATAGGTAAATGTTTAGGGATTATTCTCATCTAAATATATATATTAACATTAAGAGCAAGGAAAAATGATGTCATTCCTCAGGATTCAATCTTTAAATTGATTGATGAAAATTCTTTATGTTGTATTAGAAGAATATTTACATAAAAATTGATGGTCCTCATTAGAAAGGTAATCAAAATCCTTTAAAATTACCATATAGTTTCGTGATAGTAAATAGAATGTAGACATGAAAATGTAGGATAATTGGTATTATTGAATAGATTTCATTTGCAATTTTATTATGATGCACTATTTTATGTCTGAGAGATTCCTACCTATTAATTTAGTATCTAATCAATAAACTGTATGTTTTAGCTTATTAGATTTAGATTGGTACCATTGTTTTATCTAGGAATTCAGCTCGGAGTTCTTAATAGTTAAATTTATTGTTTGTGACTTGATTAAGTGGTGGTAATGATTGATTAATTGCTAGCTTTTTATAAGTGTTTGATTGGAAAAGTTAAGGTGATTTTGGTGTGATTTTGTAACTGATACTAAAGTGGTTGTCATTTGGGTAAATTGATTAAAGTTGGCTTCCAGAGGCTAGGGAGAAATTCTCTTCTTGATTGAATTCATTGATAATCTTTGAGATGGTTGTCTGTTTTGATTGAATATGTGAGGATCATTAGCCTTGCACTGTATGTTTATCTATATGGTTGGAACTTGTGAGTGGGAAGGGTTATGCCTCGCCATGTTATTTTGTTAATGAGTTATGTGATTGTGCAAGTGGCCTGCTCTTTGATTTTGTTGGGGCCTCCTATGGTAAGCTAGTATCTCATTGTCCCTTGTTTCCCTTGGATGTTTATGTGCCTCTAAAAGTGATGTTATTGTCATCTTATGTTGTACTTTATTTCTTCATTGATGTCATGTTAGCTTGGTATTGTCTTCTTTTATTTTTCCTATATGTGATAGTGGGACCCTTTTGTTTACCTTGTCATTGCACCAAAAGATCGACCTATCAATTCTTGATACAAGCATCAGTTAAGATCTAAGGGAGGTGGCTAAACCATGTCACAAACCCGAAAGGAGATGCTAGCAGTTAGTCCAATAATCCCCCCCTTAGCGTCAGCCGAGGGGTTCAAACCCATGATCAGCTCTGATAGCAATTGTTGACCTTGTTGTTGCACCAAAAGATTGACCTGTCAATGCCTGATACAAGTGTCAGTTAAGATCCACGGGAGGCAGTTAAAGAATTTGCGAACCCAAGGGAGGTGCTGGTGGTTAGTCCAACACCTTTGTTATCTCCTAGCACATGGGGTGGACCTTTGGGTTCCACATGATTGGGTGGAAAGTGCATTGTACTCCTTTGGGTTCCCTCTCCTTGTTCATGATTGTGGTAACTCCTTCTAAATTGAAGAATATTGTATTCATACCAGTTCATGTGGATTTTTATTCATGTACTTGTATCAAACCATAAATTTGATGTATCATGTATTTTACTTTTGATGTACTCTCCTAACATGTATATGAGGAGACATTGATGTTAAAATGTACGTTCGGTGTAATGATGTTAATGAATGTAAAACTCTTATAGGTAATGGACAATGTAATGGATGTATTGTATATGTTAGATAAATAGGTTGATTCTTAATTATCTCAATTGGTGACATGTATGGTTATTTCATATTCATTATTCAATTAAATGAGATGATTAAATGTACTTTCATATTGTAGACAAGGAATTTAAATAATGTTATGTGTTTTAGTTCTTTCTAGTTTCATTAATGGGATTTTAGTAGCATAACCTCAAAACCTTGGGGGATTCAGATAAAAAAAATGTACCACTTTCTTAGTGTTAAGTGTGTTGTCCTCTAGGGTTTCGTGGTGGGGCATTACATAGTATACCACTAAGATCAATGGTGAGACCAATGTTTCATCTTATACTTAATATATAGCCTATGATTCTAATAAATCCTTATTGAGACTTAGAAAAATAACAATTATCCTTCAAAAAGAATAAACATAAGGAGTTGATACCCACGTATTGTTGATTGTTGTTCAATAGCTTCAAAAATATTATTTTATTTATTATTTCCATGTAGTGGCGATGGTTTCAAAGTAGTAAAATAGTCCACATATTAGCTTACAAAGAAAAATCTATACATATATATATTGATCTAAAGTTATATATAGACAAGACACATATAAGTCCATAGATGGACTTTTCAATAGAGAAATCACCTTGAGAGAAAAAGAAATAAAAATCACTTGTCACAACTTGGCATGGCAACATTGTTTCATGTATGGTTTCCATATAGTGTTTGTAGATACCGATAATTGGTTTAGGCTTGCGAGTACACATTCGACATAATTTTCTATTATACATGGTCATGATTAAATAATGTCAATTATTTAATCACCCTTTCTAATACATATTTCCTCTATTAATTAAAATACCCTTTTTAATTAATTCACTAATTCATTTATTCAACTATTGATTAATTAAATAAACCATATTTATTTAATTATGTCACTAACTAATTAATCCTCCTTCTCAAATTAAATATTTATTATTTAATTAAACCCCCTTTATCATATTTCAACTATAATTAAATATTTATTATTTAATTATTCAAATTTAACCTTTTCAACTACAATTAAATATTTATTATTTAATTATTCAATTCCACCTTTTCAACAGTCAAGTTAAATAAATTATCTTTATTTATTTAATTAATAATCTCTCATTTTTGAATGTTGAATTAAATTAACATTTAATTCATTATTTAATTATTTGTCACATTCTTCTGTCAATCAGTTATCTAAATCATTCACTCACCTTCTAACTTGAGATCTATTTTTTAGTTCTTCAGTTATCTCCGAATTTAACAGCTGATCATCTCTGTGAGAAGATTCTTTGTCACAACTAGTTAGTTAACTAGTTCTAACTCATATGCATGAATCTGTTTATTAATTAAATATATTTTATTTAATTATTTAATTTATGTATGCATTTGAATTCTTTATCTTTGAGTTCTAACTTTGTCTTTGACATTCAAAGTCTATTTCTTCTATTTTCAAACACTCTTAACTAAAGATTAAGATCTTGAACTCTTGTTCCTCCTGTTTTCGAATAGTCTTGACATAAGATTAAGTTATCATTCTAATTTAATCTTTATCCTGTAGTCTTTTTTGACTCATGTTCTATCTCACATTCTATCTAACACACAACTTACATCGCATGACATTCATCAATCTCATCCATCGATCTCTCTTTCAATCTGAGTCGATTGTTCAAAAACCCAAAATCTATAAAATGGCCTATCATTATCAATATTCCTCCTCTCGGAATCATACACTTTTGAGAAGAAACTTATCTTCGATATTTTTCTTAGAAATTCGATGAAGTTATGCTTGCATCAACCACATAAATCTGAGGGCAAGAATACTAAAAAGAAAAATGGAGAAGAACAATCAAGATAATTTCAAGGAGTGGATGCATATTTGGTGAGAGCTTTCCAATTGATTTGTTTAGTTTAATTATGTTTACTTTCTTCGTTCTTTGTTGTTTTGATTTAGATTGTTTGTTAGTTTAGAATTGATCATTGTAATCTATGCAACTATTAATTAATGTCCAAAAAATCTAGGTCTTACATTTGGTGAACTCGACGTGAATCATGCTTCAAATTTGTGCAACATATTTTTTTTTTCCGTTTTCCATTTTTTTGGTTTTTGTGGGAATCATACAGAAAACCACATCTGTTCAAACAAATGATGCATCTGTATCGGTGAACCGCATCTACTAAACTCCACACCACATCTGCCATCACACACTGCATCTGCTAACTTTCGAACCGCATCCGACTATCAACACGACCCACATCCGCAAATCAATTTCAAGCCACATCTGTGGCTTGAAATGCCACATCTAACAGGGAAATATTTTTCACTTTTTCAATTCCATACATCCACGTTTTCCATTTTTCATTTTCGTGTGATTTTTCATTTTTCACTGATGTTTGCTTGGAGTTGTGTTTAGGGGGAATAACTTAGTTTTTGCAAGACGAAGCTTAGAAGACAATAAAAACCAAAGACATATTTTTCTACAAGATGAAAGTCGAAGATAATAACAATGAACTACTGATTAGTTTGCATGCAGGACCTAATGCCTTTGTTTTTATTTATTTAGCAAGCTTTATGTTTGGTAGATAGATAACTGTCATTTGGAATAAAAAGAATCAGTGTTTTCTTTGTTTGGTGTAAAAGCACATTTATGTCACCCTTAACGATTTAGTATATCGAAGTATCCTCTCCCCTTGCACAGTCATGCGATCCTGGGTGTAAGAGAAATGGTTACTGACTCTAGAACTTGAGCTTGTCTTGGTGGGAAAAAGTACTCACCCCAAGACAACTCAGACTGGTAACACGCTTTAGCCAACGACTTCCACCTGGTATATAAAAACAAATTTCTTGGTGAAACCCCATAAATCACACTCACTATTTCGATGAGAAGGGCAGAAATGGTCTCTCACCGAAGTTGAATAGTGCCCCACAAATGGAATGCCCTTACTAAATACCATGTTGTAGTTTTCCAAAATCCTACCTATTTGGTGGTGCAGCAAGGTTGGCCCTGTGAAGCCATCTTACATTCTTATGGTTTATGTGTAGAGATGAGATGTATGCCATGGGAGTTTCATGGGTATAGTAGCTTGGCTGCCCCGTATAAGTGAGTGTCATGGAGGGGAGCTAGTGGGGTCAAGCTACTAGTCATCCGCCATAAATATGCGTAGCTGGATTTATCCAAGTAAGAACTTAGCAAGTATTGTCCAAAAAGACTAGGTTGTAAATATTTTCTGGTGTCTTAACAGATCTATCACTTCAAAACTGAAAATACATTGAATTTTGTGTTTGTTTTTTGTTGTATTTGTCAAAAAATTGATCAACAAACGGAGTCAGTCAAAACAACTTTCAAAAAACTGCAAACTGTCAAAATGTGAGTCGCAACTGTAAGTTTTAACACCGCATTTGTCTTAGTGAGTCACATTTGTTAGGGTAAACACCACATGTGTTTGTCAAAAAAGTCCATTTTATAGTCTAGAGAATTATGAGCCACAACTGTCAAGTTTCGAGTCACATGTGTATATGCAAGCTGCATTTGTCAATTTTTGAGCTGCATATGAGTCAGTCAATCTCATCTGTCAAACCGTAAACCACATCTATTAGGAAACCGCAACTACTTGTAAAAAATTCGAAACTAGGTTTTAGTCAAATCACCACATACGTATTGTGAGTCGCATCTGTCATAACATAAAATGTATTTGTCAGGAAAAGCCACAACTTTTTGTCAAACATCCGAAACTAGGTTTTAGTCAAATCACAACATGCATGTTCATAAACCGCATTTGATAGGTGAACCGCATTTGACTATCAATAGAAAAACCTTGAAAACTGCAAATTGTGTCTGAAACATTACTACCATTTTCGCTTCTATTTCTAAAGATCATCCTTGGACAGAAACTAGAAAATTTTCTCTAAACCTTGAATTATTAGGTGTCATATACATCCTAGTCATAGTCATCCTAAGTTGCATGCACATAGATACTTCCTAGGAAATTGCATATAGTAGAATAGAACAACTTCCCACGTCATTGGATATGTTCATGTCCTAATTTGTCCTCATCATTGAACCTAGTCACTTTAGTCCTATTAGTGAATCTTGTCAGCTCAACAGTCTAGTTTGGAAAATTCACCTTTTCAACTATCCTTGTCCTACAATCAAGTTCCTTGGTCAAAAAAAAATCATTGCATGCATTTACTCCATAGGTGGTAGGTTATCCCTATTTTAGAATCATTTACCATCATATTCTACTCGAGATTTTTCATATTGTCTGTCATATCATACATCATCTTAGTATACGTCATTTTAGAAAATCTTTAGCAACATCCTTATTTTTCAAAATGTCCAAAAAACATAAAGATAGGTCATATCAGTTTTAGAAATAGTCTGCATTTCCCCAGTTTGAGCAACTTTTCATGGTCAAAACAAGGTCTCAAAAGAAACATAAAGCAATGTTGGACCCTAACAAATTTGTCAATCCTTTTGGAAATCAACCATCAGGGAGTGAGAGACCACACAAAGCTTTGCTTGAAAAACATGTCACTAGAGACACACATGGAAAAATCTTTGTTGAAGACATAGACGCCATTGTACAAGATCCCGAATTTGCATCCTTTATGGATGAGTGTTTGGCAAATGATCCCCAACGATATCTAGCAAAGTTGCTAGTAGAAGGTGCCACACTACCACTAGGATTTGATATTCATACTATGAAACCATAGTCTACTCAACCAACGCAAACTACGACATCAAGTGTTTCTATTCCCCAAATTACCACAACAATATCAACAGGGATACCTACTCAAACATTTTCAATTGTATGCACAATCCCTTTCAACATAACACAATGTTTACAATTTACTACAGGAGCAACATCATCCAACCCCTTTGGCACCAACACTACTGGTAAGAGATCCAAAGTTGACATGAGAATTCCCATACCAATTCAGAACATTCAGATAGGAAGGATTCCTATTTCAAATCAGAACATTCAGATAGGAAATATTCCTATTCGAAATCAGAACATTCAGACAAGAAATATTCCTATACCAAATCAGAACATTGTAACGGGATATATTCCCTCGCCAAATCACAACCCATCATAGAACATGGCATATCAGAACACCTACATTGATCCAAACAATGCAAACAACATGTCCTTGACACAAGTATATGTTCTCCAAAACCAAATGCAAATGCTTCAACAACACATGGACAACATGTCTATGTCAGGCAAATGAACTATCTCAGTGCAAGACCTATGTCCATGTCCTTTCGACAAAGTGCTTTACATGACACCTTTCCCCCATGGATACGTTATACGGAATTTGCCAAAGTATAATGGGAGGAATAATCCTTTGGAACACATTAGAGAATTCTCAACGGCATGCATGGACATATCATATGACCCCACATACTTGATGAGACTATTTCCGTGAACCCTTATCGGGATAGCATTAGAATGGTTCTCCAAATTGCCATATGGCATACGATCCTGGGGTGAATTAGCTGAGAAGTTTGTCGCACACTTTGCATTTAACATAGACAATGAAATAACCATAGAAACCTTGTGTCACACAACACAAGAAGATGGAAAAACTTTTACCACTTTCTTTCAGAGATGGAGAAGTCTAGCTAGCAAATGTCCAATTGAAATACCAGAAAAGAAAAAGTCACGATATTCCTTGAAAACATCAATCCGAAACTAAGAAGTGACTTAAGGGTACATTGTTGTACTTCATTCCTAGACTTGGTACAAAAGGGTATCATCCTTGAAAAAGGCCTTATAGATAAAGGAGAAATTAAGGTACCAGGTAGAAACCTAGTCGTTCAACATCAAAACGTTCCCAATGATAGAAATAAATTCTGGCCTAGAAACAAAAATGTTACAAATGACGGCATTATTGATGCAAAAAACATACATATGAGACCAGTTATCACACTTAGAGGTTACAACCCCAATCAATAAATGGCGAATAGTACAGATCAAATATCCAATTATGTCGAAAATTCACAACAACAACCGCAAAGGAGATTTCCTACACGTGAATTTACCCCTTTAGGACAACCAATCGAGAATATTTTCAAAGAGTTGATTAAACATAATCTCATTAAACCTTTGGAACCAAGAGAGTATGATCCTGGGCAATATAAACCTTCATGGTGGGATGATAAAGCTTTTTGTGACTATCATCGAACAAAAGGACACAACGTACAACAATGTCGCCAACTAAAGAATATTATACAAGAATTTGTTGAAAATGGAACCATAGAGGTCAATGGGAAGAAAAACACCAAGAATAGTGATCATAAGGTCTTCACAGACCCATTACATGACCACATGAAAGGAAAAACCTCTAGTTCAGAAACCAAGAATTGTCCATTAGCTAATTACGCAAACACCAAGTATGACTATGGAAAAGGAAAGATCATATATACCCTTTGAGCTGCGGATGAACATGTCGATACCATCACCATTAAGAAGCATCCTGAATGTGTTGTAAACACACACAGAACAAAAATCACTATTCTAGGACCTTCTTTTGAGTCACCTACATAGTCTTCCAAGTCTAGATAAAATCTCCTTGATCAATTGAGTAAAACCCCCACACATATATCCATTTTGGAATTGTTGACTTTATCACCTGAGCATCAAGCCATTCTCAACAAATCCTTACAGAATACGACTGTCCCTATAGACTTAGATGTTAATTGTTTCAAAGAAAATGGTAGGATATTTAACCAACTCCCATCATGCCACATTTTCCCAACAAGACTATTCGATAGAAAAGACTGATCATAATGACCCATTACATCTTGAATTCCTAGTCCATCAAACCAAAGTCCGACAAGTCTTGGTAGATGTAGGAGCAGGTTTGAACCTGTGTACCCTAAAATTTGTTAAGGCATTAGGATTCTCAGAAGAATATGTAGACACCTCAAAGAGTATAGTTATCAAGGCTTATGATGATGAGGAAAGATCATCGAAAGGAGTTTTCACACTCCCTATTAGAATTGGCCCAATAGTCATGAACACCAGCTTCCAAGTCTTGGATCTCACCCTTCCATATAACCTGTTGTTAGGTAGACCTTGGATACACATAATAAAAGCAGTACCTTCCACATATCACCAATGTCTCAAATTCCCACATAATGCACCGAGATCACTATTGATGGTGATCTAGATCCTTTTCAATATGGTACAAGCCTAAGGTAAATTCCACAATGACAGGTACCCATTAATCAAGAAGCTCCATCATCATCCACTTTATCCCTATACGTTAATCCATCACATCTTACTAAGTCCGTTTCATTCAAACTACCATCATCCACTCCTAAGGTCGAGATCCAAGACAAGGGTTGTGGAGAATATTACATGAAGACATCTTATTGTGTTGGTTAGTTGGTTCCACCTAAGGCATATGGCTTACTCCTAGAAAATAGAAGACAATTAGTAGTCACATTTCATGTTCCCCCTACAATGACATTGACCAAATGGGGACAGTTAAGTGAAGAGGAAGTGGATCAAAGTGATATTACCTCCTGGTTGTATCAAGAAGACAATGAATACCCCTTGTCATCTATTCAAATAGATAAGAATCAATATGGAAAAGGCTTTAGGATAATGTAAAGCAAAGGCTATGATGGGCATAGTGGGTTAGGACTACATTAAAATGGAAGGACGAAACCCATCATTGTCTCACCACGACCGAAATATCTAGGGCTAGGGTCTCAACTGCTTAGAATTGGTCTTCCTAGTACTTCATAACCATTTCAAGAGGAAGTGAGTGCTTATGTAGACATCGAGACATGTCATGAACCACTTCCCCCAATTTATGATGAATCCCCAGTTTTTGATGAATCCCCTGATTCGAGTGATTGTGAATGGGATTCCCTTTCCTACACCAATACCATGAACCTAGATAGTCTATTTGGAGAACTTGAGCTCATGATAAAATCCTTACCAAAGTCAACTAGTCCCTATCATAAGAAAGACTTGTCCAAAGAAGAATGGCTTAAGCACTATTATTGGGAAACCCTTGATCATGCATCTTGGGCACCTGACAAACCATCTTCTCAAAACCTAGCTGTTGCAGTAGTCCCACATCATAATTTACCTACCCCTAGGAAAAAGACTAAGAAGGAGTTAGTCCAAAACTTCTATGACCATGTCAACCATTCAATATTCACCTTGTCGGCTTCCACCTTTGATAACTCCGATGATGACATGCCACTCATATATCCTGAACTTATCGACTAGGATTAACAAGGTACACCCATCTTAGATGCATTCAATAATGATGAAGCATTAGCTGAGTTCATGGGACGTCAAGAAGGCATACCTAGAGGGGATCATAAAGCTGGTTTTACCATAGAATTGGATGACAAAGAATATTTTGGGCTCTATTTACACCTCTAGTCACAAAAAAGAGAATAAAAAGAAAAAAGACAATGAAAAGAAAAATGATGAGTCCCTAGGTGAAAACCACAAGGTGCCTTTGGATGAAGAAACAATCAAAATAAAGGACATATCTGAGGGTGAAAACCTCTCTGAGGCATCCAAAAATAGAGGTTTAAATATTCTCCCTATTGAATAGGAAAAGTCACCAATGCTAGTAGAAGAGTCTATTGCAGTCAACATAGGTACAAAAGAAAATCCTTGGATGGTATATTTTGCAGCTTCTTTAACAGAGACAAAAAAAATTGAGTTTAAGGACTTCTTCACAAAGAGACAGATAAAATTTGCATGGTTGTATATTGACATGCCTGGGGTGCATCCAAACCTAATATTGCATGATTTACCACTATAGCCAGGTATTAAGCCAGTCAAACAGAAGTTAAGGAAAATGCATCCACAGATTGCTCTACTGGTCAAGGAAAAACTTAAGAAACTCCTAGATGTAGGATTCATAAGGACCATAGACTATGCAGAATGGATATCAAATCTTGTACCAGTGGCTAAACCAACTAGGGGAATTTGCATTTGCACAGACTTTAGAGACATCAACAAGGCATGTCCTAAGGATGACTTCCCTTTGGCGAACATAGACATGATAGTAGATCTTACATCAGGATACGAGATGCTATCCCTCATGGATGGTTTCTCTGGATATAACCAAATCAAAATCATAGCTAAATACCAACATAAGATGACTTTCACATGTCCATGGGGCACATACTATTGGAATGTTATGCCTTTTGGCCTTAAGAACGCAGGAGCTACCTATCAACACGCCATGATTGCTATTTTCCATGACTTTATACACACTCTCATGGAAGATTATGTAGATGAAATTATAGCTAAATCATAGAAAGGGAAGATCACTTGAACATTCTACACAAGATATTCCAGAGGCTAGAGAATTACAACGTCAGACTGAATCCAAAGAAATGTGTCTTTGGAGTGAAATCGGGGAAACTTCTAGGGTATATCATTTGTAGAAGAGGCATAGAAGGAGATCTAGAGAGGGTAAGAGCTATCATAGAAATGCCTCTTTCAGTCACCATAGGTCAACTAAGGGCACTATAGGGAATATTATAGTCTAGTAGGCATTTCATAGTACAACTGGCATATAAAATACACCCATTTCAACATCTACTCAAGAAAGGAGTACCATTTGTGTGGACACCTAAATGTTAGGAAGCTTTCAAGAAAATCAAGGATTATTTGCTCACTCCACCTGTCTTAATGCCACCTACAAATGGAAAACCATTGATACTATACATTTCAGCAACTCAGTCGACATTAGGAGCTCCTCTTGCATAGAATGATGATCAAGGTCATGAAATAGTAGTCTATTACATCAGTCGTACCTTGGTAGGATATGAATTAAATTATAGCAACATTGAACGTGCTTGTATCATGGTAGTCTTTGCTACTGAGAAACTTTGGCACTATATGCTCAATCATCAAACAATGTTGGTTGCAAAGATTGATCCCCTCAAATATCTCCTAAGTAAGGCAACATTAACAGGCTGATTGGCTAAATGGGTTATTATACTCAGTGAGTATGACATCCAATATGTGGAGAGGAAGGCTATAAAAGGACAGGTGATTGTAGATCAGTTAGCAGATGCACCTATGAAGGCGGACCATCCTTTAGAGGTATATTTTCTTGATGAATTTCTCTTCAACATTGACATTAGAATTGAATGGAAATTATACTTTGATGGGTCACATACAAATTGTGGTTTGAGGAGTAGGTATCTTATTTGTTACACCTCAAGCTGATACTATTCCTAAATCATTCAGGATTGCTTTCCCTTGTACCAAAAACATAGTAGAGTATGAAGCCTTAGTGACAGGACTAATAATGGCAACCCAATGGAAGATTAAGAGTCTACATGTTTTTGGTGATTCTCAGCTAGTAATCCGGCAAGTAAATGATGACTATGAGACTAAGGATGAGAGAATTTCTCCTTACAAGCACATGGCTGATAGTTTCAAGTAGTACTTCAATGATATTACTTTTCAACAAATACCATGTATTCAGAACAGGGCTACATATGCTTTGGCAACTGTGGGTTCTTTGTTGGATATTCCAAGTAATGTGCTTAAGTTTTATTTTTTGGTTGAATAGTTGTTGGTCCCTTCCTACGATGTCCCTGATACTACGATGGTGTGTATGATTGTTGGTCCTACATCCCCTTGGTATAAAGACATATTCAATTACTTGAAAGACCAAACCTTACCTCTAGAATTATCCAATAACCAACGCAAAACTTTTATCCATAAGTCAGCTAAATACACCATCATCGGAGATACCTATATAGACGTACCTTAGATAACACCCTACTGAGATGTCTCGATGTTGAAGAAGCACAAACAACTTTGTGATAAGTGAATGAGGGTATATGCGGATCCCATTCGAGTGGTCATACTTTAGCCCATAAGATTATGAGACTAAGTTATTATTGGCGTACAATGGAGAAAGACTCATATACCTTTGTAAAGAAATGTAGATAGTGTCAGATACATGGAGATTTGATAAGAGCACCAACATAGGAGCTTCGTCTGATTATGTCACCATGGCCTTTCACCCAATGGGGACTGGACCTCATAGGTAGGATACATCCTCCATCCAAATGACATAAATTCATCATAACTGCCACCGAATACTTCACCAAGTGGATTGAAGCTATTCCCATGACCTACATCACCAACACGCAAATATCTAGGTTTATCCTAAACTATATCATTTTTCGGTATGGTGTACCCCAATCCATTATCATAGATAATGGCCACCCATTCAAGAACTTAGAAGTACGCCATCTATGTGAAGAGTTCCATATCAAACATCATTTTTCCACCCCGTATTACCAAAAAGGTAATGGCCAAGCTAAGGCATCTAATAAAACCATTGTTAGAATCTTGAAAAAGACTATCAATGACGTTGGTCATGACTGGAACCTATAGTTTAATCCTACCTTATGGGCTTACTACACTAGCATCTATACTCCCACTGGCGCCACTCCATATTCACTAGTATTCGGGTCCGAAGGTATCTTACCTATTGAGGTTGAAATTCCTTCCCTAAGGGTTTCCTTGAAAGGTCACATTGATGATGAAGAATACCGTGTATCCAGATTACAAGAGCTAGAATTACTGGATGAACAAAGACAGAAAGCACTAGACCATTTGCAAGCATATCAGAATCATCTTCGTCATAGCTATAATAGAAGAGTTCTAAATAGAGACTTTGACATTGGAGACCTCGTTTTAATGGAGAATCCTAAAAATCAAGATGAATGAGAAAAGCCAGGTAAGTTTGAACCTAATTGGTTGGGGCCCTATATAGTCACAAAATATTTTAGATCAGGAGCACACCAACTCTCTACTCCTGAAGGAGAGCCACTTTTGTCACCCATCAACAGTCTTCATCTGAAGAGGTTCTATGCATAGCTTTTGAGAATCTTAGGTCTTAATCTAGAAAATACAAAAAAAAAATGAAAAAACAAAAAAATGGTTACCTCGATGAAAACCTGGCAAACAGGCGTCTTTGTGACATCAAAAAAATTGATCAAAATAGTCAAGAGAAATAATCCGTCCAATAATGAAAACCACTTCGATGGCACTATGGATAAGTACCATGGTGAAAACCTGGCAAAAAGGCACCATGTGTAGTCAAACTCGCTCTTTTGTCTACTATCATTCTAATTAGGCTTATTCACCATCCATCGTAATAAATGGTTGTCTTATCCATTGCTTGGAACAATTGACATCAAAGTCTATTCCATCACATTTCCCATCTCCATCTCGCAAGTCCTATTCTCGACTGGGGGAAAATCCTTGTTTTGTACCATGAAGACCTTGTACATAGCATTTCACCATCGAAAATGTCCTAAAAAATCCCAAAAACATTAGAAAACTTCAAAAATCCAAAAAAATCAGAACATGTCAGAAAATACCAAAAATAGAGTCGAGTTAGTCATGTTACGTTAGTTGTAGACATAGTCGAACTATGTTGCCTCAGCAACTGGGATGTAGGCAAGGCCATCAATCGATGTGCCCCTGAGGCATTAGGTCTGTCTATCTAGGTTTGTCATGTATCACACACATTAAAATCATGACTCTTTGTACATTCAAATTCATTGGTCGTTTCGAACTATGAGGTCTCTGCCTGTACAACATAGGCAAGGTTAATCAATCGATAAGCCCCGAAGACCTCACTAGGTCAGTCCAATAGGTTTTATTACATTCACTATCACACACGTTGCATATCATCAGCTTAAGTGCATATCATCTCATGTCAAACACTGTCTACATACACAATTGTTATCAGTCAAGGAATCAAAATAAGTCATGCATCAACCAGGAAAAATATCTTAAAGTCATTAAGTCAATATCAAACACATTGTCAGAATGATCAACTTATGTCTTAAGCAAGATATGTCTTTCTTGTCAATAGCCATCATCAATTTTTCATAGCCTCATGCTGCTTGTCACATCAACATCATCAAGTTCCAATGTCTTATATGACACGTGTCTTTCTAAAACTAGGCTTTGTCATGCCTTATACAGATAGTCACCAAGTCGAAACTAGACTCAATGTCTTATGTGGTATGTGTCATCTCTCACATTACGCTATTTCAAACATCAAACAATCAAACAATCCTACAAGATCAAGTTTTGGCGAATACTTTTATTTGGCTTTATGACTTTATATCTTATTTTGTATTATCTTTTTATCGATTTGTGAATTAGTCCGGTTACTAGATTTCTCAAGGATGTCCCTTGAAGGATTTAGAGAAGAAAGGATGTCTCAGGACTCTTTTTCTTTGGCTACTATCTGTCAACTATCTTTTAACTCTGGTTTTTGAGTCATGTTACTAGTTTCCTCAAGTTTGTCCTATCAAGGATTTAGAGGAGCAATGATGTCTCATGACTCGTATTTTATTTTTTTGTTGTATGTGGTTTGTCAAGACAAAAAGACTGGGGAAATCTTGTCCTTAGTATGAGTTACGATACTCCTTGTCTACAATTGTCTGTTTTTCGCAGATGGATGACTTTGTACACTATGGTCTATCTCATATCATAGTGTGTATTATCCATTTGTGTCATGTCCCACCCAATGATGATAAAAAAAGCAAGCTTAGCATATATGGAAAAATATCGAAGATCATATGTTTATTCTCAATCAACCACCTTACTTGTTTCTTACTAGCATTCTAAAATCATTCATGTTAACTATTCTTTTTTCTAACATAATGATAGAGTTTTGTGACACAACAAAAAAAAATATATATCATTTGCATTTCCAACATATAGATAGTAACATTAACATCTTCATTGCATACATTTAGAAACATGGCATAATAGAATTTTATCATCATAAGATACATAATATAAATATTGCATGTAAATAAAAATCATATAGCATATTACATCCATCATCATATAGAATCATCATAAACATCATAAATTGCATAAACTCATAACATGTAGAAGCATCCATTAATGACACATGTACATACATCATCTAGGAAACATAATCATAAAGAAACAATGCATCATCACATAAAATAGAACTGCATATCATATAGAAGCCGCCAAATATATATATCACTCAAAATAATGTGTCACAATACAATATCAGAATGTATCCATAAATAAAATGAGCTCGCAGGCTCTCTGATCAAAATACAATGTCTACATAATAAGAAGTTTTATCGTGTCCCACTGCCACTACTGTCACGTGGTGAAGGTGGTGGAAACTACCTCAGAGGTGCTCTCTGTGAGGTGGAAGGCCTCTCATACGGACCTGTCCTCAGTGGTCCTACCAAACCCTCTATACTTTGTGTCCTCGTCTGACTCCTGCTTTGTGACCTATGACTGCGAACCTCTGAAAAGATAGGAGCTCGTCTCTCTGCTAGCACCACTGCCTCGTATAAATCCCTGTAATATGATGCTCTCTCAACTAATCTGACTAGCTCATGAGCAAAACCATCAAATGAGGTGCCACTGGAAAGGCGTCTGACCTCTGTAAACTGCTGCTCTATCTACTATTATCAGGCTATGGCTTGATCCCTCTCCATAAGTGTACTATCTCTCTCTGCAAGGGCACTTTCTCTCTCTGCATGAGCACTATCTCTCTCTGTGAATACACTATCTCTCTCTATCTAGATGGAATCAAGCTCTGCTATCATCAGTCTCAACCTCTCCTCCAACACCTCCCTATCACCATCCCTAGGGGCATCATCCTCCCATCTCCCCTCCACAATCTGATCTTTGAGCTTTCTCTCCTACTCCTCCATTGGTGCCTCCTCCTCAACATCGTCCTCCCCATAACCTGCCAGAATCCCAAGAGTATCAATAGCCACATCAATATCCATATCCACCTGCTCATCCTCTGTGACATCCTCTCCCCCAATAGCCACATCAACTACCTCCTTAGTAGCTTGCTCACCTCCAACTTGTGAATCAGCTCCACCTTTGATGTCCAACATTGGTACATCCTCTACCACTGCCTCTCAGATAGGTGAAATTCCACCTGCTTGACCTCCTCTCCCCCCTCTTCATCCTTGCCTACCCCCTCTACCACCATCCCCTCCTTTTCCATCATCCCCACCACCCCTCCCTCCAACTCTACCACCTCTACCTCTTCATCATCCTCTCGGCCCTGTGCCTCATCTCTCCACTGGTGTCGGCTGATCCAGATCTATGTAAGGAATCAAACAATGCTCCACCCACCATGCGTCGTATGCAGTAGTAGTCCATGAATCTGCTGCTCCATCTCTCCATCCCCACTATAATAGATGTAAGGCCTGTATCTCTACCTCTGTAGTAGCTACTGGAATCATGGGCCCCCAGTGTGGAACCTCTCTAGACAATCGAGCAAACTCTGCTCTACCTAGAGGGTTATCCTGAACCTCTCTGAACTATCTCAAAACTTGCTCTGGCAAGTGTCTCTCTATAATGTGCACGCTTGAAATAGTCCTCCCAATCAGGTATTGTGTCTGTCTACAATATGGAAAATGTCTATCCTCATCAACCCACTCCTCACAGTCCATGTATGGTCTCCAAGTGAACTAATCTAAAATATCGAGTGCATGTCTCCAATATCCTATATCTCCCACATGGATCTGAGTGATGTTTCCCGTGTACCAAAAAACATACTGAGATCTCGCTCGTCACTCTACAGTAACTAGAGGATGAAAAACAACTATCCTCTCCCATGCCCAAACCATCAGTAGAGTGGTCCCACAACTCATCGACTATGTGTCTCTGTATGCAATATCATGTAAATGGAGATATAGAATCCCTAATAGACACGAACCCTAGGCATACAAGGTCTCTCTCTCTAACATGCCCACCAACATCTCACCCCATCCAATAGGAAGACCATGACCCCGTCAATCTAGTAATACTATCCCACCTATCAGTGTACATAGTATACAGTCAATCCTATTGTATTTGTCTACCAATACCGGCTATCTGATCTCATAATGCTCAATCCTGAGCCTACTAATATCATCAACCTGATAAAATCTAGCTAGCTCCACCAATCCACGTTGGGTATCGTACATCACCCGCTCTCCTCTGATTGCAAGTCTAAGTATCTTGTACACATCCTCCAATGTGATATTCGCCTCCCCAGTCAGCATATGAAATGAGGATGTCTCTAAGTGCCATCGCTCACACAACGTGGTGAGCATCCCTCTGTTTGCCCAAATAGCAGGCATCGAAAGATAATGACGAAGACCAAGCCTCCACAAAAGCCATATCTCTGCACTAGTCAAATGATCTCTTAGATCGAAGGTGTCCAGATGTGTCTCCCATATATAAATAGGATCTAACACAACCTGCATTTCAACCAACATGTGAAAAAAATAAAATCAAGTCTTTCTTAGGAAAATATTTCAGAAAATTTTACCAGCCAAATGCAGCTCACTATGAAAAATGCAGTGCATTTATATAAATGCATTGTATGACAAGGAATTTTCATTGCATATTCCATATGTGTTGCACATCACCACCCAAAATTTCAATTTATTGCAAATGCGGTGCAAAAAAAAAATGCGATGCATTTTCTATAACCAGTCTATCTACTACATATGCGTTTCACAAATGCATATGTAGTTCAAAAACCTACATGCGTTTATGCTAAATACAGATGTGTTCCATAAATACATATATATTCCATTTTATAACAAATGTGTTTCATGTCTAAAATGCCTAAGTTAGCCTAGACGTGTTTTCACATATGCATTGATTCTCAAATATCGCATCTGATTATTAACTTTTCAAGGCCTAAAACTATGTGCAAAACAAAATTTCAAGAGCTCATTTTCGGGTACATACTGGTGGTCCTACGCGGCTAGCCACCTGAAGGTCTAGATCTGATATCCTCGATGCGCAACATATGGAATGGGAGCCATCTTCGTCCACTAGTCAGAGAAAAATCTTAGTTCTTCCAACTCCTCTATGTGCAAATGAATTGGTTTTCAACCTAATTCTTATTTATAGCCAGGGTTTGGGTAAGATTTCTTCTGACCTACTCTATTGGCCACTTAACATTTCAACTTCAAATGACCCATACACATCTATAACACATCCAAATTCATTTCCGTCAACTCCATCACATTTCTGGTCGTCAAATTGACTTATCGGGAATATTTCCTAATTCTTTTGAAACCTTTCAAAAAAATTTCAATTTTCTTGAGGGGGCATACCCTACCATATTTCATGATGGGGCATGATCGGGGCATATTTTCTTTGACACAACACCTAAACAACATTGTACCAAAGAGGGGCAAATTGTAGATACCGAAAATTGGTTTAGGCTTGCGAGTACACATTCGACATAATTTTCTATTATACATGGTCATTATTAAATAATGTCAATTATTTAATTACCCTTTCTGATACATATTTCCTCTATTAATTAAAATACCATTTTTAATTAATTCACTAATTCATTTATTCAACTACTGATTAATTAAATAAATCATATTTATTTAATTATGTCGCTAACTAATTAATCCTCCTTCTCAAATTAAATATTTATTATTTAATTAAACCCCCTTTATCATATTTCAACTATAATTAAATATTTATTATTTAATTATTCAAATTTAACCTTTTCAACTATAATTAAATATTTATTATTTAATTATTCAATTCCACCTTTTCAACAATCAAATTAAATAAATTATCTTTATTAATTTAATTAATAATCTCTCATTTTTTAATGTTGAATTAAATTAACATTTAATTATTTATGTCACATTCTTCTATCAATAAGTTATCTAAATCATTCACTCACCTTCTGACTTGAGATCTATTTTTTAGTTCTTCAGTTATCTCCAAATTTAACAATTGATCATCTCTGTGAGAAGACTCTCTGTCACAACTAGTCAGTTAACTAGTTCTAACTCATATGCATGAATCTGTTTATTAATTAAATATCTTTTATTTAATTAATTAATTTATGTATGCATTCAAATTCTTCATCTTTGAGTTCTAACTTTGTATTTGACATTCAAAGTCTATTTCTTTTATTTTCGAAGACTCTTAACTGAAGATTAAGATCTTGAACTCTTGTTCTTCCTATTTTTGAATAGTCTTGACACAAGAATAAGTTATTGTTCTAATTTAATCTTTATCCCGCAGTATTTTCTGACCCGTGTTCTAAATCACATTCTATCTGACACACAACTCACATTGCATGACATTCATCAGTCTCATTTGTCGATCTCTCTTTCAATCTGAGTTGATCGTTCAAAAAACCAAAATCTATAAAATGGCCTGTCATTATCATTATTCGTCCTCTCGAAATCATACACTTTTGAGAAGAAACTTATCTTTGATATTTTTCTTAGACATTCAACGAAGTTATGCTTGCATCAAACACAAAAATCTGAGGCAAGAATACTGAAAAGGAAAAATGGAGAAGAACAATCAAGATAATTCAAAGGAGTGGATGCATATTCAGTGAGAGCTCTCCAATTGATTTGTTTAGTTTAATTATGTTTACTTTCTTCGTTCTTTGTTGTTTTGATTTAGATTGTTTGTTAGTTTAGAATTGATCATTGTAATCTGTGCAGCTATTAATTAATCTCTAGAAAATCTAGGTCTTATAGTGTCGACGACCACAATAATATTCAACATTCTAAAGTTACCAAAGCAATTGAAAAGTTTATGTTATTTTCAATAAGGCATTGTTGACTATTGTTTTGTAGCTTCAGTTGCTATCAAGATTGCGAGTCACCATTGTGACAAGTGTCTTTGCATACAACATACATAGATATCCATACCTAAACTTGTCAATACATGTGAGAAAATATATAGATAAGTTTGAATGTAGATATATATATGTATGTTGCATGACACATGAAATAAACATCACTTGGAACAACTTGTCACAACAACATTGTTTCATGTATGGGTTCCATATATTGGCAATGGTTGCAATAATAGCAGCTTGCATTTAAAACATTCCAAATTAATTGAGTATTTTATGTTATTTTCAATATGGCATTGTTTAATGTTGGGCTATAGCTTGAGCTGCACAACATACATATATATCCACACCTCTACTTGTCAATGCATGTGAGAACATATATATGTATAAATTTAAATGTAATTACATGCATCAACAAGTATAAATGTAGATATATATGTGCATGTCATGTGTATCTTCATTTAGATACATATATATGGACACTTCTTCTTTTTGTGTGTATTTTGATTCAATAGATCATTTTCTCTTTTTCCAAGCGTTTGATTTATTTCTTTGAGTAACATCAATTTTGCTAAGCAAGTTCAAGTATGGAAATGTGAAATTGTAACCATTTTCACTTTTTTCATTGTTTTGAGAATTCCTATGGAACTACAATATTATTTCATGTATGGTTTCCATGTAGTGGAGGTTTCTGTAATAACACCTTCCATCTAAAACTTAGTGAAACAGTAAAATAGTTTATGTTATTTTGAACTCGGCATTGTTGACTATTGTTATGTAGCATCAACTACTATGAGGATTGTGAGAAACAATTGTGGCAAGGTTTTTTGCACATAACACACATAACTATCCACACCCAAACTTGTGAATACATGTAAGCACATATATAATTTTAAATGTAGATATATATCTATGTTGGGTGCATCAGATTTCATATATAGACATATGTTCAAGCATTTTTCTTGTGTATATATGTGCAAGCAAGAGATATATAACTATGCATAGAAGGCATGAAGCACATATATATACTCTTACAAAAGAAAATCTCTACAAATATATATGTATATGAAGTTAGATATAGAGAACATACACATTCAACCATATGCAAACTTGTTAATAAATGCAAGTACATTACTTTCCATAGGGAATTGTTGATTGTTGTTTTGTGGCTTTACCAATATTGTTTCATTTACGGTTTCCATTTAGTGGCGATGGTTGGAAGGCAATAAAATAGTTTATGCTATTTTTGACAAGGAATTGTTTGGATATATATATCTACATGCACCAAAACGTATAAATGTAGACATATATGTATGTTGTGCATAACTTACTTTAGTCAAACTCATACCTATAATTTAGAAACAAGGCTTAAAACAACAATAGCCAAACTTGTAAGAATTAACTTTGAAGCTGAGTGCAAGTTGTTGCTCTCAGATTTGTCTACAATATCCTTTTGTTTTGTGGTTTTTCCCATGTAGTCCACTATTTAAAAAAAAATTGGGTTGCAAGATTGTTTTATTTTTTTGGGCATGGCTTTGTTAGTATGAAACCTCCTGTTTTGTGGTTTTCCCCACCTTGAGGTTTTTCAGGCCTTTCATTTAAAAATTGTCAAAGTAAAAAAAAAAAATTATGCTATTTTCCATAAGGAATTGTTTATTGTTTCTCTGTGGCCTCCAATAAATTATTTGATTTATGGTTTCTATGTAGTGACGATGGTTACAAAGTAATAAAATAGTTCATGTTCTTCTCAATAAGTCATTGTTGGTTGTTTTTGTGTGGCTTGCGGAAATAGTTTGCACTGTTTTCCATAAGAAATTGGTGATTTTTGACCTATGGCTTTAGCAATACTACTTCATTTGTGGTTTTTGTATACTTGGGATGGTTGGAAAGGAATTAAACATGTCCTATGTTTATAATTTTTGAAGGATAGTTGTTATTTTTCTAGGCCTCAATAAGGTTTTTGTAGAATGATACCTATTGTATATTAAGTGTGATATGAAACATTGGTCTCACCATTGATTATAGTTGAAAACCAACATATATTGTCCACTAGTATAATCAATTATGATATCAATGTTTTTTTTACACTTAATATACAAGTTGTTGTATATATGAATATTGTCTACTTCTAATTTCACATACATATCTGCACATAGGGAAAATAAAGTGAAACACAACAAAAGAAGGCTTGCTCACCACCCTACCATATTGGGTCATGTAGTCTCATAGGCTCTCACCAAACCCTTGAGCAAGAAAATACATTGTCCACCACAATGATCAATGGTGAAACCAATGTTTATTATTGCACTTTATAGATCCTATCATTCTAAGTTATGCAACCATAGCAGTATCAAAGATAGAAATATACAACATAACTTTATGAACTCACATGTAGCAGCAATATACTCTACACTCATCCAACACAAGAAGATTAAAACCACAAAAATCAAATGACAAAATTATGAAACCTCATGTTTTGTGGTTTTCCCTTATTGTGTGCACTTTGGCTAGAATTTTCGTCAACCTTCCTAAGTTTTGACCCTTCTGACATCCAGCTTTCAGTAAGGAAACATGTGGTGATTTTTTTATTTTTATATTAAAAGCATTTGGCATGTCGATAGAGAAGGCCAATGAAATTAAAGGTCAGTTGACATCAAAATTAGTTGTTGCATGGTCTTTGTGTAGTGGTGATGGTTGCAAAGTAATAAAATAGTTCATGTTCTTCTCAATAAGGCATTGATGGTTGTTTTTGTGTGGCCTATGGTAACAATTTAAACTATTTTCCATAAGGCAATGGGGATTGTTGATCTATGGCTTTAGCAATACTATTTCATTTTTGGTTCCCATATACTAGTGATGGTTGGAAATGAATTAAATAGGTTCTATGTTTATACTTTTCAAAGGATAGTTGTTATTTGTCTAGGCCTCAATAAGGATTTCTTAGAATGATAGACTATATATTATGTGTGAGATAAAACATTGCTCTTACCATTGATTATAGTTGTAGACTAACATACATTGTCCAATGCCAGCATAATCAATGGTGGTATCATTTTTCTTATTACAGTTAATATAATACATGTGGAAAATGCATATACACACATACACACTCACACTTACATATAAACATTCAAATCTACATGCATATACACATACAAATGAATGCATATATTTTTATGTGTATGCATATGTAGATGTATACATGCATACAACCATGTGCATAAGTATATATAAGAACAACTATAAATACTGATACATGTGTTGAATAGGGAAATCGAATGTGCACCTTTAAAAAATCTCAT
This sequence comes from Sequoiadendron giganteum, assembly GCA_007115665.2. NCBI lineage: Eukaryota > Viridiplantae > Streptophyta > Pinopsida > Cupressales > Cupressaceae > Sequoiadendron > Sequoiadendron giganteum. The sequence continues at coordinate 127,454,972 of CM021103.1, read as the reverse complement.
CGTTCTAGCTCACAACTTTGATAGTAGGTAAAGCCACAAAACAACACCCAACGATGCCTTGTTGAAAATTGTGTAGACTTTTGCTATGTTTTTTGAGGTTTTAAATGGCAGGTGTTGTTACAACTATCGCCACTACATGGAAACCATACAACAATTAATGTTGATGCCAGGACAGTGAGCTTCTATGAAGGTGCAAGTTCCATCATCCATTATCGAGCTTCTACGAAGGTGGTTGGAGCTAATTTTGTGTTTTTTGCATTGGGTGATGGTTGCAAAAGAAATATAAAATTCCCGGCTCTGATAATTTTTCCCCAAAAATGAAACACAACAAAAGAAGGCCACCTAGATGAAAAAACCCACAAAACAAAAGAATTCACAGTAAAAAACCCATGCAAAAAAAAAACCTGCACATGAACAAATTTTTTTTTCAACGGCATGTTATCAAAAATGATACAATATATCCAAAGATAGAGAACAAAAATCAACAATTCCTTATGGAAAACAACATAAAATATATAACATTAACTATTTTATTGTGTTGCAATCATCACCATAAAAGAACAGATACATATGTTGCAATTGATAGTTGCATTTTTCCTATTTGGGAGAAACATTGTGCATTTATTTTATCTATGTAAGTGTACTTGAAAATAAGTTATGCAACCATAGCAATATTAAAGATATACATATGCAACATAACTTTATGAACTCACATGTAGCAACAATATACTCTACACTCAACCAACACAATAATATTAAAACCACAAAAAACAAATCACAAAGTTTTGATTACATTCTACATTTTAACCATGTGCAACAATTCAATGTGGAATAAATAAAATTGGTAGAGAGGAAAAAACACAAAACAAAAGAATTCATAGTAACAAACCCATGCAAAAAAAAATAGAATAGGTGGAATGCTAGATTTGAATATTGTCTGTATATATGAATTTTTTTTGCATCTAATTTCACATACATATGTATCTGCACGTAGGAAAAATAAAATGAAAGACAAGAAAAGAGGGCTTTCTCTCCATCATGCCATAGTTTGGTGAGAGCCTTTGATGGTCCATATGATGCAAATTGGATTGACTAGACATTTATTTGTTTTTTCTTTTTTGGTATGTACATCACATCAAAACACCTTTGCTTTCTGATAATGTTGCTTTGTTGCTTGTAGAACTGGTTATATATTAAGAAAATGCACTATAACTTATAATGTTTAACATAAAAAGATACACTTATTTTGTTTTGTATTGTTTATGTCACTTATAGTTTTGTTTCCCTTTTAGTGTATGTCCCTCATTTTATTTTATGTTGTTTGGTTATAAACTTATGTCACCCTATTCAACACATGCATCAATATTTACAACTATTCTTATATATATGTGTGCGGACATGTTTTTATGCATGTATGCATCTATATATGCATAAACATAAACATATATGCATGAAATTGAATTTTTTGAGTGCATACAACAACTTGATATAGATGTGTGCAGATATATGTGTCTCTAATGCATTTTCATGTGTACAAGCATGCATACATTAAAGTTTCTATATGTATGTGTGAGTGTGTATGTGTGTATATGCAATTTTCACATGTATCTATGAGGTCATGTGTTTATCTATATATAGATATTCCTAGTTTTTAATATCAATGTAGTTATTTATTTACTTCTTGATTGTATCAATTTCCACATAATTTTATCTCTACACAATTGTTGTTGGCTATATGTTGGTTTTGTTGAACACATAGTTATTCCACATTCGATCGTTGCACATGATTAAAATGTAGAATGCAATAATTTTTTTGTCATTTGATTTCTTTGGTTTTAATCTTCTTGTGTTGGTTGAGTGTAGAATATTCTCATATATGTTCTTTATAATCTTCTCATGCTGCTTAAATTTTTTCTCTACTACTTTGGCATGTCCATTCATAAAGTCATGTTGCATATGGATATCATATGGTTCTCAGATATAATGTCTATTTACTTGAACCCATACTTATTTCAATCTCATGATTGTTCTTTTAATCTTCTAATGTTGTTTGAATGTTGAATATATTGGTCCTACCTCTACATTCATAAAATCATGTCACATACGGTTATCTTTGATTTTATTAGAGTTGCATAACTTCATTTTTGTTATCGTATTTCCTAAGTAATGTTCAATGATGACTTTCCTCTACCGACTCCACAATACTTTTGTAATTTTCTTGATTCTAGGTTATTAAAAAGTTGAATAACTTCATTTTTGTTAACATATTTCCTACATAACACTCAATAATGGTTGTCCTCTACCTATTGTGCAATACTTTTGTGATTTTTCTTGAGTCTAGGTTATTAAAAACTTACATAACCTCATTTTTGTTATCATATTAAGTGTGAGATTAAACATTGGTCTCACTATTGATTATAGTTGCATACTAACATACATTGTCTAGAAGTATAATCAATGGTCATATCAATTTTTTTTTATTACACTTAATATACAGGTTGTCGTACATGTGAATTTTGTTTAAATTTAATTTCACAAACATACATATTTGCACATAGGGAAAATAAAATGAAACACAACAAAAGAAGGCGTGCTCTCCATCCGGCCATATTGCATCATGGAGCCTCATAGGCTCTCACAAAAAACTTGACCAAGAACATACATTGTCCACCATTACAATCAATGGTGAAACCAATGTTTCTTATTGCACTTAATATAGAGCCTATCATTCTTAGTTATGCAACTATATTAATATCAAAGATAGACATATGTAGCATAACTTTATGAGCTCACATGTAGCAGAAATATACTCTACACTCAGCCAACACAAGAAGATTGAAACCACATAAATCAAATGAACAAATTTTCATCAAGCTTATTTTGTGCACCTTAGCTGAAATTTTTGTCATCATTCCCTATTTTTAACCCTTCTGGTGTCCATCTCTCAGTCAAGGAAAAGGTGGCATTTTTTTTAATCTTTTATATTAAAAGCATTTGGTGTGTCGATAAAGAAGGCTAGAAAAATTAAACACCAATTGGTATCAACATTAATTTTTGTATGGTTTTCATGTAGTGGAGAGGGTTGTAATAATACCTTCCATTTAAAACCTAAAAAAACATAGCGAATCAAATAAAGAGTCTATGCAATTTTCGATAAGGCACTGTTGGGTGTCATTTTGTGGCTTTACCTACTATGAGAGCCATGAGCCAAGACAATGAGCTTCTGTGAAGGTGAAAGTTCAATCATCCATTATTGAGCTTTTATGAAGGTGCAAGTTTGATTAGTGGCAGAGGTTATTTTGTGTCTTTTGCATGGGGTGATGGTTGTAAAAGAAATACAAAAGTCTCAGGTCTATGAAATTTTTCCCCATTTTTGCATTGGTTGGAGAAAGAAGGGAGTTGAGAGAAAGCAAGTGGGAAGAGCTACATTTGGGAAACCCCTTTAAAGCAAGTGGGAAGAGGTACCTATGGGAAAATCCCTATCGTAGATGACAACATAATTCATAGTAACAAACCCATGAAAAAAAATAACCCCGCACCCAAACAAATTATTTTTTCAATAGCACCTTATCATAAATGAAATAATATATGCAAATCTAGAGAATAATAGTCAACAATTCCTTATGGAAAAATACATAAACTATATAACATATACTATTTTATTGCATTGTGACCATCACCACAAAGCACAAACCATAAATGAAAAAATATTTTTTTCAACAGCGATCTAGATGAAAAAACCCACAAAATAGAAGAATTCACAATAACAAATCCATGCAAAAAAACAAAATAACCAATGATTTTCAAAAATAGATTCTAAATAAAATGTGACAAAAAAATATTTTTATCAACTTTTAGAGAGCTCACAAGCTAGAAAACAACAATCAACAATGCCTTATGAAAATAACATAAACTGTATAACATTAACTATTTTATTATGTCACAACCATCAGCACAAAATGGAAGCCATAAATAAAACAAGTGTTGCACATAATTAGAATGTATAATTTAATCAAAATTTTATCATTTGATTTCTATAGTTTTAATCTTCTTGTATTGGTTGATTGTAGAATATTCCCAAATATGTGCTTTATAATCTTCCAATGTTGCTTAAATATTCTTGCTACTGTTTTGGCATGTCTATTCATAAAGTCATGTTGCATATCGATATGACATGGTTCTCAACTATAATGTTTGTTCCCTTAAACCCATACTTATTTCAATCACATGACTATGTTTTTAATATTTTAATGCTGGTTTAATGTTCAATATATTGGTCTTGTCTCTCCATTCAGAAAGCCATGTCACATATGGTTATCTTTGATTTTATTAGAGTTGCATAACTTCAGTTTTTTATCATATTTCCTATGCAACGTTCAATTATGACTATCCTCTACCAATTGCATAATATTTTTGTGAATTTTCTTGAGCCCGGGTTATTAAAATCTAGCCTGGTAAAACATATTATTTCTTGTATCATTATGAGAATTAACAATTTGCATATTATATATTAATATTGTATACTAATTTGTATATTTCATATTGTATAGTAATCTCTTTTTCAAACTTAGCCAAATAAAAAATTAGAATTTGTTAATTGGTAAATCTTACAAGCTTGTTGGCCTGAAATAGATAATTTAAAAGTATCGAGCATGAAATTTCATAGAGCAGTACAAAATGAATGAGATGTTCAAAACTGCAAATGACTCTAAAAGAAAAAGTTGGGGAAAGATGCAACACAAAATGAATCACTTATTGGTATCTGATATGCAAACACATATATAATTATACATGGTTATAGGATCACAACTTCAAAATTGCATACAATAGATGAATATCAAAGGAGGACAAGGTCCAACAAGAAGCAAAGAAGGTTATATTTTTCACTGAATATTAAAAAGGAAGAACATAGCAATGTTGACACAATTCAAAACTGCAATCCTTTTTTTTCTAACACATAGGCCACCCCCAAATGGCCAGCAAACCAAAATAGATAGGAAACATAAAGAGCTCAAATATAAATTAGTTAGACTATATATTACAAGGAATTTTAGTGCAAATGAAGCATATTCAAAATTCATTGGATGCACATGGGAAAGAGCCAATACAATTCTTAGCACCAAAAAGAAAATAAGCAACAAAATTATAGGACTAGTGTCTTAGGGTTGTTTAGTAGCCTGGGGAGAACTAAAGTCCATCGAAATTTTTGGGGCTGCTCTTTAAAAATTTGAGAGTTGCAATGCTAGTGGCTGACTACAAGATCTATGCCACAACAACATCAGGGCCAAATGTTCAATTAAAGCAACAAAGGCTGATGAGAACCCTGGCCATAACACATTAAAGAAATATAGAACACCAATAAAATGACAACCATCAAGATCTTCAAAACACAACATGATCTCTCAATTTTTTTATATAGACATTAACAATATGGGGTAAAATAAATAATAAAAAAAGGCTTCAATGTTTCATATAACACTAAATATACAATTTACCATTCCAAGAATGCCCTATTGAGGCTCAAATAAATAACTACTTTCCAAAAAGAACAAACATAGGAAAGAGTATGTATGAATGTTGTTTACATCTACTTTGACATACATACATATCTACACATAGGAAAATAAAATGAAACACAACAAAACAAGGAATGCTATCCACCCAACCATATTGGGTCATCCCATGCAAAGAAGAAAAAAATAACCCTGCATGTAGACAAATTATTGTAAACAATGCCTTATCGAAAACAACATAAATTGTTTAATTGCCTTGCAATCATTGGTACCACACACAAACCATAAATGAAACAATATCAGTTTCAGTAGTGTCATAGATAATAGCAGAATTAACAATCAACAATGCCTTACAAAAATTATAAAAAACTATATAAGATAAACTATTTTATTGCCTTACAACCATCGTGACTACACATAAACCATAAATGAAACTCTAGAAGAAAAAGCGAGGGAAAGAGGTAGCTCAAAATAAATCAATTATTGGTATCTGATTCAGAGAGCTCACAAGCTAGAAAACAAATATCAATAATTCCTTACGAAAAACAACATAAATTGTATAACATTAACTATTTTATTATGTTACAACCATTCCCATAAAATAGAAGCCATAATAAATGAAACAATATTGGTTTGAACAATGACCCAGATGCAAAAACCCACAAAACTTGAAAGAATTAATAGTAACAAACCCATGCAAAAAGAAACAAAATAACCCCGCATGCGAACAATTTATTGTAAACAATACCTTATCAAAAATAACATAAACTGTTTAATTTCCTTGGAACCATTGGCACCAAATGGAAACCATAAATGAACAGTATTATTTTTAGCAGCGTCATAGACGATAGCAGAATTCATAGTAACAAACCCATGCAAAAAAAAACCAAAATAACCCTGCACCTGAATAAATTATTTTTTCAATAGCACCTTATAAAAAATGAAACAATATAGCCAAATCTAGAGAATAACAGTCAACAATGCCTATGGAAAACAAAATAAATTGTATGGGTATGATCATCATGAAAAAAATAGGCCCTTAAGTGGCAATAAAAAATCAAAAAATCAGAGTTAGGTAACTTGACATAAAAAATTGAATAAGCTATCTATATTATTTGAAAAATACGTAAGAATAGAATTTGTAGAAAATTGAATGTAGTCTATAAACTACTAGGTTTATTTTTAAAAAATAAAAATCTATTTGGTGAAAATTTGAAATTTCAATGTAGTAGTACTTAAATTTCAAGGAAAAATAAGAAGTGGGTGTCTATCTGACCACCCTAACCACAATAAAATGATAATAATTTTTTACAATATTTTAGATATAAGTAGAGGACTCACATCCCAATGTGATGCATATTTTTTTGTAATTTTTTTCCAAGTAAATAATTAATTATGAATTTTTTATTATGACTTTTAAAAAATATAAAAAATCGTATGTCTGACCACCTTAACTTGGTCAAAACTTCATGAAATTCATTTTTTTTTTAATCCTATAGTATGTTAACCATAGAATGTGACACATATTTTAGATTCAAAAATTGTGATACCATGTGAAAGATATAAATGTTTTTCAATCAACCTATCAATGAGGACTTTAGTCATAATTCAAATAAAAAATGAATAATAATTATTTATTAAATTCAAAGTAAAGAATAATTTATATTGGGGGAAAGTTGAGAATCTCCTTTAAAAACCCTTTTTGTTTCATCAAATTTGGGTAAAAAAAATTTGTCAGCCACATGGGCCATCATATACATTACATATTGCCACTTTTTCACCCATCATGATCCTGCACATACCCATATAACATTTTCTATTTTATTGTGTTGCGACCATCGCCATAAAAACTGAACCATAAATGAAACAATATTGGTTTCAATAGTGACACAAATGAAAAAACCTACAAAATAAAAGAATTCCTAGTAACAAACCCATGCAAAAAAAACCCCACGCGTGGATAAATTCTTTTTCAAGAGTACCTAATCAAAAATTAAACAGAATAGCCAAAGCTAGAGAACAACAATCAACAATGCCTTATGGAAAACAACATTAAATACATAACATTAACTATTTAATTGCTTTGCAACCATCGCATAAAATGTAAGCCATAAATAAAACAATATTGGTTTCAACAGTGACCTAGATGGAAAAACCCACAAAACAAAATAATTCATAGTAACAAACCCATGCAAAATAAAAAATAAATAACCCTGCATGTGGACAAAAATTTTTCTCATCACTGCATTATTGAAAATAACATAAACTATTTTATTTCCTTCCAACCATTGCCACTATATGGAAACCATAAATAAAAAAATATAGCTAAAGCCAAAGAACAACAACCAACAACACCTTATGGAAAATATCATAAACTATATAAGCTAAACTATTTTATTGCCTTGCAACCATCTCGAACACATGGAAACAATAAATGAAGCAATATTGGTAAAGACACACAACAAAAAAAGGCCTACTCTCCACCCTACCATATTGTGTCATGGATCCTCATGGGCTCTCACCAAAACCCTAACCAAGAACATAAATTGTCCACCACTATGATCAATGGTGAAACCAATGTTTAATATAGCACTTAATATAGAGCCTATCATTCTAAGTTATGCAACTGTAGCAATATCAAAGATAGACATATGTAACATAACTTAATGAGCTCACATGTAGTAGCAATATACGCTACACTCAGCCAACACAAGAAGATTAAAACCACATAAATCAAATGAAAAAAAATTCGTCAGGCTTATTTCGTGCACTTTGGCTGAAATTTTTGATAGACTTCTCTATTTTTAACCCTTTTGTTGTCCAACTCTTGATCGATGAAAAGGTGGTGCTCTTTTTTATTTTTTCTATTCAAAGTGTTTGGTGTGTCGATAGAGAAGGCCAACAAAATTAAACACCAGGTGGCATCAACATTAATTGTTGTATGTTTTTTGTGTAGTGGAGATGGTTGTAATAACACTTGCCATTTAAAGCCTATGAAAACATAGCGAAGCAATTAAAGAGTCTATGCAATTTTTGATAAGTCACTGTTGGGTGTCGTTCTGTGGCTTTACCTGCTATGAGAGTTGTGAGCCAAAACAAAGAGCTTCTGTGAAGGAGAAAGTTTAGTCATCTATTGTCGAGCTTTTGTGAAGGTGCAAGTTCGATTTGTGGTAGAGGTTTTGTGAAGGTTGGAGGTTATTTTGTGTTTTTTGCATGGGGTGATGGTTGCAAAAGCATTACAAAAGTCTTGGGTTTGTTAATTTTTTCCCCATTTTTGCAATGGTTGGAGAAAGTAAGGAGTTGAGAGAAAGCAAGCGGGAAGAGCTGCATTTGGGAAACCCCTTTAAAGCAAGCATGAAGAGGTACACATTGGAAAAACCCTATCGTAGATGACAACATAATTCATAGTAACAAAACCATGAAAAGAAAAAAAAAGCCCCGCACCTAAACAAATTATTTTCTCAACAACACCTTATCAAAAATGAAACAATATAGGCAAAGCTAGAGAACAATAGTCAACAATTCCTTATGGAAAACAACATAAACATAGTATAACATATACTATTTTATTGCATTGTGATGATTTCCAGAAAGCACAAACCATAAATGAAATAATATTTGTTTCAACAACAATCCAAATGAAAAAACCCACAAAACAGAAGAATTCACAGTAACAAATCCATGTAAAAAACAAAATAAGCAATGATTTGCAAAAACAGATTCCTTAAAAATGTGACAAAAAAAATTTTGTATCAACTTTTAGAGAGATCACAAGATAGAGAACAACAATAAAAAATGCCTTATTAAAATAACATAAACTATATAACATTAACTATTTTATGTTGTCACAACCATTACCACAAAATGGAAGCCATAAATGAAACAAGTGTTGCACATAATTAAAATGCAAAATTTAATCAAAATTTTATCATATGATTTTTTTGGTTTTAATCTTCTTGTGTTCGCTGAGTGTAGAATATTCCCATATACGTGCTTTATAATATTCTAGTGTTGCTTAAATGTTCTCTCTACTGTTTTGGCATGTCCATTCATAAACTCATGTTGTATATGGATATCATATGGTTCTTAGCTATAATGTTTGTTCCCTTGAACCCATACTTATTTCGATCACATGAATGTGTTTTTAATCTTTAATGTTGGTGTAATGTTGAATATATTGGTCCTGGCTCTCCATTCATAAAGCCATGTCACATATGGTTATCTTTGATTTTATTAGAGTTGCATAACTTTATTTTTTTTATCATATTTCCTATGTAATGTTCAATGATGACTATCCTCTACCAATTGTGCAATACTTTTATGATTTTTGTGGAGCCTAGATTATTAAAATCTAGCTGGTATTGTTTCTTGTATCATTATGAGCATTAATAATTTTCATATTTCATATTGTATAATAATCTCTTTTTTAGACTTTGCCAAATAAAAAATTAGAATTATTAATCGGTGAATCTTACGAGCATGTTGGCTTCAAATAGACAATTTAAAAGTATCCAACGTAAAATTTCAGAGAGCTCACAAGCTAGAGAACAACAATGAACAATGCATTATGGAAAAAAAATATAAACTGTATAACATTAACTATTTTATTGTGTTGCAACCATCACCACAAAATAGAAACCATAAATGAAACAAGCGTTGCACATGATTAAAATGCAGAACATAAATTTTTTTATATCATTTGATTTATGTGGTTTGAATCCTCTCATGTTGGTTGAGCATAGAATATTCTCATATATGTGCTTTATAATCTTCTAATGTTGCTTAAATGTTCTCTCTACTATTTTTGCATGTCCATTCATAAAGTCATGTTGCATAGAATATTCTCATATATGTGCTTTATAATCTTCTAATGCTACTTAAATTTTATCTCTACTATTTTTGCATGTTCATTCATATATTCATGTTGCATATGGATATCATATGGTTCATGGCTATAATGTTTGTTCCCTTGAACCCATACTTATTTCAATCTCATTACTATGCTTTTAATATTTTATTGTTGGTTGAATGTTGAATATATTGGTCATGTCTCTCCATTCATAAAGCCATGTCACATATGGTTATATTTGAGTTTATTAGAGCTACATAACTTCATTTTTGTTATCATATTTCCTATGTAATTTTGAATGATGATTTTCCTCTACCGACTACACAATACTTTTATGATTTTTATTGAGCCTAGGTTATTAAAATCCATCCTAGTAAAATGTATTGTTCCTTGTATCATTGTGAGCATTAATATTTTTCATATTGTATAGTAATTTTGTTAAGTATCATAGATCATTTAAGGTATATGTATGATGCATATACATCTATACAAAAAAATATATGTGCACATATCTAGATATCTATTGCCTGGATATACACATACATGGAATTATCTAAAGTAAGTTGCAAACAACATACATATTGTTGGAAGTGGATTCACTCTGAGAAGAGGGGGTGAATCAAAGTGGAGTAATTTTAGCTTTTAACATTGAAAGCATAATTAAAATTTTACTCAGTTAACCCAAAGAGACAGATTTGACTAAGCAAGTGAGCATTAACATTTCAGGTCAGATTGACATGAGACTTGACTAACATTTGCAACCCATATTAAAAGCATTATATGATATTGTTCAAATAAAGCTTTATGAACAATCTTGTTGTGATTTATCAAGAGAACTATTAATCTTCATAATGTGCAACTTTGACTTGCTTATGACAGAATCTTGAGCATTCTTATAATGAGCACATAATGCAGAAGTTAATTCACCTTATGAAAGACATTTTGCATCAGATTTGCACAATCTAAATTTGCATGACAAACTTGAGAAAAATGACTTTAAACTTTTAAACAGCCTTAAAGTATTAGAGCATTGACCAACTAAAAGAGAACAATAACATAAATGACTGATAGGAGTATGCAAGATAAACATAAATCACACAAATGAGAGACACGAAAATTGCTGAGTGGAAAACCCTCCTGGGGTAGAAAAACCACTCCTAAACTACCTTACTGGCTTAACTTCAAAACCACTGCTTACAATGCCTTATAGGCTAATTTCTGAGTACCAACTCAAGGAGCACCATCCCCTCATTTAGAGACACCAATCTCGAGGAGCACCAACCCCTCATTTAGAGACACCAATCTCAAGGAGCACCAACCCCTTTACTATTTTAGTAAATCATACAATGATACAAAAGATCTCTCTATTTCTCTTTTATCTATAAGTGCCTCTTGATAGACAATATCTAAAATCCTCAAAGTTCCAAAGTTTACTTTCAGAATTTCAGCCATTGTCGAGCCTTAAGTCAGCTTGATTATCAACTCATATTACATATTTTCAATCTCAGAGCTCAACATTTTTCAATACAATCACTATGATGTACTCACATAGTTTTTCCCTTTTTGATTCATGCTTTTCTCAATTTTCTACTTCTCGCATTTTTTAATTCTCTTTTTCTATTTTTATACTCTTTTCATGGATTGTCATAGAAAAACAATTAACTCCTTTTTGCTCTTTTTGTTTTTCCTTTATATTAAAGCCCTAATCTCTCTATTTTCTTTTGATTATAGATTTCATCATTACATTCAAAGAAGGTTACAATAGTTTCTCATTTTTTTTAATTTTTATTTTATTTCAGAGAATAGAAGCAAAGATAATTATCAGGTTACCATACCTTCAATCAACCAACAATGCCATATATTGCAATGTCCATGTGTGAAGGATTAATATGAAGAAGTTCTTGTGACATGAATATCCAAGAATTATGGAAATATAGAACACAGAATGAAACTTTTCCTCTCAAGAATCCTGCACAAGTAGTGCTAAAAAAAAGAACCATTAAAGCATGTATCAAATTCATGAATAATATACATTTTACCCTAGCTATAACAACAATGTAACTGAAGACAAGTAATCATCCATTTAATAGAAGTTACCAACGACTCTAGGAAAGGTACTAAAGAATTTCAAAGCTTTCAAGATGGCCCACACACTCAAAAACACATTTCATAAAACTGATATGATAATGTTAAGAAAATGCAGTCAAGATTTGGAGCAAACGTTTCAGATTTAGCCATAAAATGAATACTCATTTTCCACCTTTTTCTGTAGCATAGAAAACTTCTCTCAAATTATCCTTGCCTAAGAAGTAATGGTTCTGCAAAGACGACTTAAAGGATAAATACTTGTGAAGATGAGAGATGAATTCGCCATGATCAATTTACCAGATTTGTGAAGTGACTAAGTAGTCTGAGATTTTTCCCCATTTGAGCTTTCACCTAATGGCAGGAGACTGAAAGGAGAAATCACCATTGTCATGGTCTTCCTATCTTCCTTATACATTGTCAAAGATCATAACACCAGAGATAACAAAGAAATGGCCAAAGGAATGATTCCATGGTGGCGGCCAAAGTAAGGTTCCAAACCCTTTGAGCAATTTTTTTTTTTTGACCTAAACTTCTAGAACAAACACATCTTAATCCTTTTCAAAGAATGATAGTCATTCGGAGTCCGATAGGACAAAAACTAATTAATCAAAAAACTTATAAGTCTTTGAAATTTGCTTCCATACCGCATAGCCACGGTCTTCCTCCAGACAATCCACGGTATAGCGTTAGCACTAACTATTATCACTTTCTTTACCACCCAACTGTGGTCTTGCTTCGGACTACCTGTGGTACAATGGTAGCACCTTGTAAACCGCTAGCCGATATCACCATGTTACCTCGGTTAAGATTTTGATAGTCTACGGTATAGTGGTAACCACTTTTCTTGCCGCTAGCCGCTTCCACCGCATTTCCAAGGTTAACATCCTAACAGCTCGTAGTGTAGCGGTAGCTTTTAGCTTGTCACTAACTGTTTACCCACATTACCGCAATTTCTCTGTTGACAACCTGCAGTGTAGCGGTAGCTGTTTTCTTTCCACTGGCGGTTTCCACCACACTACCGTGGTCACTAGCTTAACTGCCAGTGGTACTGCAATAAAACCTTTGAAGCCCACGGTCTTACCAAATTCAAGCATGCCGATAAAAATCAATCTCATAATACCTTTTCAAATCCGGGGAAAATCAATGACTTGCATGCTGACAGGCATTATATCAATTGACTAATTTAGACAGTGAATAAATATCGACAAAGAAAACCTTTGAAGAGTATTGTTGTGACCAAATTACTCATCACATGCCGATTTCCAAATGATCAAGGCTAGGTCACATCCAATTTGACATTAAAATATTAACCAATGCCTTTACCTTTAATCAAAGCCGATTTGCCATCATATTAAAATCCAATTCCATATAGTGTGCCAGAGATACTATCCAATTCCTTGAGAAGTTATAAGGGCTAAATTCATGCAGAGTTCACAAATCCATAAGCATAATACTGATCAAGCCCTTAAATAATCAACCTGAAGTAAATATGCCAATTTCAAATGAATACCAAATATCAATTGTGCCAATTAAATGCCATAAGAAGACTAGACTGATAAATGCCTAGGCACCAACCCAGGGCCGTTTTGACATCAAGTACAAATGCCATAGAAGAAGTCAACACATATATGTCTACATTTAAACTTGTCGGGGCATGTAAATATATCTATAAAAAATTTCTCAACTAAGCCAAAGAAATAAGATGTTCAAGACTATGAAATGACTCTAGAAGCAAAAGTGAGGGAAATAGGCAACACAAAATGAATCAATTATTGGTATCTGATATGGAAGCATATAGATAATTATACATATATATTTTTTCTCAGCTAAGCCAAAGCAATGAGATGTTCAAAACTACGAATGGCTCTAGAAGAAAAAGTGGGGGAAAGAGGCAACACAAAATGAATCAATTATTGGTATCTGATATTCAGACACAAATAATTATACATGGTTATAGGATCACATCAACTTCAAAATTGCATACAATAGATGTGTTAATGTAATTAATATTTAATTACACTTGCATAACTTTACTTAGGTTTTGCTTAGGTAATAATTAGTTTACTTAATTAATAAGTAAGCTTTATTTAGTTGAGTTTTTTTCAGGTCAACATTAGGTTTGCATAATTTGCTTTTATAAAGAAAATAATCTCATTGTAATCACTGAATTCCTGAATATATCAATTTGCACATCTTCATGCAAAGCTCTGATTTTTCATTGTTTTTCTCTTTTGTGGAAGGTGTTTAGGTTTGCATGTCTGATCTTGGTTTCGAACATGGTATCAGAGCTATTTGAGGCTCTAACATGGTATCAGAGCTCTATGTTGTTGTCCATGCACTTTTTCTATATTTGTCCCTGGTTGAGCACTTAGTCCAGATTTTGCCTGATGGGTTGTTTGGAGATTACTTGGATATTTTGGCAGTTGGGAGGGTGTAACTTGCATCTTTGTACTTTGTATTCATTAATACATCATTCATATCATCTATTATTTCTTCATGGATTCCAGGGTTGTTCCAGTTTGGATTTTTCGAGTGTTCCGTGGCATTGGGTCTTTTGTTGCATTATTATGATTCTGATATGGTTTCTTGTAAACAGAAGTATCTTTCCTTGCTTGTCAGATTGTGGTTCCAGTGTTACTCTATAGTGTTCTTCCAGTGCTTCTTTGCAGCAGTTATCTCATTGTAGGGGGGTTGTCCCACTGGTTTTTCCTTCTCTACCTCATTATTGCATTTTTACATGGGTACCTGATCAGGCCTTGTTTCCAGGACCCATTCATGCTTTCTTGCATTCATCTTAGTTTTAGGTGCATGCTTATTTAGTCTCCCTAAGTTTCACTTATGGGGGGTTTTAGTGTAATTAATATTTAATTACACTTGCATAACTTTACTTAGGTTTTTCTTAGGTAATAATTAGTTTACTTAATTAATAAGTAAGCTTTATTTATTTGAGTTGTTTTTAGGTCAACATTAGGGTTGCATACTTTTCTTTTATAAAGAAAATAATCTCATTGTAATCATTGAATTCCTGAATATATCAATTTTCACATCTTCATGCAAAGCTCTGATTTTTCATTGTTTTTCTCTTTTGTGGAAGGCGTTTAGGTTTGCATGTCTGATCTTGGTTTCTAAGAAGATGAATATCAAAGGAGGACAAGGTCCAACAAGAAGTAAAGAAGGTTATATTTTTCACTGAATATTAACAAGGAAGAACATAGCAATGTTGACACATTTCAAAGCTGCAACCCTTTTTTTCTAACACATAGGCACCCCCAAATGACCAGAAAACCAAAATTGATAGGAAACATAAAGAGCTCAAATATAAATTAGTTAGACTATATATTACAAGGAATGTCAATTCAAATGAAGCATATTCACAATTCATTAGATGCACATGGAAAAGAGCCAATACAATTCTCAGCACCAAAAAGGAAAAAAGCAACATACTTACAGGACTAGTGTCTGAGGGTTTTTTAGTAGCCTAGGGAGAACTAGAGTCCATCACATCCAAACATCTAGAAATCTAATTATATCTAAAATCTTATAAAAAAATATTATCATTTTATTGTGGTTAGGGTGGTTAGACAAACACCTACTTATTTTTTTCCTAAAATTTAAGTACTGCTGCATTGAAATTTCAAATTTTCACCAAATAGTTTTTTTTAAAATAAACCTAGTAGTTTAGAGACTACATTAAATTTTCTACAGCTTTGATTCTTACATATTTTTTAAATAATATAGATAACTTATTCAATTTCTTACATCAACTTTCCTAACTCTGATTTTGTGAATTTTCATCACCACTTAAAGGCCCTTTTTTTCATGATGATCCTAGACATACCCAATAAATTATCCTTTCAGAATATCATCTAGATGTCATCACAAGAAAATTTAAGTTTGAAGGGGTGTTTGTGCATGCTTCATCCATTATTATATCCTCGAGCAATTTTTAGATTTCACACTCTCAGTTTGATGCTAAGGAGGATCTAGAGTTGTTAGATGAAAGTTGGTTGGTTTCAATAGCCTCTAACATAATTGATGAAATAGTTGTTGAGGAAGGTATCATTCCTTCTTCTCCAGCCAAGAATCCTAGTTTTCAATTAGAGGAGCTTAAAGAGGTGGAGGTTCAAAATTCAAATTATTTTGAAGATTTTAACTTGGGTAAGGAGGAGTTTGATTATTCTCAAACCTTGTCTTTGTCACAAACTCCTATGCAAGAGATTACTTCAAAGTCTTCAAAGAAGTGTGGTAGGAGGTCTAATGTTGAAAATCTACAGGAAGAGATTAATGTAGGGGTTTAGAAAACCATTATGTAGTCCATGTCAAGATCTGCACAAAAGAGATCGAGGAGAGCTTGTTGCTCTCCTCAAGTGAAATGAGGCTCCTCACATGGAATATTAGGGGAATTAATGCTCTTGACAAAAGAGCCTGCATCAAGCATCAAATTGATGTTTTTGGGGCACATGTCATTTTAAAAGAGTCTGAAACTTCAGTTCAAACTTTTGAGGATATCGTCAAAAAATGGCCCATGTGGGATTTGATACATTCTTCAGCTCAAGGTACCTCGAGTGGTCTCATCACTTTATAGAACCCAAATATTTTTTCCATTTTTTCACATCAGAATCATCCAAACTAATAGCTATTAGAAGTTTCCAAATTTGATATGAAGTTCTAGTTGTTCAACATTTATGGTCCTTTTGGTACCATAGATACAAAACTATTATGGGATGAAATCAAAGTTATCATGCATTCTATGGAAGATGTAAAATTAATCATTGCAAGAGATTTTAATGTGATCACTAATTTGCAAGAAAATCAGGGAGGAATCATTCCTCAGGTGCTAAAGTCATGGATGATGTTAATAACTTCATCTTGACTAATGTATTTAAAGATGTCATTCCGCTTTTAGGGAAATTCACCTAGACAAATAGAAGGTCATATTTTTTGCAAATTGTAGAATGTCTAGATATGTTTCTAATCAATCCAAATTGGTTGTAGCTACAACATGGTATGAAATTTTAAATTCTACCTTTCTTGGGCTCTGATCATTATGTGGTGGAAATAAATATTGTAGAACTTTCACCGCCAAAGCCAAAATATTCATTCAAATTTGAATCCACGTCATTCAGACACCCCCAATTTTTGGATTTTCTACATTTATGGTAGCAAACTGATCCCTATGAAGAAGAAACAAATATGTATCAGTTTTTTAAAAATTTATCACATGTCAAAAATAAAATTCAAACTTGGAACAAAGAGGTCTTTAAAAATATCTTTAGCCAAAAAGAGTTAGTACAAAAAGAGCTATTTGATGTTCATGATTTAAGCATTCATAATAGGTGGTATGCTAATACATATGATAGATAGAAAAGTCTTCAAGTAGAGTGGGAAGAGCTGTGTGTTAGAGAAGAAATTTATTGGCATCAGAAATATCGTGAGTTGTGGCTCAAGGAAGGTGATAGAAATACAAAGTTTCTTCATGCTTCAACAAAATTTAAGAATGTACTCAAGTCTATCTTTTCAATAAAGAAATTATCTACAGGTAATTGGCTCACTAATGAAGAGGAAATTTAGATAGAAGGTGTGGATTTCTTTACCAAATTTTTGTCATCTCCAACACATAAGAGTATTCAGGCATTGCAAGATGAGAAAGAGATATTAGAAGTGGTTCCAAAGTTAATATGCAAGGAAGATAATTATAATCTTCTTAAACCATTTTCCCTGGAAGAAGTTAAGGAAGTGGTTTTTTCTCTTTCTCTTGACAAAGCCCCTAGCCCTAATAGATTCACAACCATCTTTTACAAAAAATGTTGTGTCTTTATTTGTTTTGATCTTCTCTGGGCCTTAGAAGAATCAAGAAGGACAGGTACAATGTTGAAACAGTTAAACAAAAAAAATATTGTCATTTTTTCCAAGGTAAAATATCTTGAGTCCTTTACATATTTTAGGACAATCTCGCTTTGCAACACAATATATAAGATTTTTACTAAAGCCATTTATCTGAGGTTGTAGCCTATCATTTCTAAAATTATTGCATGTGAGCATGGAGGTTTTGTTCTTGGAAGGAAAAATTTTGAGGGTCCTTTGGTTGCTCATGAAAATTTCCATTCTATACATTCTTCACATATTCCATCTTTTTTTGTAAAGATCGACATGATCAAGGCTTATGACAGGGTGGATTGGGATTTTTTAAAAAATTCCTAGCTAAGTTTAGTTCCAACAGTAAGTGGTGACATTGGATAAGATCATGTTTATTGGGAGCCAAGTTTTCGGTAATTATTAATGGCTCTTCTTCTGGCTATTTTAGTGCCTCTCAAGGTGTTCGAAAAGTTGATCCATTATCACCCTTCTTATTCATTATTATGGTTGAAGCTTTAAGTAGGTATATTTCATAGTCTCAAAGGGAAGGCCTCTGGCAAGGGATAGCAATTCCCTCTACTGATATCATGGAAACACATTCATTATTCGCTTACAACACTTTACTATTTATCCTTTAAAAATGTTCTAGAGAAATGCTCCTTGGGATCTGGATAGAAGGTTAGTGATGCAAAATCAAAAAAATATTTTTTTAACATGGAGGAGAATTTATCTCAGGAGATCATAAAATTTCTAGGATTTCAAACTGCTACTCTCTTGCAAATATCTAGGTATTCCATTTTTCATGGGTCCTTCAAGAGCTGCATATTGGAATAAGGTAATTGAAAGGTTTAAATCTACCATCCTTATGTGGAAATCCAGATGGCTTGCTTTATCTGGTAGAATTCTTCTTGTCAAAATAGTCCTAGCCTCTATTCCTAACTACTTCTTAGTTGTTTTAAAGACACCTCAAGTTTTCATTCTAGAGCTAGGAAAAAATAATCAGATCTTTCATTTGGAAAGGTAACATGAATGATCAAAATAAAATTCCTCTCATTTCACTAGATTCCATGGCGAAAGAAAAATCTCATGGGGGGCATGCATTCACAATTTATCTATTCACAATAAAGAATTTGGGAAAAAGTTGGTGTGCCAGTTATGTGTTAAGCCTGAAGCTAGATGGTGTAAGATCATGCAAGCTAAATACCTTGACTCCCCATGCCCTTCAAGGATCCTCATGGTTCTTAATCCTCCATGGGGATCAGCTATGAATAATTTTCTCATTTCATGTACAAAATTAATTTCTAATTATGTTACATGGGAAATTCATAATGGTTAGTCAGTGAATTTTCGGTCTGATTCATGGAATGAATTCCCTCCTCTACAAAATGTGCTAGAGTTTCAAGGGATAAGGCAGATTTTAATTGAATCTAGGGGTGTTTATTTTTCTAGCTATGTTCAGGATGTGGATGATCTCCTAGGGAAAGTCCTTTGGAAGGATAATTTAGGTTTTGCACTTTCTAATCAACAGTTCAAGCCTCTACATGATATTCTAAAAGATAAAACTGAATTTTTAACGGGGGATGTAGATAAAAAAATTTAGGTATCCTCCAAAAATGGTTCTTACTCTATGAAGTTGGGTTACAAAGCTTTAGTGAAAATAAAAGATCATAGTGTGCCTAAAAGAGATTTCCCTTTTTATTGGAATGACAAGACTTTACCTAAAGCAAACAGATTTTCTTGGCTTGCTTTAAGAAAAAGAATCCTAACAAGCAAAAGATTGCTTAAATGAAAATTTCATATCCATTCAATTGCCATTTGTGTCAGTCTGAATTTAAAACTATAGATCACTTATTTGTTCACTGTTCTTTTGCTCAGCCATGTTGGGAATTTATCAAGAGAAGATTTGTCCTATCTTTGCCATTACCAAACACATTGTAGGATCTATTTCAAAGCTGGCCCATTCTTTATAAAACTTCACTTTTTGCTTACATTTGGAGTGTTATCCCGTCCATAGTGGTGTGGAATATTTGATGGGAAATAAATCTTTTCATCTTCAAGAAAATAGTTCCATCGGAGTAGGTGGTAATTAATAAGATTGAAAAGGAAATTTCAGAAGTGGTGAATGCTTATATTCTGAAACATAAAAATTTAGGTTTTATGTTCTCTAGCTAGGATGCTTTCATCTTGCAAAGGTGGAAAAACATTGTGTTTCCCTTTCCAGGAAGTCTGCACATTTCCAACAAGAAAAAAGATGATAGAGCATCAATAAAATGGAACCCTCAACAATTTGATTTCATTAAAATGAACTTCGATGGTGCCTCTCAAGGAAATTATTGTTTATTAGGAGTTGGTTTTTTCCTAAGGGATCACTATGGTTCAGTTATTGCATTTATCTCTTCTCATCTCTCATGGGTTACTAATAATATAGTAGAAGCCAAAGTAATCCTTTTGGGACTCGAGGAGGCTTTAAAGAGAGGCATTTCCAAGATTCATATTGAAGGGGACTCATTATTAATTGTTAATGCATGCAAAAGAAAAAATATTTATAATAGAGAGATGAAGTATCTCTTAAAAAATGTTTGGAGATGGTTGGATAAATTTCAAAATTTTATAATCACCCACACATATAGAAACAAGTTGGCAGATAGTTTGGCCAACTTTGGCTATGATTCAATTGAATCAAGGATTGATAATAATTTGGATTAGGTTCTCCCATACCCTCAACTCTTGAGCTTACTAAGACATAAGGTGAGTGCGCCAATAGGGTAAAGCTAAGTAATGGTCCAATTTTTAGATGTTGACGACTAGTAAATTCCTGGAGACATGGTGGATTATTTAATAGGTTTTTATATCCAATATTTTAACACAATCTACTTCTTCTATAGTTCATCAGCAAGCCTAAATTTCCTAAGTGTGGGACCCCGCGAGAACTTGTTATAGTCCTCATGTATGAAGTGGTATATGGCATGATCATGCAGTGACATCGTAACTTGTTATTTATCTACTAACATGTTTTTGTTTTTAGGTATAGGTTTTAATGATGATAAGACAAGGTTAATCATGAGAAGTACAAGTCAAAGCTTGTAAAGATTTTTTGTGATAATCTTTTAGTTCGCATGAGTTATATTTCATTTCACAAGGCTTGGGATTGCATGGATTTATTGAAATGGTCATCATGAACTTAATTTTTTCCTTCTATTCTCTCTCCTGTACTAGCTCTTCTCTATATTTATCCTCTTGGATGTTTGTGTTTGGCTCATTTTGGATTATGCTTTTAGTTCCCAAGCTGATGGCTTTTGGGGAATTTGGTTGGTAAACTCTATGAAATTTTCAATTTTGAGTGGTGCTACTGTTTCAATGGAATACGAACCATGGAACTTCCAAGTCAATTTTAAAGTGCAACCATGGGAGTAGCCGTTTGAAGGATATATCGCTCGGGATGATCTCGACCTTATGTTCAGGGTGGATTGTCCACGGGCTGAAGATAGCATCTGCACAATGATTGGAGTGCAAGTGATCTATCCTAAGGCTAGGATAGTTATCCTTCCTTCACATGTGCTTTAAATTTTCTTTTCAAACCTTATGGATTTCATGCAACTTCTTGGGGATTTGAAGAATATTGCTAGTATGTTAAAGAGCAGTTTTTGTTAAAGAGTAATTTTTTCATGATAATGCACTGTTAGTAGTAGTTCAGGGTTATAATTTGTTCAAAGGGAAGGGTTTTATTGGTGGGATTTTCCCTAGGAAATATTTGAAACATCGCCATGGGTTCCAAGAAATTTACAATGGGATTAAATTGGGGCTTTAGAACAACAATGACAAGATTTTTCTTAGGGCATTACACAAAAATGTGCAAATCTTGAGCCCCAATATAGATGTGGACCTGCAAGAAAAATATTGTGCCATGGCATTCCTTTGCTCCCATGATTGTGTTCTTACCATTTTAAGCACTAGAATTGGTCAATTGAGAGAAGCAAATGATAATTACATTTCCATTGGCCTTAAGATGTTTGCAGATAACTTGGAGGAAGATGATTTCAGGGCCCTTAAGTGACAGAGGAAAGGCAGGGATTTGGCAATCAGAATTGAAGAAGTGGATGATGAAAATTTTGTTTGTTGAATAATTTGGTGGGTTTATAATGTTTGTATGTAGGTTGGTTATGATGTTATGTTGATAACTCTCATTGTGCTATGATTTTATCTACACATCCCATTTTTTGATCATGCTTGAGACTCTTTGTCTTGTATTTATTTTCCTTTACCATATCATAGTGTTCAAGTTTTCACTTGGCATTATGTTTGTATGGAACACTATAGTCTCAGATGTCTATAATTTTGGGTGGGTTTTTTTCACTCATTGACATGTATAAGTCATGTTTTGAGTACCCACTTTTGGGTTAAGTTTGTAACTTCTCAAGCTACAACTAGAGGTTTTATTTCTTTTTTTTTCCTGCCGGTATCCTCACTTGAGCTAGGTTTTGTATCGTTCTATCTATATTGAATATAATTAATGTGGGTATACCACTTTTTCTTAAAAAAAATGTTGTTAAAAAATAAAATAAATAGAAATCATAAGTATTTAGTTGAATCTATTTTCTATTTTTAAATTTAATTTAAATAAAAAGGGAATTTTATGTGTGCTAAAAATAATGCTAGTTTAAAGATGTGAAGGGAAACAAACTTTCTCTGTATATAAGTTAGGTCAGTCTAATCAAGTGTATACATATAAATATAATTTGATGTGGATTAAACAATGATAGGTGAGTATTTTGTTAGTTCAATAATATGAAGTGAACTCAATTATATGTCTTTAAATACTTCTTTTGAGTATATTTATGTGATAATTTTTTATACCTTATTATTGAAACATATTTTTTTAGACATTATTTGTATACAATAATCATTCAAATTTATAGAGCATACAAAGAGAATTTAATACAATAATAGAAATTGGAACACTAAAAGGAACAACATTTACTTTAAATTTTTCGTCTTTGACATTTGTATGCCTCTTTATTATATGTGGATATTTAACATCTCCACCAATGTTGTTTATTCAAGTGTTGACATACGAGAAATTTCTCCCATTGATATGGTAAATTTCTCAAGTTATTTTAAAATATTCTTAAACCTTGAAATCAAACTCAAAGTTAATAATTTTATAAATAAAAATTTATGGATTCAGTCCAAAATTAGCCACATTTTTATCTAAAATTTTAAATAATAAGAACATCTAGATCATCTATTTTTATACTAGAATGGGTAGATCTATCCATCATGAAGTATTATCCATTATTAGTTTTCACACAATCTAGATATGGGGTCTTATCAAATGGCCAATTCTACCAGCTAAACACCCAAAAATTCATACTACAATTTAACTTATAGTTCATTCAATTCTAGAATTGAGATTACAATCACTTCGAGGATTAGAATATTCGGCTTTTATCACCAATTTTTTAATGACCCCTTAATGGTATAGGTTAAATTTCCTTAAAATTTTGGTAACTCAAATAACTTTTTGGACCTCCATCAAATGTTCAAGGGGTGTTCAAAACCTTGTTTTCTTCAAACAATGGTTTCATAACTTGGTTGAAAACCCAACAGTCAAATTTGTATTCAAAAAATCTTTAAAATCTACCCCCAAATCTCCTTTGATCATATCTAAGCTACCCATAATATGTTGTTTTGATCAACATAAATTTTGTGAATGGTTTATCAAAATTTGATGGGGTTTTGAAAACCTAGTTGAATATTGACACATATTTCAAAATCAAAAAAAAATATTGAAACTCTTTTTAAGAAATTTTCATCTGGGTGATTCCACAATAGTGGTTTATACTTTTTGGGACATCTTATATTTGATTGAAATCACATATTTTTAGAAAATATAATGATTTAAGCCTTCAAAAGTTCCATTTAAAGGATTCTAATTGAAAAGGGTTTGATCAAACCACCTTAGATTAAACCCCCTTGGATAGAAACCCACTAGTTTTAAACCATACCTATAATGAAGTCTCCTTTACACCTATCAAAATGTTGATAAAAAACCACTTTTGATTTACCTTTTGGGAGATTAAATAAGTTCATTTAAAATTTATTTTTTTGTAAGTATTAAGTCCTTATTATAAGCTTCCCAAAAAGTACAATTTTAAATATATTTAACTTGATTATTATATTTATTTTTTATTTCTTTTGAATGTAGGTTTTTCACTGAATATCAAACTCTTTATTCTGCACATGTGGAAAAATAGTAGGTTATCAAAAAAAATCTGAAAAATATGCCTGTGCTAGGTATTGATGTCCTTGATCTAGCAAAAAAAAAGAATTTTGATACATACAAAAAATGCGTTATGTTGTATATAGTCTGCCTATGTCTAAATTGTAATTGGTTTGAATTAAAAACTTAACTAAGAAAAATATGTTCAATAAAACACTATGAAATCAAATTAACATGATAGATATCATAGTTACAAATCTAAATTTGCAAAAATTAGAATTTTATCCTTCATAATAAATTTTTATGTTGTTTACAGTGAACATCACTCTTTCAAAATGGTGTTTACTGTTAAAAACTAGTTTTCAATAGAGATGGAAAAAGAAATGCAATCTGATTCCAAAAAAATTAAAAAATTTATATTGAACTAGTTTGCATCATATTCAAATTTCTCATGGTTTAGTAGTTATAGGTGTCAAAAGTGAAGATTTAGTTTTAAAAAAATCAGTTAAATGTCAAGTTTGGAAAAAAAAACTGTAAACCATTATTGTGCGATCACCCATCTTCTCCTTTACATATTGACACTCTTTTGTAAGAAATTTTCATCTTCTCCTTTTCAATGATGCTTCTAATGAGACTATTACAAAATCCTTTTATTTTATTTTTTGAGAGCCAATGATGGCTCTGAAACCATGGTAGAACTTTGATGCCACCTTCATTTTTTCTCACTAATAGGTTTCGATAATGCTTTGGGTGTTAAAAATATTATGAAAATATTATTGGATTTCAATGATGGTTTTGAAACTATGATTGAAATCTAATGCCACTTTGTAGGAATATTTATTTTCAAAATAAAAGAATTTTTCTTTCAAAAACATAAAGGGTTGTAAGAGGACTATCGAGAGCCAATGAGGTTGTGACAACCTTGTTGAAATTTTATAAGGTTGTGAAAATATCTTCAAAATCTTACATAAGTTATGAAACCTCCCAACATTTTTGATCCTTCCAAACTTAGATTGTTTAAATACCAATATAAATCTAAAAATTCTCCCAACCAATAGAAACAGAATAATCTAAATTGAATCAAAATGAAAATTATATTATATTTGGTTGACACTAGATTGCTCATAAATCTGAATTCCCTACATCAAACTCGCGAGGTAAGTGAAACAATCCATGAGTGCAGAACTCATGAAAATTTTGGTGTCTAGAATAGGGATTTCATACATCCCAAGTTCTAAATAATTCTCCCTAGTAGCTTCATCAACTAACTTTTTCTTCCACTAGATTATAATCTTTATACACATTTTCCCTTTTTTTTATCACTCAATAATCTATCACTTTGTCCATTTCTTTTAACTTCTTTTTAGGTAGTTTTTATATATCCATTCTTATACATTTTGTGAATATAAATGTGCATTTCCTTATGCACTTGTTTCCCCTTCATAGTACTTATACAAATCGTCAACACTTAATATGGAGGATATAACTATACCTACTATAAGTTCAATTATATATGAATTGGATTAAAAAATTCTCAATATATAATACGGTTTATCCTTTTTCACTTCGAGTTTCAATACATTACTTGACAAAACATTTCTTTCCTCAAATATACTATCACTAAATCACCCACTTGAAATTATTACTCTCTCTTGTGTATATCAACATACTCTTTATATTTTGTGGCACTCTTCTCCATAATTTTCCTTTACCTCTCTATGCAATTTGTGAAGATAAAATATTTTGCAACAACATTATTTCTACTGAAATATTTGTTGTGCACTTTTCACACACACACCCCACTGAAAATAGGGACCCTCTTTCTTTCTCTTTTGGTTTCACTCTTGGTGTTTTGGCCCTTCGATTTTGAGGATCTGGTTGCCTTGGCATGTTCCAAAATGATTATCTTACTCATGCAAATGCCCCTTTTTAAGTACTTTGAAAATCTTGTGTTTTGGGATTCATTTCGGGTTTTTCTGTGTTTTCAGGAAAATTCCCTCTAAGCGGATTTCCCCGAGTGCCTTGAAAACTGGACGGAGGCTGCTTTATATCATTTTCAAAAATTCCAAGACTCCATGGAATTCCATCTGGTCAGGATTTTCCTGAGATTCTTTCACGCCTTCGGATTCTCGAGCTCATTGTCTTGTCAACACATTTATGTTTCTTGTACAGTTTTGTAGTTTGTTTTTATTGGATTCATTTGCATCTTATGAGGAGAGGTTTGTGTCATTTTCCTTGTTGTGAGATTTGGGGAGCTGGATTTTGAGTTGTTGTTGCTATATTATGCGTTTGAGATTGTGATCGAGCATTACAGTTGAGTTTTCTAGTGATCACTTCAATTCTGCTTTGATTTTTGGGGTTTCTTGTCGACTGTTGCTATTTTGATTTCTTAGCTCTCATGGTATGTACATGTCGCCTTCCATTTTTAATGAACAAACTAAAATTTATTTGGGGTTTGTCTAGGTGTATGTTTCAAGTTAGGACATTGAGGTGGTATGGTTTGGTAGTGATGCTAGGGTTTTCATTTGTTGGCTTGATGCCCTTCCTCATAGTTTGTGCCTCCCTTCCTTTTGCATGATTGTAATTTAGGGAGGTTAACCATTTCTCTACTTCATTTTGTTTGATTGTGTGCTCTCTTATGTCGAGCTTTGGTTTAACCTTGAAATCCCTGACCTTTGATGAAACCATGTCTTTGGCGAGGTGGAGCTTGTTGCTCATTATCTGATTTGATAATCATCCTATCTTAGTTGAGTCATGGGAGAATTCATGTAAAGAATAGTGGGAATGAAAATGGCGAGTTGAGATCCAAATTGTACTATCATGACGCTTTCCTAAGGTTTCCCTTGCTGAAATCATTTTTCATATCGATTGGATTTTATTCATGATCGATTTGAAGCGTAATTTGTTCATCTTGAACTTTGAATGAACCGAATCCAAAGTTAAATCCCCAAATTCCTAATCATTTGATCAATCTGAGCGAAATCCTAACAAAGTCAAAGATTTTGGGTTTTCGAACACTTCACAAATATTCTTTACTTCAAGATTTCCCTGATTTTTCTATCGCTTTGTCGATTTCCTGAAAATATGCTTAAAATGTAGAAATTGCACTGACTTCGTGAAATTATGTGTCCTCAGGATTTTACCAACATTTCGCTATTCCTTCATTTTCTTGGAATTCGTAAACTATTGCCATTTTCATGAATTTCTGACCTTGGCAAATTTTCCTGAAATCTTGTTGAAAATGAACAATTGAGAGATAGTATGATTTATTAGCTGATGACTGTGCATTTTATGGTCGATTTGAGTTATCATAGGATGTGTTATGCTATTTCTTAGTTAATTTTGGTTGATTAAATGGTGGTTGGAAATTTCTTTGTGCTTGTTTCACTGAATTCCGTCTAGTCCAAAATTTCCCAAGATTCCCCTCTGGCCCGAATTCCGTGAGAGGACTAAAAACTCAAACTTTGAAATGAGTAATTCTTATGAGATTTTGGGGATTTTTGTTCATCATGGATTTTTTTTTAAGGATGGATATAGAATTTGTGATGGATTAACTTGAATTTCATGTTGTAATTGATCTTTACTTTGGTTTCTTTATTGGATGCAGATGGAATCAAGTCAATTTGATGCTGAAATGACTGAGGGCAAGGTAATGAATCCGAGTGCTAAAATCTCTGCTATCTCCAAGCCAGAAAGGATTAAAATTGATTTAAAGAGAAGAATCCCAAAGAGCAAGTTGGTTTCCATCTAGTCAGGGGTCACAGATAAAAATGTTGGGTTATGGGATTATGAGGAATTTAAGACAAGGATGGCAACACAGAACCTCCCTCTATTGGCCAAAAGAATATTGGAATCAGGGTTGGTAAATGTGGCCGGATTCCCTCCTACAGTTAAGTGTTACGAGTTGGTGCTTGAATGTGCTAGAAATTATGATAGGGGCACACAGAGGATAGCCGGTCCTCAAGGAAGAATTGTGGCAAATCTCAACCATGTGTCCATTGCCCAAACCTTTGACATGCTTGATAGGTCTCATGTAGTGGGTTTTGATATGGATGTACCCAAGAATTAGTATGATGAAAATGTCATCAAAACCCAACAGGTCATCAATTCCTCACTGGAGAAATTCAAGTCCCACTTTTCCAAGCTACCCAAGAAGCTAGTCAGAGCTAAGTTCAGGAAGGAATATTATGATGTTATCACACTCCTTAGCAGAGTAGTGGGATTGAAAAGTACAGGAGTGTTTGAGAAATGGATGTTCCATGTCATTGTGAGGATGGAGCAAGGTATTGACTACTATTGGGTAGGAATTATAATTGCAATGATACAGGAACAAATGTGCAATGTCCTTTAGACAAAGACTTTCACCATGACCTCCTACTTGGTTTATGGACTTGCAAGGTTCTATCCATACAAAGGGCTAAGCACAAGGGGTGTGTTTGGGTAGGATGTAATTTATGAAGTATACCCACAGTTGCACTTGGGTGGTGGGTGATCCCACAAAGCTGGTTTACAATTTCTGAGAGGAACTCATTTTTGTTGAAATCACATATTTTTAGAAAATATAATGATTTAAGCCTTTAAAAGTTCCATTTTAAGGATTCGAATTGAAGAGGGTTTGATCAAACCACCTTAGATCAAACCCCCTTTGATAGAACCTCGCTAGTTTTAAACCATACCTATAAATGAGTCTCCTTTACACCTATCAAAATGCTGATAAAAAATCACTTTTGATTTACCTTTTGGGGGATCAAATGAATTCATTTAAAATTTAATTCAAATGATTATGGTAGTCCTCAAAATGAGCTATCCCATGAATATAATTTTAAGATGTTTTTCTTTTATTATGTATGTGTTTTTTTAGTTTTATTAAACATAGGTTTTTCACCGAAAAATCAAGCTCTTTGTTTTGCACATGTGGAAAAATAGAAAATTATAAAAATAAAATTTTAAAAAATATTTTTGTGTTGTGTATTGATGTCCTTGATCCATTAAAAAAAATTAAATTAAATTTCGATACATACAGAAAAAGTTATGTTGTATATAATCCACCTATGTCTGAATTACAACTGGTTTGACTTCAAAACTCTAATAAGGAAAAAATATTCAATGAAAAACTATGAGACCAAATGAAAGTGCTAGATATCATAGTTACAAATCTAAATTAAAAAAAAAAAAGAATTTTATCCTTCATACAAAAAAGTTTATGTTGTATACGGTGAGCGTCACTTTTTAAAAATGTTGTTTTCTTTAAAAAACTAGTTTTCATGGGAGATGGAAAAAGAAGTGAAATCTTATTCCAAAAAATTCAAAAAAAATATTTTTAGAATCTACCAACAAAATGTGATGAGACTCTAGTTTGCATCATCTTCAAATTCCTCACAATTTAGCTGCTATAGGTGCCCAAATGTGAAGATTTAGTTAAGAATAATAATTTCAGTTTCCAGTTTGGCCAAAAATTGTAAACCACTATTGTCGGATCACCCTGGCACAAGTTATAGGAGGGTGAACGATGCATTCACCATGTAAATAACTAGGCTATTGCAAGGTGTAGAACATGTTTGGATCTCAGACAATGCTAGGGATTTAATCAAGCGGTTTGGAGCTTGGTTTATCCAATTCCCTACCTTTTCATACATCAGAATAGATGGTTTTCAGAGGGCTCCATACACACTCCCTAGATATCCCATGGATCATGTTATACTTCTGGAGGTCACAAGGCAAATCTATGATTTTGATGCAATTGTGAAGAAGGAGAAACATAAGACTAGATTTGGTGGTGATTTTCCTTTGAGGATAGGTAGTGGTGAGGCCTTTCCTTCTATTAACTCGGCCCAGGCTTCTGAGGAAGAAATCAGTACCCTAGGCCTCTCTTTCCATTGCAAGAGATCCAGATTTGATAGGATTGGTGAAGCATAGAAGAAGGCCAGCAGGGAGTATAGTCACAAGGATGATATATAGGATTATTGGGAAAACATCAGTGATGAATTTGAGATTAGAAAGAATTTCTCCAGGCTACCAGTGAACTTAGTTCGAATATACAACATAAAGGCCATTCCAGATCAGGTTGAAGATGATGGAGATTTAATTCAGGGCCATAACTATGAATCTATGAAGGATAAATTGATTGGAGAACTAGATTGGTTGGAGGAAGAGAAGAGAGAATTGGAATAGATCATGACTCCAATAATCAACTACACTAAGTTGTGGCTCAAGCACAAGATGTTGGAGTTGGAGAGTGAGGGTGTGCAATGCACCTATGACCTAATGGGAAACTTAGAGTCTCACTCCACTTCTAAGGAATCACCTAAGAAGGATACTAAGGGTAGGACTAAGGTGAGCTCCCCTTTTAAGATAAAGATTAAAGATTCTCAAGAGGTAGGGGAGGCAAAGAAGCAAATAAATCCCATTTCTAAGAAAAGGAAACACATTTCGAAGAAGAAGAAAGCTGAGAAGGATGAAGCTAAAAAGTAAGAAAAAGAAGTTAGTGTTTATGTGCCTAAGAGAAGAAGAATAGTACGATTGTCACACAAGGAGAAGGAAACTTCTAAGGCAGGGAATGAGGCTGACCAACCAATAGTAGATGTGGAAAGTTCAGGAGAAAGGACACAAGTGTACACAAGAAGATCAAGAACTCCATATCCTAAGGATGGTGTACCACAAAAAGTGTTTACATAGTTGCTCCTACCACTGAGCATAATAATATTCCTCCTTCTCATGAGACTCACAATGAACCATGTGAATCCAAGGATCTTGAGGATCACCAAGATGAAGGAGAAGAAGCGCTTCAGGAGGGTGATCTCTATAGTGTTGAGATAGAGATAGAGAAGGTACTATAGTCTCCTCTGGTGACCTATGAGAATTCATTTGTAGGGGGTGAAGAGGATAGAACTCCTAAAAGGGATGAAGTATCAATTAGGACTCGTTCTTTGGTGCCTGAAAAAGAAGAGCATGATAAGGGAAAAGAGAATATAGTTGAGGAGATTCCTAAAAATAAAGGTTTAAATGAAGATGCACCCAAGGTTCATCGAGATGCACTTTGACAGGATAGTGTACAGTTGAATTCAACAGTTCCAGGCTAGTTGAATAGGGAATTAAAGAGTAAGTAGATTGTGGTGGATGATACTCCTCCCAACTAGGATGAATCACTGGAAAATATAGGAAAAGGAAAAGCAGAGAAGAAATCCAAGGTTATCTCCAGGATCGAGAGAGATGAAGAAAATAATAGGGTGGTCCACATAGCTACTCCTACTCCTAATAACAATAATGATGATGTAACTAGTAGTGACTACAGTGTGCAAACTGTCAACTTAGGGCCTACTTCCATGGAATGGGATATTGAATAATATGAAGGCTCTAGTGCTATAATCTTGGGTATATTGAGGAAAGAGGTGCATACCATGCAAGAACTAAAGAAGGAGAATGATAAACTCGAAAGGTATCTACAAGACTTGATGAAGCCCTTCCAATCCATCAATCCCTCATGATTTTTCATGAGTTTTCTACCACATGAGACCATAACTAACTTGGAGAAGATGAAATCCACTACTCATTCCACAACGAGCTGGTTATAGGGAGTGCAAGCCAAGGGAGATAGTGCCATCAAGGAAATTTGTTCAACCAGTGGAGATGCTATGAGATCAATGGATTGGTTGAAGAATATATTAGCTTGGGATAAGGAGGATGTGGATATTTTGTTACAAAAGACTAAAACCATCATGGACTACACTGAGGAAAAAATGGTGAGTGGTGGAATTCTTCCTTCATCCAAAGCTGTAGAATCCTTGGAATGGGTTGAATATTTGAAAATAAGGAAAAGGGTTTTGAAGAAGGTGAATAAGCAGAGGAAACAAATTGAAGACACCTTGACTGAGATCTACAAAAATGCATTTCTTTCTTTGAAGTTATGATAGGGAGAAAAAGGTTTGTGTCGAAACATCTCAGCTTGGAGCAGTTGAAAAAATGGTGGCGAGAGGTGTATTCTCCAGTTAATGAGGACCAGGTCACTGAACACCAGTTAGATGATGTAGCCACATACATTGTGGTGATTGATAAATATCAAACCATGAAGGTGGATTGGGATAGGATGGTAAATAAATCAAGAGAGGACATTAAGTCCATTGAAATGAGAATGAAAATGTTAGTCATGCCACCTATTGCCGACTTGGACAAAATATTTTCGATGGTGCAGGATAGGGAAAGGTGAGATAAGGACAAAGGGGAGGGTAGTTAATACAATGCCTCATCAAAATTTGTGCTTCCCTATCATTCCCCTTCCTCCTTCGCATGCATTGGACTGAGGTATGTTGGAGATCCCAGGCCGACCTGGATGGAGTGCATGCATTTAATGCATAATTTACTTTATTTTGAATTCCTCTTGGCCAATTTGTTTTTTGGCCATTTATTATTGTAAACCTAATTGGGCTGACCTGTCTTGGGGATTTTCTATAAATTTGGCATTATGCCTCATTTGTAAGGGTTAGAGATATAGGTTTTTTTGCATTAGAGCGAATTAAGAAATATAGCAAGAGTTAGAGTTAGGAGTTAGTCTCATTTTTAAGCAGGTGTTGTAACATAAGACTAGAATTGTTGCTACTTTGGGTGATTTTGTGCCTTTCTTGTGTTGAATTTTGATCCGGCATTGTTCCTGAGATTCTATCTTTTGAAATTACTTAATTTTATTTAATATATGCTAGGTTTGATGTTAGAATATTTGATGATGTTTATGGTTTGATGCTTGAAGTGTTTGTAGAAATCTCTACTCTATACTTTTTGCAGCTAGCTGATTGTTAGTTGCTTTGCAAAGTTAGCCTAGACTCAAATTGTGCTTAGTTTGGTTATGGATACTTGTTCATTTCAATTGCAATAGGGTTGTTTTGAATGAATATGCATAATCTAAAAATATTTAACGCCTTAGACTATTGCACTATTTCTGTAAGATTGCATATTTATCTAGGTCAAATAGGGATTGGTTTCTAAGAGATTGGTTTGTTTCAAGTATTTTATCATTTGCATTGTTAATCTTAGAATTAGACTTAATCTTCGAAGTCCCTTTCAAACCCTTTTATCTTTTGTTGTTTCTTTTATTATCTGGGTTAGATTTAGGATTTAAAGTATCACCATATTGCTAGATCTGATAATTTTAAATTCAGTGTTTGCTTGTAATAAGGTCCCTTTATGATTACCAACATTTTCACATTATTTCTGAGTTGTTTTATTGCATTGTCAACACCTGACATTAGAGACCTTGGGTTTATCTCTTGAAGCTTGCTGATAGAGATTTACCTTTCAAGAGAGATAGGATATCATATTTTGTCTAAGTTGTTGTTAAAAAAGCACCATCAACAAATTGATGCTAGAAGGAGGGCCTGAATAAGCAAGTTGGATCAATTTATGTCTGCCATTTCTCTTGAGAGATTCAGAAGAAGAACTAGATCTACTCTAGGGGAAGAGGAATTTCAAGAATTTCAAGCTCCTACTAGGGCGAGAAGGACCATAAGAAGGGGAGAATCATCATCCACCTAGC
Organism: Sequoiadendron giganteum; assembly: GCA_007115665.2. Lineage (NCBI taxonomy): Eukaryota > Viridiplantae > Streptophyta > Pinopsida > Cupressales > Cupressaceae > Sequoiadendron > Sequoiadendron giganteum. The sequence goes on along the minus strand of CM021103.1, from coordinate 127,420,923 downwards.
CACTTCCATCATCCCCATCATCCTCATCTTCATCAAAGTCATCCTCATCTGATTCTGAAGCCATTCATATTCCACAACCCCAACCAGCCATAAATTAGCCATTACCGCCTCCACCTCCACCAATGGCTTTCCTTGCCAACAATCCATCTCCGTTAATCTTCAATAATTACAATGTCATGCCCAACAACCCTGAGCACTTTTTCTCTAAGTTCCATACCAATTACCCCAATAGGATGCCAGAGGAGCGTATTAGGATTTTCCAGACCTGTCTGAGAGATAGAGGAATCAACCATGAGGATGTTGCATGTAGGATTTTCCCTTATTCCCTAGGGGAAGAGGCTTTTTACTGGTGCAATCACCTACCTGCTTCTTCTATCCATAATTGGACTGAACTTGAAGTTGCATTTTTGCAGAATTTCAAAATCCCCATTAGTGCTAATGAGCTCTACATGGAGTTTACCAAAGTTAAGAGGGAAATTAATTAGCCCATGGGGTCATTAAATAATAGGTTACACCGAGCATACACTAGACTTCAAGAATCTTATGATGTAGATGACACCAATTCCCTAGAGGTCTACTTTGAAGCCCTTGACAACCTTACATCCACCTTCCTTAAGTGGAGGACTAATCTGCCAACTACCTTGCTCACTACATATATAGAGGTTGTGAAGGTCAAGACAAATATGAGGCAAAATTTATCATGACCTTTTCCATCCTTAGGACCCATGGCTCACCCTGGACAAGTCCGATCTCTCAGCCAGGCTTTGACTAATCATACTCCCATTATGAATCCAATACCACCATTGCCTTTGGTCCCACACCCAGGTCCTCCAATAAATCAAGCTCATCCAATGACCACTTACCCTCAACAAAGAGCTAGTCAACCCCTTTACCCATAGCAACAAACTGGTTTTCATACATATTTGCAAAATTCAGAAGTCTTGAATTAGTTTGTTGGTTCTAGAGGATTATCAGAATACCTACACGGTAATGTGAATTCAACATCATATAGTGGTCTAGATAAGGAATGACTCGATGAGTTAACTGAGCAGGTCAAGAAACTAAATATGGAGGTAACCTATCTAAGAAATTAGAACAACCAACTCCAAGCCACACAAAAAACATGAAATCAAATTACAATAGGGAGAACAAGGATGTTACTAAAGGACAAAACTTTGATAGAGGGAAAAATTTTGACAGAAATCAAAATTTTGAAAGAGGACAAGGTTCTGGCCAAAAAATTGAAAAGGGGCAACAAGGTGGATAGGAGTTCGAAAAAAGGTAACCACCTAGATATAATAGGCCATGAAATACTAGACCTATTAATGGAGGAATTCCCACTCCATTGGATCATCCTTCTACCCAGGAGAAGCATCCAAGTGGTGTGTATCTAGCAGAGGCAACTTTGTTTGGATGGTGTAGGCTCCATAAGACAAGTCACCACTCCGAGTTGGATTGCCCTAAGTTTCAAACTACTCCTTCCATCTTTCAGTATGAAGTTGAAAACAATTCCAATATTTAGGAGATTGTGCCCTCAAATCCTTATGATTCTCCAATAATGGTACTTAACCATGCTCCATTCCAATAAGGTGAAGAAAATGATCTAGAAGAAGAGTCCAGTGATCAGGATAAAGAGACCGAATAGGTGTTGAATGAAGATGAAATCTCTCACTTGTTTAATGAGGAGAATGAGAATGATAATGGCCCCTTGGATGAGGAGGAATTTGGTGTTTAAGAGGTCCATATGTTTTATCAACCAATAAAGAAATATGATTTGAGGAAAAGGCCTAATAGGAGTCCACAAGTTGGAGGCCCTTTCACTACTTCTATCCCTCCAAAAAAAATTACTATTCCACCAGATCCACACACCAATAATAATCCGGCTTACCCTCATGTTCCAACACAGTACTTTGTGAAGGGAGGATAACCTAATATATCAAAGGGAAATAATGTTGAAGTATCAAAGGACAAACATACTAGTTGTTGCAAGGAAACCCATGCTAATATGAACGTGGAGCAATTGGGCGAATATGTGACTGAGGAATTTAGAAAATTAAAGGTAAGTCTTTCTACTTTTGATTTTTTAAAACTCCTTGCTATTAGGAATGTTGTCTTGGGGTCTTTCAGTTCAAACACAACACCACAAGGAGTAACTACCAATGAAGTAGTTGTCAGATCCTTTGGTTCACAAGCACCCAAAGGCCAAGGCCAAGAACAACTTGAGGATAGAGGGAAAGATAAGGATAAGAGCCAGCTTGCTAAAGCTAACACCCAATTGAGTTTGTTCCAGGGCAAGATGGAAACCCCTCCCTTTCTGATTTATGTTCGTATCTTTGGGAATAATCTGCATAATTGTCTACTAGATTCAGGAGCATCTACAAATGTTATGCCTTTTGTTGTCTCTAAAGCATTAGATATTAACCCTATAGCCTCCCAAAATAAGGTCACGCAATTAGAGAAGACAGAGGTAAGTGTAGTAGGAGAAATAAACATGATCCCCACGTAGGTCACGTCATATCCTAGGGTGCAATAGGTGATCAACATTCAGGTTGATATTCCTAACACCTATGGTTTGATTTTGGGTTGGGATTTCACTAATAAAATCAATGGATATACATCTACATACCATTCTCACATGTGGCTACCATGAAAAGGAGTCCCAAATCAGATCAAAATTGAAAGAGAGCCTAGAATGAAGTATGTAATCACTTAATACCAGAATACTTCAAATGAGATATTAGTATAAGAGGTCAGCATGGGGAACTATGTGTTAGTTTCCTCAATCTTAGATACATAAGAGGTATTTATGTTGCAGGGCTCCTTTTATGAATCTACATCAGAATCTGGTTGCTGTAAGTAAATATTTATGATGCAAGATGAGTCTATATCAGAGATCAGTGGTTCTAAAACACCAAGTGAGCAAAAAGATGAGACTCATGACCAAGAGGACAAGCAGTTCAGTTTGTTGGATAACTTATAGGATTTCATTCAAAGGTGTATGGAGAATCAGATTCAGCTTGGAAGGAATATGAATTTTGAATAATTACTACTCCCTAGTTTGTGTCGAGTCCATGATGCCCCTAACTTTGAGCTGGAATGTGGCTTGTTTCAGACTGTGGTGGAGCAGGTACAAAATTGCATTAACCCAATCTCAACTGTTAGGTTGAATATATAGAGAGAGTAAAATAATGAGAAGGGTAAAATCCCAATGCTTCTTGAAGAGCCTCCTAGCTGCAACAAGATTCAGGATGACTCAAAGTGATCAGGGACTGATGGATGTTGGACTTTAAGATTCAATGGATCCAAATATAAGCAAGGTGTTGGAGCAGGGTTTGAATTGATCATCCCTAAAGGTAAGAGTTATTTTTCTACTCATAGACTCCAATTCGAATGTACTAATAATGTGGCTTATTATGAAGCTTTAATCCATGGGTTGTTAATGGCATCAAGGTAGAAAGTTAAGATATTACAAGTTTTTGGGGATTCTTATTTGGTAGTCAGGCAGGTGAGGAAACAGTATTCATGGCATGATAGAAGGATGAGTAATTATAGATAGAGTGTGGGATCATATTGAAGGATTTGATGCTTTCAACATCTAGTTGATCCCTCGAAGTAAGAACCAAGTTGTGGATTCTTTGGCACAAGCGACTAGTACATTGAAACCTTTATCACTTTCAAGATTGAAGAAGTTTACTGTGGAAATCATGCCTGTACCTTCAATACCTGACAATGTCACCAATTTCTAGGTATTTGAAGATGATAAGAATATTCTTGATTTCATTACAAGTTGTGATGTGTTTGCTTCTCAAGTAATTGATGAGGTGGAGCCTCAAGAGGCAGAAATGGACTTGGGAGGGGTCATCAACCTGAAGACCAACACTATCCCAAGAGGTATGGTGCATTTAGAACGAATTTTTGATTTGGATAAGATAAAAGACTAGGAAAAACAAGTCAAAAGGGAGTCTCTCAGTAGTCAATGTGAAACATACAATATGGGGACACAAGATGACATAAAGAATGTCTTTATTGGTAAGGTATGTACTCCAAAAGAAAGAAAAGAGATTATTGATGCTTTACACACATATCAAGATGTGATAGCTTGGAGTTATGAAGACTTAAAAACATACGATACTTCAATCATTATGCACACCATTCCATTGAAGTCAAATGTCAAACCATTCAAACAAAGACAAAGACCAATTAATGCTCTATTGGAACCCATCATTCAGAAAAAAGTGTAGAAGCTACTTTTAGCACGAATCATATCTCCAATGAGGCATTCAACCTGGGTTGCAAATCTTGTTCTTGTGAGAAAGAAGAATGGGGAAATCAGACTATGTGTGGACTTTAGGAATCTTAACAGGGCATCAGAGAAATATAATTATCTAGTTCCTTCATTGGATGAGGTACTCCAGATTGTCAATGGGTCCCAGATGATGTCTTTTCTAGATGGGTATGTTGGATACAACCAAGTCATGGTACAATATGAAGATAGACATAAAAATGCCTTCACTATGAAATGGGGAACTTTTGCTTACAGGAGAATTCCTTTTGGGATGATCAATGCTAGAGCTACATTCCAGCGAGCTATGGATATTTCTTTTAAGGACATCATCAGTAAGTGCATCATTATTTATATGGATGATTTGGCAGTCTTCTCTAAGAAGCAAGGTAATCACATAGCCAATTTATGCAAAGTATTCCAAAGATGTTGAGAGTTTGGCATCTCACTTAATCCAAAGAAGTGCATTTTTGGGGTTACAGAGGGAAAATTGCTAGGATATGTTATTTCAGAATAGGGTATCACCATTGACCCTGAGCGAATAGAGGCTATTTTGAAGATTCAGCCTCCTACAAGCAAAAAAGAAATGAAGTCATTTTTTGGGAAGAATAACTTCATTAGAAATTTTATCACTAGATTTGCGGAGATAGTGAAGCCCTTGAATGCTATGCTAAAACAAGAGGCAAAAGCTGAATGGAGTGCAGAGGCTAAGGAGACATTTTTAGAAATTAAGATAGCTATTGCTGAGGCTCCAGTGTTGGTAAGCCTAGATTATGCTAAGCCTTTTCAGATATATTCATTTGATTTTGATCACTCCTATGTTGGAATGTTAACTCAAAAGTCTAATCAAGGCGATGAGAATCCTACATCCTTCATGATTACCCCTTTAAAAGATGCAAAGTTGAGATATCACAATGTAGAAAAGCAAGCCTATGCTTTGGTCAGAGCAGTGAAAATGTTTAGACACTATATTATGAGGAATAAGGTCTTTTCCATAGTGCCTGATCTTGCAGTGAAACTATTGCTAATGCAAAATGAGTTAGATGAACAAAGAGTAACCATTTTGCTAGATCTGATAATTTTGAATTCACTATTTGCTTGTAATAAGGTCCCTTTGTGATTACCAACATTTCCACATTATCTTTGAGTTGTTTTATTTCATTTTCAAGACCTGACATTAGAGACCTTGGGGTTATCTCTTGAGGCTTGCTGATATAGATTTACCTTTCAAGAGAGATAGGATATACCATATTCTTTCTGAGTTGTTGATGTGCAGAAAACACCATCAACAATATACACTATCATTCAATTCATCATCACCTATAGGACAAGAACAGTAAATAATATGGAATGGGATTCTTTTACTCTCCAATTAACTAAATTATTATAAGAAAGTTATGCATGGGTTAATATCAACTCCCATTGATTAGGTAATGTCCCCTAATAAATATATCAACAAATTATCAAGAACCATGTTCACAACTTTAGTTTGATCATTAGTTTTTTTATGGTAAGTTGAATTGAACAGCAATTATGTTCCCATTTTCTTTCAAAATGTACACAAAAACTGACCAGCAAAATTCATGTCCCTATTAGAGACAATACTCTTTGGAATTTTATGCAATCTTACTAGTTTTTAAAAAACAATGTGGTTATATGGGATTCTTCATTAGAATTATTACTTGGAATAAAATGAACCATCTTTGAAAACCTATCTACTAACACAAACATTTAATGATTGCCTCATTATTTTATTGATATTACAAGAAAAAAATCCATACTTATTTATTATGAATGTATCTCTAGTATAGGCAATGACTGATAGGATCTTGTATTCTACTTTCTTTCTTTATAATATTGATAAATTTGATAGTTTTGATTTATTTTATTCGCATAAACACTCATCCTTGGCTAATAGTATCCATCATTTAGATGTGTTAATTTTTTATCTGCTCAAAAATTTCCACCAAGAGCTCTAATATTTTTTCTCTTGTCAAATTCTCCCTCATTGATCCTTGAGGGATGCATAATATTTTCTCCATAAACAATCCTTATTGAATAAAATGCTCTAACCATGAAATTATTTCCTTCTCTAATATACTTTTATAAGCTACCCATGCTTCCTTAAAATATGTATACTCTTCATAGAGATCTCTCATTGAATCAAAACATACAACATTCACCCCCATTTCATTTAGAATTTTAAAATTCTAACTGAGTGAATTATCTACATGATCTGATTTCCCAATTCTATGTTTCACAATAAATAAATAAGTAAATATTATATTAATTTAATATATTTTTCACTAAAATTATAATGCAAGAGAATACATGAGTTCGCAAGAAATCATACATTTCCAAAAAATATTTATTTCATTCTATTCAATTATGTTGTCTTTTTTCTTCTTATGGGTTGGTTTTTGGTTGTTCCTAGTTATAAAATTGTCAAACTTAAAATGGTTTTTCTAATGATGTCATATTGAAGAGGAGCTCAATGGATATATTCCTTAATTTTTGAGAATTTTTTATGAATAAAGCCCAAGTTATTTCCATGTGGGAGAAAGGGTTTCATTTGTGTGTGTAGCTATAATGTCCATTAAGACTGATTATTTGAGTTGGTGTTTTTCTCCCATAGATTGATTTATATGGAAAATTGCATATCGTCTAGATGGAGAGTTTTAATGGTCATCTAGATCAATACAATCTAATTTGGGGTCATTTGTGAAAACTTGGATCTCATTCAAATACAATTTTTAAGTGGTCATCTAGATCCGATATTATGACAATTATTTAGATAAATTTTTGTTTGGTTCAAACTCATTTTATTGTAACTAAATGTTTATAGATTTTTCCATTGTCAATTTTCTCATTCTTCTTTGTAGGGATTTCTATTCCATCAAGATGTGTAGATCAAGTCAAGTGAACTCAACCTTATGATTTCACATTTCAATCTAAATGAGAAGTTTCAGTGATGAAATTAGCAGATGATGACATCAACATGGGTAGCAACAAATGATGATCTGAACACAATGTATTGATGACATTAGAAATTGTATACAATGTGAAACAATTCAAGTGAACTAAACTTCTAGTTGGTAAATTCATTTCCATGAATTGATGTCACAATGGTGTAAGGTATGCACAAATGTAAAATTTTGCATCTAAAATAGAGGACTGGATAGGAGATGTGGGAGTTTTATTTGTTCAAATGGAAGGAAAATTTCCCTTAAAGTTAAAAATGGTTTATTTTCTATATGGTCTTGATGGTTTGAACTAATTATTGCATAAATTCAATGATGTTAAATATTTTTTGAGCAAGATGTATTGACTAGTTCTAATCAATCTCATATTTCTATGGATTTTCAATTCAATTAATTTAGGTTCAGGATGGTGGGGTTAAAATGGATTATGCTAGTTTAGTGGACTACAAATTGATTTGTGAATGGTTTGGAATATTGATTATGGTTAAATTTGAAGGTCCTTCAATTAATAATGGTTGAAAAATGAATCTTTTCATGTGTCTAACCATATGGATATATAATGGATGCTTAATTTCCATTATGGGTTTGGAAAGTTTTAGGATTATGATTGCTCCAAAATTGAATTATAAATTATTTTTATGTATTTGAAAATAGTGTACTTATATTAGTTTTTATGAATAATAAAAAATATATAAGTTTTTTGTGATTGTGGATATTGTTTGTCTTTGTTTGGATTTTGAATTGGGTCTTTTGATAAGACTCTTTAATATATAATGCATCAACTGGTATCAGAACATGTTTTCCTTGTGGACCATGGATGTGGTATTTAGAAGGGGTTTTAGAAAAATCAAAATTGGTGAGAGAGTGAGTGAGTACTTAAAACTACGAATAATCTAACAAAGATATCACATAGAGAGGACAAGGAAGAAGATAACCACCTAGAATGGGATATGTAGCAATTGTAGAGATGTTTAGAGGGATAACGGTAAGGTTGGAAGCTATATTTAAGATGCACAACATAAGATATTACATGTGGAAGACTATTTAATATGAAGATGAAGATGAAGTATATGTTTGAAAAGCTATTGTACAAGAAGGGAGAGATGATCCTCAAAGGAGGTTTTTGTAAGTCATGTATAAAATCAATAAAAAACATGTTTGAATCCTTGAATTTATAATGATAGTTTTAATATAGAGGAGTTTATTGATTGGATTTCTTAAATGGATTAGTATTTTGGCTTTGAGTCCATTGAAGATCCCAAGAAAGTTATCCTTTCCTACAAAAATTTAAAGGGTCATTCCACCCTTTGGTGGGACCATTTTTAGATAAAGAGATGAAGAAATGATGAGGATAAAACTAGAACTTGGTATAAGTAATAAACCTGACATAAAAACTTTATTAGTAGCTTATCACATTTATCTACTTATAAAATTGAAGAATCTAAAACAAAAGGAGAGAAATATTTAGGAATACACTAAGGATTTCTATAAATTGAATATTTTGGCATCATGGTGAAGATTATATGGAAAAAATGTCTAGTTATATCAATGGGTTGTACTATTCTATCTAGGACCAACTAAGCATGGTTAGAATCACTAATATAGAAGAAGAAGAAGATAAATTTTCCCTAAAGGTTAAAGAGAAAATTTCCAAGAAGAAAAAATTTTTTAGAGGAAGGGGAAGGTTATCCCATGGAAGAGGATATCTCAAAAAAAAAGGAGAGGTCGCTTTATGAGAAGAGAAAACCTAGGATAGTAGAGGCACATGAGATTGTTCTCAAGGAAGGGTATATTTTGATAGAGATAGAGGATCATTTGGAGGAGGTAGAGGAAGTATTGTAAGTATGGATATGTCTGGTGGTGTTGTCATTAATGTTATCATTCATGTCAAGATAGTTCAGGTTGATTGTAGATGGTACTTGTATAGTTGAGATACTATAGAAGTCCTTAGATTACATGGAGCTATATTTATGAAGTTGTAGTTGTGCTTTTTCCAAGTCCTTTTGAGAAAATTTAAGATATAATAAAGGGAGTTTCGAAGTATGTGTTCTGAGTGTGCTCTGGTATTGTGCTCTACATTTCTTCTATGTTGATCCTATGTCTATTCAGATCTATAGTTTTGTTCATAAGATTTAATGGATAATATATCTCAATTTTTATCTTTCGGATCGATGGAGAATAAAATATGTGTTCATCGGTGTGTGAACTAGTTTTCTAGAACTATTTGTTTTTGGATTGGGAGAAATTTTTTTGATTTGTAGTCTTCTGGTGTTTGGTTTCTCTGTCACAAAAAAGTGTAGCCTTGACCACTTTCACTCATTTGGGCCTTTTCCCTTGGATTTTGGCATGACTTTTCTTAGATCTAATGTCGTAATGTGGCCAACACATTCACATTAGGCCTTGAATGCTTGCAAGTCAACAAATACTTAACAAACTATTACAAGGGTTTTGTGAAGTGTTGTAACACATTTCCTCACTTTTTTAGGACTTTTCTATAATAATTCACCTAAATAACCAATTTCCAAGCCTTAGTCTAAAGTGTTGTAAGGTGTTGTACCTAGCCCTCGCACTTTCGTAGGCTTGCCATCACTACATTAACCCTTTGTCATGACAAAATGGTACCCTTAATTCATCTATAGGCCTAACTTAAGTGTGTTTTAGGAGACAATCTCAACAAACATCATTAACCACCTTTTAATTCCCGACTACCACTTGAATTTTTCCAAGTGGACTAACTCACCACCTTGGGCGACTTAGTCCCATTTGGCATAAAAAAAAAATGAAATCAATTTTCTAGTAGGATTTTCTCTCCAAAACCCTAAGCTTGGCTTTTGATGTGTTAGTTTTAGGGAATTAGGGAATCACTTGTATAAATAAGGGGTTTTCTCCTTATTTTACCCCCCCCCCCCCCACCCACAACCTCTCTCAAAAAAATCTCTCATCTTCACAAGCACTCACTAAATCAATATTCTCAAGCAAGCATTTAAGCACTAAGCACTTCAAGTAACATCCATTAGAGTTGGTTCTTGTATATGGGTATGTGCAGGATCATAATGGGCCAAAAAGTGGCGATATGTAAGTGATATGATGGCTCATGTGGCTGACGAGTTTTTTTACCCAAAATTAATGAAATGAAAAGGGTTTTTAAAGGAGATTCTCAAATTTCCAAAAATATAAATTATGCTTTACTTCAAATTTAATAAATAATTATTATTAATTTTTTATTTGAATTATGACTAACTTCCTAATTGATAGGCTGACTGAAAAACATCTATAGCTTTCAAATAGTATCACAATTTTTGAATCAAAAAAATGCATCACATTCTATGTTTCACCTACTATAAGATTAAAAGAAAAAAATGAATTTCATGAAGTTTTGACCAAGTTGAGGTGGTCAAATACATGAGTTTTTATATTTTTAAAAATTTGTAATAAAAAATTCATAATTAATTATTTACTTGGAAAAAGAATACGAAAAAATATGCATCACATTGGGACATGATTCCTCTAATTATATATAAAATATTATAAAAAAATATTATCATTTTATTGTGGTTGGGGTGGTCAGATAGACACCTACTTATTTTTCCTTGAAATTTAAGTACTATTGCATTGAAATTTTAAATTCTCACCAAATAGATTTTTTTTTTAATAAACCTAGTAGTTTAGAAACTACATTCAATTTGCTACAGATTTTATTCTTACATATTTTAGAAATAATATAGATAACTTATTCAAATTTTTATGTCAAGTTTCCTAACTCTAATTTTTTGAACTTTCATCGCCACTTAAGGGCATGTTTTTTCCTTGATGATCCTGCACATACCCATATCTTCAGACTTATTCAACAAGGGCTTGGTAAGTTGTTTTAATTGCATGTTATTAAATAATATTTCCCTTTTCATTCTATTTCATTTAGGTTTGATTACCAACATGGGGTTTGACTAAGGAAAACCCGTATTCTCTAACCCTAACCCTTTTCCCCTCTTTGCATGTCTGCTTTGCAGGTTTGTATGCAGATTAGTAAGAGAAAAAGGTGTTGAAAAGGTGTCATCCTTCCATTCATATCATTCCAAGTCAAGAAATCCTAAAAGGAGCTAAAAGATAACTCGCATGTCAAATTTTGAAGATTTAGACATGGGTCTCTATCAGAAACATAAGTACAAGAGGCCACCTACATATTTCAACCTCGAGACTCTTGAAAGCTCCTTGTGGACTAAGTCACCATCATTGGTGAATTAGTCCCAATACGAAGCTTGAAAAGTGGTTTATGTGTTTCTAGATACCCTTTTTCTAGAAACCTATTCTGAAAAAGTTTCGCTAGAGGAGGACTAAGTCGGCCATTCTAGAATAAGTGTCCCAGTCATCACTTTTAGTAGATTCTAGAAGATTCTAGAGCTCCTCTTCATCAATGTTAAATTTCCAGGTGCACCATTTCTTCTTTCTTTAGTTCTGTTATATTTTGCATGCATTTTAGGTCATCATTAGGTCATTTTACATAGTTTACATTTGCATTAAATTTTACCTTTCATATTTGTTGATTTCATTGCTTTCTAACACTTAGTCACACACATCAATCACATTCAAACCCCTAATCTTGAATGAACTCACCAAGAATACGTTAGTGTGAAAGAGGCACCGATTGGGGAATCCTCTTTCCCTAAAATGCATTTTTTAGGTGGTTCATTTTGGTGAACCCATCCTTAGAACACTTATTTTTCACTTCTAATTTTTTATTTGCATCCTAGGAAAAATCTTTCATTTCATTAGGGTTTTGTATTGCTTTGCATTCTACGGTTTCTAAAAGTGCATTAGTGAAATTTTCATGTTAGCTTGCATCGCCCATTGCATTTTCATTGAAAAATAACACAAAATTTTGCATTTTCATTCTATATTTGCATCATAAAAGCTTAAAAATCATAAAAATTTGTCAAAAATTTTGGAAAGTGTCAAAAAATCATTGTTGGGAGTAATTCACCACACTAGGTGACTTAGTCCACTTGCACCATTTGCACTATAATTTCTGGCATTTCCAGAACAACTATGCACCTCTATTTTTTGTCATTGCATTTCTTTTTTTGTTTCCAGATTCTCTGTTTTAGTCAATTTATTATCATTTATTTACTTCCATTATGGCTATGTCTTTCAAAAAAATTGGATGTCCTTAAAATCTCTAGTGGATATGTCTTGAGTTGAACCTTTTTAATTGATCCTAATGACCTTAAACCAAATCCTACTCAATCAAATCCTAATGCATGTCCCCCTCATGACGTTGACATCATTGGAGATGATGATGCTAGCATGAACCAGTTCCTTAATGAGTTCCTTGATAATATTGAAGAAAATCCAGCTTTCGACCCATCCATGAACCAACCCAAGCTTCCTACCATGTCACCCCTTGAATCATTTGGTTATCCCCATCCTAAAACCCACCTAATTTCCCTATCCAAGGTGAACGTAGTTTGTCTAAACATCCCACTACTCAACCATTCTACCATAACCAAATGACAAACACCCCAATCAACCTTCAACAAACCAATGGAAATTTTTTTACCATTCTAAGTAAACAAGGTGGTGACACAAAATATAAACATGAAATACACAAATTTTATGAACAACTCCCACTTGATGAAACTACCAATGGGATAAGCTATCAGGATCCCCCTCATAACCATATGCCTCCTTGAGAATGTATCCAACTTCATGATGATGGCACAATGATCCTTGATTACCCGCTAATCTAAATGGTATCCCTAAAGAACACCCACCATCTCCTAACACTCACAAGGACAATAATAAGATCATATCAGGACCCCCTTCCCTATTCTCCTCTCATGAAGTAGGAGAATCTAGTAGATGCAAGAGGCCTTATAAATTACAAAAACTCAAGTTTCCTCTTCATCCCCCACCTAAATGTGAGAGGAAATTACAAATTCTCCTAAACAAATACCTCATTACATTTCTACCTAGCAATAGGTTGGTAATATTCCCTAGAGATGCTAGTGTCCCACATTTTGCATACAATCTTGTTCTCGGCCATAGAAGCAATGAATGTCGTCATTTGAAAGAAACAATGAGACAATATTATTTCAATGATGATAATTAATACCTCCTCAAACCATAAACTACTATCACAAACCCTATCATTTAATATTTGTAGGGCATTCTCTTCTCACTATTCCATGATACTTCCCATCACCCAACTTGGCTCATTCTTTCCTTGCACTCAGTTGGGGCAGGAAGTTGTTAGTCATGCCTTAGTAACATGCACTTGTCTTTATCCCTTAGTTATGTTATTCACCTCCCACTTATAGCAACTGAGATTATGAGGAAAATGACTTTCTTTATGGTTGAATCACATTTTCCTTACTAGTCTTTTTCCTTTCTTTTGCATGTTTTCTTGTGTGTGACATGTTCCCTCATATTTTCTTATTAGATGTTATCTCTCTTCATGACATTCTTCTTCTTTTTTGTTCATTCTTCTATATGTTGTGACTTTTTTTTCTTTTTATTTCACCCTCCTTTTAGGTATTATGTGAGGCATTAAGACCACAATGTCTCCTTCATGTTGATCCAAAAGGAACCCTTTTCTTTTTGTTTCTCTTTTTCCTTCCTTTTGGGGATGATGCAAGGCATTGAGACCACAATGTCTCCTTCATGTTGACCCAAAAGGCTTTTTTTGTTTCTTTTATTTGGTTGCTTTTGTCTTCCTTTTAGGGATGATGCAAGGCATTGAGACCACAATGTCTCCTTCATGTTGACCCAAAAGGCCTTTTTCCTTTTCTTTTTCTTTTCACTTTCCTTTTGGGGATGATGCAAGGAATTGAGACTAGAATGTCTCCTTCATGTTGACCCAAATGGAATTTTTCCTTTTCTTTTTCTTTCACTTTTATCTTCCTTTAAGGGACAATGTAAAGCATCGAGACACCCTATGTGTCCTCCATGTTGACCCAGAATGACTCCTTTTTCTTTGTTTTCACTCTCTTTGTGTCATTCCAGTTCTATGTATTTGAGGGAATGATGATAGTTCCATGCTTTCTAATAGGGATAACTTTAAGAAACCCCCCCCCTCCCCCCCCCCCTCAATGAAGGTGTAAAATCCTAGTGAATCCTTCCTTTTTTTTGAAAAAAAAATTAATTTTCCTAGCGAATCTATACACATTATTAAAAAAATTGTGAAATCCTGGCGATTCTTAATGAATAATTGGTAAAAATTATAATAACACTAGTGAATCCTAGTGAATAATCACTAAAAAGATATATTACAATGGCTAATCTCTCCTTTTAAAATTTGCATAGTTGATCGGTGCAGTTCCCCCATATTTTTTTTGTTTTGTGTAATATTGAAGTAGGGGCCCGAGGGTGGCAGCCACCGGTGAGGTCAAGGGGCAATGCCCCTTGCGGGAGTCATGGGGGTAGAGCCCCCTTGTGGGGGTCGAGGGGGCAACACCCCCTGGCGGAGTCCTGGGACAACGGCCTCGGTGCGCTCTTCTCGCGATACAGGCGGGGTCGAGGGACAAAGCACCTCGCCACCAAGCATAAATTCACTATTGAAAATGCATTGGAGCACACATAGATTAAGCATTTTTTTTAAATATCACTTTAAAAGTAAGACTGAATGAAAACTAAAAAAGTTATCATCGATTAGTTTTTTGATCAGATGGTTGTGAGTTGATTCTACAGCCTAATACACATGTGCGTTTTAAAAGGCTTTTTGAGGCCCAAATTTTTTTTTGGGCCACACGATTAGATTTCGAACCTCAACAAGCCTTTTAAAAGGAACATGTGTATTAGGCCACAAAATCAACTCACAGTCATCCGATTAAAAATCTAATCAATGGCAATAGATAAAATCCATATTCAAGGCTAAAGTATCCCTAAAATTAAAGAGTATTTTATTATTAGTGGCAATAATACCCCAAAATTGATCGGAGGAATATAATATTACTGGTGAATATAATTAATATTTTTAATTATGGTATAAACTACTAGCAAATAATTTCCAATGACACATCGTTTACATGGCGAATTAATCGAGACAAAATTATTTTTTTGTAAAAACCTGGTGATTTAGTCTCCTTTTTAGCTTGCACTATTCACCATTTTTGGAGGTCCCGATTTCTATTATTTTCCAATTGGCAAAGATTCACCACTAAATTTTTCCCTTATTTCTAAACAAACATTGTAGAAATGAACATACTGACCCCAAATCCATAGATCCCTTATTTGTTTGGTGTTCTTCATTTTGGGGGCAATCCCTTTTTCTTTTTTTTCATTCTTTTCCTTCACATGAAACAACCTCACTTGGAAACATATAATTTGGCATACGGCTTTCCAAGTTGGATCTCATATCCTTGCTTTCTTTTGTTTATTTTTGCATTTTTCATTCTTCTACTTTAAAGTAATTGCTCACAATACGGTGTTTTGCAATTCCTTTAAACTGGGGGCATACATTGGCATTATTTCCTATTACATTTTTCTTTAGTTCTTAGTGTATCCTTATTACTTCATATGATGTGTTTCTAGCTTTTTGGATGACATTGGGTGTAATGTCCTTCATGAAAGTGATTTATCTTAGCATATTACATTCCTCTTAGTGGCCTAATGTGACACATTGCATCCCCTAAGTTGTGAATTTTCTACTCTTTGATTGGTCCCCTCTTGGAGACATTAGACACAATGTTCCCTAAGTCAAAGATCTTGCATGAAATAAATAAGACTCCTTTGAAAATCCTATTTTCATTTTCCTTTTTTCATTTTACATGTTTCATTTTTCACTTTGCATATATGGCCACCTTGCATAACATAGCATGCATGCCTATGGTGCCATCTTGCACTTGTTAATGAGTTCTAAGCATATGAAGCATTGCTTGTCTCATGAACCAAAAACCCTTGTCTTTTGTGGTTCCTTATTATAATTTATCAAGAAGTATAACTTTGGTATGGTTAAGTGGGAAGCCCAACCAATGACATGACTTTCCGCATAGCCACTTGTGTGTGTGTGGGTACATACCCGCCATATATTTCTCACCTTTTGGGCCTTCTCACCTGGAAAATAACCAAAACTCTCATCACCCTAGAGTGGGTAAATTTCCTTTCAGACAAATAACCTAGATATAATCCACAACTAGCTGGACAAATAGTTGAAGATTTATCCAACTTTCCCTCTCTCTTCACTCTTTCACATCAATTCCTTGTGTGATCTTTTGTACTAATGTTTGGTTTACCAAGGGATCTTGATCGTGAGAGCTTGATCATCCCTCTTGATTATAGTTATCTCATCTTACGGGCATTAGTGTATTCAGATCCCTCTCGATATACATGCCTCAGCTACTTTAGTGTGAGTTTGAAGCAAGTTCATCCTCTCACTAAAGTGGGGACTAAATGTGTTGTAAAAAAGTGTAGCCTTGACACTTTTCACTCATTTGGACCTGTTCCCTTGGATTTTAGCCTAATTTTGCTTAGATCTAATATTATAATGTGGCCAAAACATTCACATTAGGCCTTGAATGCTTGCAAATCAAAAAATACTTAACAAAGTCTTACAAGGGTGTTGTGAAGTGTTGTAATACATTCCCTAGATTTTCTAAGAATTTTCTATAATAGATCACCTAAATAACCCTTTTCCAAGATTTTTTCTAAAGTGTTGTAAGGTATTGTAGCCAACCCTCATACTTTCCTAAGCTTGTCATCAATAAATCAACCCTTTCTCATGACAAAATGGCCCCTTAATGCACCTATAGGCCCAACATAAGTTTGTTTCAGGAGAAAATCCCACCAAACATCATTAACCACCTTTTAATTCGTAACTACCACTTTAATTTTTCCAAGTGGACTAAGTCACCACCTTGGGAGACTTAGTCCCACTTAACATAAAATTAAAAATTAAATCAATTTTCTAGCATAATTTTATCTCCAAAAACCTAATGTCAGCCTATGATGTGTTATTTTCGGGGAATTAGGGCATCACATGTATAAATAAGGGGTTTTCTCCTCATTTCCTCTTCACAAGCATTCAAGCAATCAATCTTCTCAAGCAAGCATTCAAGCACTAAGGACTTCAAGCAACATACATTGGAGTTGGTTCTTGCATATCTTAAGACTTCTTCAACAAGGGCTTGGTGAGTTGTTGTACTTGCATGTTATTCAATCATCTTTCCCTTTTCATTCTATTTCATTTGGGTTTGATTAACAACATGGGGTTTGACTAAGGAAAACCTCTATTCTCTAACACTAACCCTTTTCCCCTTTTTTCATGTGTGCTTTGCAGGTTTGTATGCAGATTAGTCAAAGAGAAGGGTGTTGAAAAGGTGTCCTCATTCCATTAATATCATTCCAAGTCAACAAACCCTAAAAGGAGATAAAAGACAACTTGCAGGTCAGATTCCGAAGATTCAGACATGGGTCTCTGTCAGAAATAGAAGTACAAGTGGGAACCTAGACATTCTAATGTCAAGACTCCTAAAAGCTATAGGTGGACTAAGTCACCATCATTGGTGAATTAGACCCAGTACCAGGCTTGAAAAGTGGTTTCTATGTTTCTGGATACCCTTTTGCAAAAAACCTATTCTGGAAAAGTTTCCTAAGAGGAGAACTAAGTCACCCATTCTAGCATAAGTGTCCCAATCAGCACTTTCAGTAGATTCTAGAAGATTCTAGAGCTCCTCTTCCTCAACCTTTAGTTTCTAGGTGCATCATTTCTTCTTTCTTCAATTTTTTAATAGTTTGCATGCATTTTAGGTCATCATTGGTTCATTTTACATAGTTTACATTTGCATTAGTTTACCTTTCATTGTTAGTTTATTTTATTTCTTTGCAGCACTTAGGCACACACATCAATCACATTCAAACCCCTAATCTTGAATGAACTCAACAACAATACTTTAGTGCGAAAGAGGCATGAATTTATTAAGCTTCCTCTTAGGTGAAAAACCTTAGGATCCCATTGGGGAATCCTCTTTCCCTAAAATGCATGTTTTTGGTTGTTCAGTTTCAGATCTTGTGGATTTGGGAGATGATTCATATTGTTGGCTTTTGTGCTCTGAAAAATGTTCTTGTTATTTGGCACTCCAGAAGACCTTCTCCAGAGCTCCTGTGTGTTGCTAGCTGGTCCAATTGGACTTGACGGAACTTCAAATTTTGTTTTTTTGTTCCATTTTTATTTTGCCTTATGTTTCTGGCCAACTATGGTGTTTGGGAAAATCCTAAGGTTTGGGTTTTTACTTATGTCTATTGATTAACCCTAGTATTTTATCTTATGCCTTGGGTGGGATCTAATTGGCTGTTAATTTTTGAGGAGGGTTTTAAAACAACTTATGCCCCATCACTTCATCTAGGAAAGGGCCCTTTTTCGATTTATCATTTGATTTCCTTCACCTGAACTTTATTATTTCCTATGTCTAGGTTAGCCATGTGCTCCCACGTTTAAAAAGACAACTCAAGTCATTGTTTTTCATTGGCCTAGTGATGTCCCCTCAAGCTTTTAATAAATGTTTTATATTTTGTAGGGGGACAAATTTGCACGACCATAGATCAACCATCATTTGATCTCAATCATTCCCCACCATTCCATGATGACCCCACCACACTATTTCGACTGATTGTGATATTACGAGCACATGCCACATAACTTATCTGGAGAAGCCAAAGAGATGATATAAATACCTTAATATATATATTTGGCTTTAATACATTATGTAGCAGGTTACTAAAGCGGTCATGAGATGCACACGCTTCTAATCAAGATAGATGTTATAATATTTGTAGGAGAGTTGCTCGATGGTTAATGAAAATCTGGAAACTGTGTTGAATGAGTAGGAATTCCAATGGTTGAGATCTATGGTTGCCCGCCATCGTGTGATCAAAATTTGCAAGGTCTTTATTGATCCCAATATCATGGGTGGGTGCCACGTAGATTTTCTTGGTGACACATAATATGGTGGGACCTTATTGCCATGATGGAGATAATGTCTACTTGTTTTGAAGGCAGCCATTCAATGATCTAACCAAAGTGAAGGATCAGTGGTTGGTATTTGAATTTGCATCAAATGTGATTGGAGTGGTTGGTCCAGTGTGCGAGTAAGATTTAATGGTTGACGAGATGTCTGCTGGCATGATTTGATCAAAATAAATTGATTGTTCTCTTGCCCTATTGTTTCACAAAGAATTCAAACATCTTTGTGGATCAGTCACAAGACTAGGGAAAAAATTATGAGTTGTTACAACAAGGATTTGGTTTTCTGCAAGCACAAAGCCGTGAGTTGATTTATGTATCTCCTAATTATTTTGAATTTGAATTTGGGGGAAATTTGTTGTGCGCTTGTCAGAAAGCTTGTTGATAATTGTTTCTAGGGTTATACATTAGTTGAATTGTGAGAAATTTCAAGGTTCTATTCTATAATTTCGTATTTCTCTTTAGCCCTAGTTTGTTTTGAAATAGCAAGGAAGCCCTAATTTACCCAAGATGGCACTGTCAAAGCAGCATTTTGTCCAGATTGATTATTTACATAGAAATTTAAATGATGACTTCCTAGATCAATTGCCATTGTCAACCAATGATAGGAAGAAGGGGTTGGTCTTGATGCAAGGAAAAACCCTAGGGGAGGGATTAGTATATAATTTTTTCAACATAGGCGATACTAGGGTTTCCATTACAGGTTTGGAGATGTTCAGGTTGTGGTATGGACAAAGGAATTTTCCTCGTCCTTTCTTGAATGATTGGATGTATGATATGGGGAAGCTGGTGGTCCCGAATGTGTTCCTTGATTTGGTTTTTCTTAGGGAAGTGGTTGCATGATATGACCATGTTACACGAGTGATTAGAGATAATGACGAAGGGGTTATGCTGAGCATTAACATAGAAGAGTTTTAATGGGTTTTTGATTTGAATTATTCCAATACATTCTTGGTTCCTATTGATCTTGAGGAGATGAAATAAGAGTATGTGAGGTTGAAGTCACTTTTCAGAGTTAAGTTTCTCCCACCTCATTTGGCTACGGCAGGAGGTTCAAAATTCTATATCAGCCCTAATGACCAAGAACCTTTTAGAATGAATTGTTTTGAAAATAATTTCTTGGAAACCTTTCACTCATTGTGCCATATTTTGGGTTTTAACCCCAACACGGTGATGCCTATTTCTTACATGTTCATGGGGGTGCAAATACAAAACCCTAATTTCTCAGTGATTTATGATTTTTCTTCTTTGTTGGCCGAAAAGATACATGAAGGGTTGTTGAAGTTGAAGCAAACTGATGCAGGCACTACATTCTTTTGGTATTCCATGCTAATGTATATGTTTTTGTATAAGAATTTTGAATTATTCTCTAAGAAGATTGAGTTTAAATAATTGATTAATGGAGAAAGATTGACAATGCAAGCATGGACTATAGATTTATCATATAGCAGGGAGAGTGCCAGTTATGTGTATTTTGACAAATGTTTTGCTTCTAGATTAAGGGCTCGGTTGATGATTAATATACCTAGAATCCCTGAGGAGTTGCATAATTTTCTTAGACAGAAGGGGAGGAAGCCAGAGTTGAAAGTTTTCCACAACTGGGGTGACATTATCCCATACCCATTCAAAACTGTCTTGAGGGTCTATGGTTTTCAAGGGACCCCTCATATATTTCCATACAATGTACCACCAAGAGTGGGATTTGCAGAAGTTATGTGGCAGATTGGTTGTATCCATGAGGACAACCTTACTCGAAAAGGTAAAGGAACCTCTTTCCCTGACTTTACTGTGGTGTGAAATTTTGTCTTTTCTAAAGGAGGCTGGGTCCATTTTGGAAAATTCTTTGAAGAATATAAATTTGAGGTGTGGTCCCAAGTGACAACATGATCCTGAGGGTTTCTTTTCCCTTTTCAAACAAGGGATAAAGGCTGTTAAATTTGTGCATGAGTTCAAATTTCCTAAGGACCTGATTAGAAATGAGTTTGATCTAAGTATGCAAGAATTGAACAAGGAGAAATGGGTAGCTTATGACAAGCTATTGGCCATTGTGCATAAAATATATCTAGAATATGATCCATTGATGGACTTTAGTCCTTATCATAAGAAAATTGACTTTTTGATGGACAACTTCAAGGAGATCATGGGCATCCTGATGACCAAGAAGATAAAATTGGAATTGGATATGGGCATACAAGAGCAAGATGCCAGGAAAATTGAAATGAGGCCAACATACCAAACTATAGAAAAGTGTCCTATTTATAGAAGGAAAAGAAATGATACCAGTGATGAGGAAGAAGAGGATAAAAATGGAAAAAATATAATTAAATTGCCAGCACAACCAGGTCAAAGGTTCAAAAAATGTGCGGAAATAAATATTATTGATTTGGAATCATCACCTAAGAATAGTCCTTCACCACCACCATCAGAGCCAAGCCCTAAGAGGAAAAATATTGTGAAATTGCAAGAGGATCTAGTGGGTGAGAATCTTGTCGCCGACCAGGATATGCAGATGGGTATGCCTTCTCCTCCTAGGCCAGCTGAGTTGGTCTTGTTAGATTTGGATATGAAAGGGAAATTTGTGCAAGATTCAAGGATGGAGGCTTGCAAGGAGTTTCTAGATGATGATGCATTTTTTAAGACTCCAATTTTCTTGTAACTAGCATGGAGAATGAAATTGAATGAATATCAGGATAAATGCAAGAGGAGAAGAGAATTGAGACCTAACAGGTCTGACCAGGAGAATGATGATGAGGTGAAAGTTGAATTGATGGAAGAATTCAAGCGCATCACTCATAAGGAGGGGAGAAAGCTGGTCAATCAAGCTGGTGACTTGATTTTTCCTGAATGAGACATTGCAGATGAAGTAGCTTTCAATGCTATTTTGAAATCCAAGCACCCCCTGCAAGATTATGAAGAAGAGGTCAAGGCAACATTGCAAAATTTTTCTTTCAGTGAAGAATACGAGACTTTGGAAATTTTGGCTTTGGCCCCTCAAGGGATAAAGCCCAATGTGACTGATATTAAACCAAACCTAAGAGGAGGGTCGATAATAAAAAGAGCCTCAGAGATTTCAACCAGAGACACTACTAATTTGACTATGAATGTGGCCAAATTGTCCCAAAAGACTGCTAAAATGGAGGAGGCTGAAAAGAAAAGCCTAATGGAGAAGTAAAATTTTATAATTGGAGATTATAGCAAGGTGCAAAAAAGGAATGTTGAGTTGCAGACTGAGGTGGACAGGTTGAAATACAAGTAGATTGGTGAGATATCAAGTGCTCCAGGGATCAGAACATTTCCTTCCACATTAGGATCAGTGCCTCTTGCTTCTCCTATTGTTTACACACCAAGGTCCCCCAGCAAAACTCCTTCCCCTAGTCCTACTTTAGATTGAATTGAGGAAGAAATATAAGCTCTGTTGATCCTACAAAGAAGAAGCTAATGCACAAAAATGTAGAGTTACAAGCATCCTTGAAGGTACGTGAGGAGGGATCACTTTTAAAGTAGGGGGAGGTTGTTAATACTATATTGAGATATTTAAATGAAAAGGTTGATGACAGATTGTGATTTTTTTATTTTGTATATTCTTTATTATTAGATACAATAAAGAACATTAACAGGGATCGGGAGGTAGTAATACCACTAATTGAAAAATAGTTCCATAGGGCCAATGATTTAGACATAATGTATAAAGTTTCAAGGTTTGATACAAATAATAGGCCCAAATCATTAAGGCCTACTCAAGTGTTAGTTAATTCATTGCAAGGTTTTTAGGCCTTACTAGATGACTTGAGTAGGAAGATCAGAGAGTTCGTGAAGAATTTTGATGATTGGAGTGACACATTGTTACTTGACATTATTGATGAACATGGAAGTATCAGGTCATTCCAATAGTGGAAAGATCGAGCAAATGAAGTCATCAATTCATAAATTAGATTGATTTGTGATGACTTAAATTATGACTTGTTGGTGAGTTGTATGGACAAGATTATTAGTACCAGCTCATTTTTGGAATCTTTTGAAAGAGAAGCAAATCAAGTGGAAATTAAGTACACACCTTATAGTGTCAAGGTGAATGAGGTAGTCAGTTTTGATTTGCCAACCGATCAAGAATACTAGAGATGGGTAAATGTATACTTAACTGAGGAAGAGTGAAACAAGGTAGGCTACTAACGGTTGACAAATCAGTTGTTGCAATTACAACTGATTTTAGTTTTGTTTTTTGTGATATTTTAAGCGTGGAATTCTTGAGGTTTTGTTGTTTCATCAACCATCCTCAACGGGCATGATAAACAAGAAGATTCTTCGAGGATCAACTATTGTAAAGAATTATTGAAGTATCACAAGGCGATCCAAGTGGCTGGTGACATGTGTGCTTTTTGGCATGATGCTTGTTTTCTCATTCATTTTCTATAAGAAGTATTTCAAGGCTAGAAGTACGGGTTAGAAAGTTAAATATTTTTGGTCTAGTCTAGGTGAAGTTCCAGAGAAAATTGTAAAGTCCGATGGTTTTAGGGAAATGCAATTTAGGTTTTGAGTCATTCTATAGTAAGTTTTGGGCTTATGGGGATTTGATGTTTTATGACAGTACTACCATTTGAATTGAAATGATTAATTTGAACTCATGTCTCTCCATTGTACAAGCATATCTGAATTTTGAATAAAATGATCAAGGTTCGTTTCGTTCATCTCACTATTGTGGTGTGTATGATTCTTGTTTTAGCTTTAATTCAAGGAATTAATTAAAATGCTTGAATGGGATTGTAGGTGGATATGTTTTATATAAGGAATTGATAAGTAGTATTGGGTTAGAATATATGTTGATGAGATTGTAAAGCAATGTTATCAAGGATCTTATATGTTATGTGTTAAATATGTCATAAACCCTTAGATGCTTATGAATTTGAATCCTCCAATGGATATAGGGCACTGATCTAAGTTATACTTATTTGTATGGTTCAGTATTTTTTTGTCTTTACCTAGAACTTGCTACAAATTGCAAATCAATGACTATCTTATATTGTTAAATGTTGTTGTAGTTATCTCATGCTCCAAATAGTTGATATTATTGATGAACAACCAATTCTATTTGGTATTATCCTATTATGTTGAGCTATTAAATAAGAGTATATGTTGTTAATTTTGTTTATGATGATGGTGCAGAGGTTATAAATGCATTAGGGGATCACCCTCCTGGGTCTTCTAGAGCCCAAAGTGTAGGAGGTATTTAAATTCCTCGTCAGTTGGTCCAGGTCCTTCGAATTTCCCTTGATTTGAATTGGAAATTTCATAGGTAGATTAGAAGATCAGCCTGGTTATAGTAAAAACAACCAACAAAATGGAGACTCTACTGGGGGAAACTAATTGCAATATATCTTGTCAGTGTGTCAGTTGTCCATTTTGCATAGATTTTTCATAGCATTTATGTGATTTGAAGGTTGAGCCCATGGTTCTATGTTAGGTTTGTCCATATCTTTTATTGTTCAAAGTGTTTTGAGTTATTTAGTTATGTACATTTGTACATTATGAGTACAAAGTTCCAAAGGTCTTTTGAATTCCACTGAGTATCTTTGGATATTTGGTATTTCCAAGATAATTGAGTGGCGACTCTAAAGTCTCTGCACCAGTGTGCTTCTTATTTTGAAGATTTAATATAAGTTCAAAGATCTTTTGGACAAGTATGTAGAATGAAGAATAACAAGTCATTCATGAAGAATCATCTGAAACAAAAATTGGAGGGTGAAATTCCTAAAATGAAGAAGAAGGACTAGATAAAGAAAAGACCAAAATCTAGCAATGTTGCTCCTACATCATAGAACCCTATACACCAAGGTACAAGTAAGCCTTTACACTATATCCCTGAAAATATTGAAGAGGTGTCTAGAAATTCAGAATCAGATAGCTGTGGAATTTTTCATGCATTGTTTAATACACCAGTTCAGGAGGCTGTAACATGTGAAAATAAAGGACCTGTTAGTGTCCAATATGCTGAAAAGATAAGAGGTAGGAGTAGAAGTCAAATCCATCTTAGAGAAAGCACCAGTGATGTGCCTCCTCCTCCTGCTGAAGATGATGGAGCTCCATTATTGTCTAAACATGTAATTGAAGAGTTCAATCTAATAGATCTAAGTGATACATCGAGTTCTGATATGAATTTGTCTGATCCTGCTTATTTTTTTGGAGACATTGACTCCTTGAGGCAAGAGATCCAAAAGCAAGCTAAGATCAGGATGAAAAAATAAAAGGAGAGGGAGATAAATTGATGCATGTTGTGATTGAAAGGGATAGGTTGATTAGACAGTTGGCAACAATGAAACTCTTGAACCAAGAAAAAATAGAGCCAGATGTTGAGGGCCCTATTGTATGTGAAATTTTTGATAAGGAGATAAAGCCTATGTATAAGGTAAGTCTTGTAGGTCAAGTTGATGCCCAATCAAAACCTATGGACCCAAAACCCTCAAACCCTATTAAGTCTCAACAGAGTAATCCAAAACCTAAGCTTGTCTTAGACAAGGGAAAAAAGAAGGCCGAGGAGATTAAAATAAGTGAAAAGGTGACTTCTCACCCTCCTAAATGAGATCCCCCACCGCATGTATCATTACAAGCTGAGAGTGCCTTAGAAAAGGTTAGAAGGGAGGGTGAGGCTCTTGCAGAAGAGTTGGAGAGGATAGAGATTGAGGCTACAAATGCATAAATGAAGAGGAAAATAAGTTTCCTATAGATGTCAAACATGGATGAGGCTACACAAGCTGCAACCTCATCAAGTGACCAAGATGCCTTGAAATATGGTCCTAAAATCAATCTGGATTCCGCCACAAATAATTCTAGCCTGAAGGTTCATGCAAATAAGTTTATTAATCAAAATCAGGATGGCTCTAGGTTACAAATTTTAGGATCTGGTGTTGATTCTCAGAAGACTGAAGGATTATTAGAAAGAAGACCTATACAATTGGAAAGGTATAGGAAATTATTCTTTGATGGTATTCCTAGTTATCCAAACCCCATCCCTGATGATCTAAGAGAAAAGATGAGTAAGTTTTCTTGCAACAATGCTATGATAGCAAAGGAACACTTGAAAGCTTATATGGATATGCTAAATTACTATGAGGTAGAGCGTGAAGATGTAATGAAATTGTTTGTACAATCTCTAGTAGAAGATACAAGGGATTGGTATAGAGGTTTACCTAATGCTAGTATTGGTTCATGGGATGAATTTGAAAAGTGTTTCAAGGAACAATATGGTGATAAAACCAATGCTAGTTTCATGCTTAATGAGTTTAATAACATCAAGAAGATATTAAATGAGCTTATGACAGAGTTCAATATAATATTCCAAAAAGTAAT
Organism: Sequoiadendron giganteum; assembly: GCA_007115665.2. Taxonomy (NCBI): domain Eukaryota; kingdom Viridiplantae; phylum Streptophyta; class Pinopsida; order Cupressales; family Cupressaceae; genus Sequoiadendron; species Sequoiadendron giganteum. The sequence goes on along the minus strand of CM021103.1, from coordinate 127,394,366 downwards.
GTATAAGTTGTTCCAGATTTTGAGGCTTGATGAAAATGTTTGTTTAACTACATACTTCAATGCTTTTGATGCTAAAATGGCATATATCTTCATAGATAAGGACCCTCAGACTATGAGGGATGCATTTAGTGTGGCTATAAATATTGAGAGTAATAGGAGAGCTTATAGGAAGTATGGTAGGAGAGAAGAACCTAAACTTTTAAAAAATCCTAAGGATAAGACTGAGAAGGTTTCTACTGCAAAGCCTAAGGATGATGAAAAATGGGACAAGGTCTTCAGCACTTTGAAAGACATAAAGTACACCATTTCCAAGCAAGAGAATGGTATAGGAAATGAAAAGCAACAGTATAATAAGAATGACAGACCACGTAGGCTGAAAAATTATCCTTATAACACAAATTGGAAAGATGGGAAACTAGTCTTGTCAAGCCAGAAGCCTAAAAATGATCAGCATACGCTAGACCCTTTGTGGAAGCATTTAGTAAATCTGGTACAAGATGACCATGGTGTGAGGTGTGTGAATATCCACATGATCAAAACTATTGTGGTATTGCTCAGTTTCTTATTGCTGAGGCAATAGAAGAGGATGCTCATGAGAAGACTCTGGAATGTGAGCAGGGTGATGTAGATGTTTGTATGGCTAGATCATACATTGATTAGGCAGAATGTTCCTCTAATGATGAATTATAGGGATCTGATGTAGATAATCAGAGATAGAGAAGTGGGATGTAGCATCAATAGGTCTTCTCTGATGAGCAAGGTGATTTTGACCATAATGATTTCAATATGGAATAGTTTGATGATTCAGTGTCCTTAAAAATACCATCAGAAGAAGAGATTGCAAGGTTGACTGAAGAAATGACTACTCAAATGAGGAGTTCACTTCAGCTGAGAAACAAAACTATGGGTGGTGAATAGGGTAAACCTAGTGGTTGTTTATCAAAGAACAAAAGGACAAAAATAAGGATTTTAAGGTTGACAACAAAAAAGATGTTGTCAAAATCAAAGATGTTAAGAATGATAATATTTGGGAAAAAAAATAATGAAACCCCAAATCCTCAAGAGGATATAGCTTCATCATTGGTGAAGACCAAGGTTATTACAAAGTTTTCTAAACCTTTTTCAAAAGAGAGGAAGCAAAAGAAACTTGAAGGGAGTAAGCAACAAGAGAAAAATAAAAATGATGAAAGTATGGTATCTGATTTGCATAAATATACACCCGTAGATATGTTTCAAGTACTTTCTTAGGTTAAAGTTTTTGTACCTTTGCTGGAAATGATGAGAATAAATGAGCATAAGGAAAAGACAATAGCATTGATTATAGGTGTTGCTAGTAATAAAATTGAACAAGGTGATTGTAAAGAAGTAAAGGATGAAGGACAAAGAAAAGAGAAATAAGTGGAGGGAATTATGCCATAAATTCCCCCTGTATATTTATGGAATTATATTAATATGTGCCTTGAAAATATAAACCCCTTTTTTTTAAGTGTTGATATAAATGGGAAGACTTTAAGAAATTGTATGATAGATTTAGGGGCATCAAACAATGTTATGCCAGTCAAAATCATGGAGGCAATGGGCTTGACAATGGATACTACTCAAGGTAAATGCTATGCATTAGATTCAAGAGAGGTGCCAGTTATTGGGACTATCAGAGCATTGCCTTATAAATTGACTCAGTATCCTGAGAAGGACTTATCCATGACTGTATTAGTTGTAGACATCCCACCGCATTTGCTACTTTTTATATCGATGGAAATAATGTCAAGATTGAAAGATAAAAAAAAGTGCCCCATATGATTGAGCATGACCCGACTAAGAATATGACATGTTTTATTAATAGTGGCATAAATGAATTCAGGGTTGAGGAATTCCCTAGCGATTATGATAAGCCTATTGCACCGATTGATACAAAAGTAAAACAATTGTTAGAGTTTGATGACTTGTGGACTATGTAATTTGATGGTTCAAGTTCAAAAGAAGGGTCTGGTGTAGGTTTTTTTTTATGATCTCCGAGTGGAAGGACATTTAGGTTCTCTTTCACTTTGTCATTTGAATGCACCAATAATATGGTAGAATATGAAGACCTGTTACTGGGGATGAGATTTGCTGAGAAACATGGGATCAAGAAGCTCAAGGTAATTGGAGATTTTGAGATTGCGGTTTCCCAAGTTAGATTTAGGTATGTGTCAAAGAATAAGAGCTTGAAACAGTACAAGAATTTTGTTTAGGATGAATTGGAAAACTTTGATAAATTTGGTATAAGTTGGATGGAGAGACGCCACAATAAAGTGGTCGATTTATTAGCAAACATTGCATTAAAGCTAGATGATATGACTTATGCTAGAATTTCAAAGGTTGAAGTGCAAAACAGGCCATCCATTCCTGATAATATTAAAAATTGGCAATTTTTTGATAGTGATGATGATATACTAAGGTTCTTGAATTGTGTGGATGAGTATGAGAGTAAATAAATTGACTTTGGAGCTTTTGTGGAAAATATTGATGGTAAGGATATTGTATTTGGTAATGAGGTCATTCAGTTAATGACAAATATAATTCCTAAGGGTTTAGTTGTACTAGAAAGAGTGTTTGATAATCAGGATAGGACAAAGGCTAATTGTACTACTTAACATCCTAATGATTTAGAAGAAATAAACCTTGGAACATAGGCATCACCAAAGAAGGTGTATATTGGAAAGAAGCTGTCACCAAGGGTGAGAAGGATGTTAATTGACTTACTAAGGAGGTTTAGGCATGTCTTTGCATGGTCTTATGATGACCTTAAGATATACAGGAAGGATCTATTTCAACATGAGATTCCCTTGAGTGATGGTGCTAAGCCATTTAGGAAAAACCAAATGCCTATTAATCCAACCTTGGCCCCCAAAATGCAAGAAGAATAAATGAAGCTAAGGGATGCAAGGATCATCAAGCCCATCATACATTCATCCTAGGTGTCAAACTTGGTAACAATGAGAAAGAAAACTAGAGACATCAAGTTGTGTGTAGACTTCAAAAATTTGAATGTGTTTTCATTAAAAGACAACTATCCATAACCGAATATGGAAGCCATATTGCAAAAGGTGACTGGTTGTGAATTAATGTCTATGATGGATGGGTTCTCTGGTTACAACCAACTCATGGTCAAGGATTCTGAGCAGTTTAAGACAACTTTCACTACACCCTAGGGAACATATGTCTATGTGAGAATTCCTTTTGGTTTGACAAATGTAGGGGCTACTTTTTAGAGAGCCATGGATGTGGCATTTTCAGATTTCATTAACTTTTTTTGGGTGATTTACCAAAATGACTTGAAAACATATTCTAAGAAAGAAGAGGATCATTATGAGCATCTGGAGAAGAAATTCACTAGAGAACTAGAGTATGGTATCTCTTTGAATCTAAAGAAATGTGCATTCAGGGTAAAAGAGAGAAAAATGTTGGGACATATTGTTTACAAGGATGGGGTAAAATTGATCTAGAGAGGGTAATTGTAATAGACAAAATCCCACAACCCCGCAATGTCAAAGGAATACTATCTTTCTTTGGAAAAATAAACTTCCTAAGGAGGTTTTTGAAAAATTGTGTTGAGAGAGTTCACCTAATTTCTAAGATGCTTAAGAAGGGAGCCAAGGTTGAATGGGAAGAAGAGTTTGTACAAGCTTTCCAGGCCATTAAGCAAGCAATAAAGGAGGCTCCTATGTTAAGAACCCCTGATTTTTTTAAACCCTTACAAATTTTTTCATTTGCTTCTTTCCACACAATTGCAACTATGTTGTTGCAAAAGAATGTAGAAGGTTTTGAATAGCCTATAGCCTTTTTTGACAAATATTTATAAGCTACGAAACTTAAATATAATATAAATGAAAAATAGGCATATGCATTAGTAAAAGTAGTAAAAGCTTCTAGGCCTTATTTGATGGGAGCTACTGTAGTTGGATATGTACCTAGTGTTGTTGTCAAGGATATTTTCACATTGTAGGAAGTATCAGGAAGAAGATTTAGATGGATCAATAGGATCCAAGAATTCAACATTGAGATCCATATTACTAAGTTGGTGAGAGGACAAGGATTGGCCAAGCTTATGGCCCAAAGTAATCTAGAGGAAAATCAGATAAGTTTTCTAGAAGAGGTGAATATATCACACATATGTGATATGGAGCATTCTGAATGGTATAAGGGTGTGATCTATTATTTGCAAAAGATGAAATTTCCAGACAACTTGAGTGAAAATGAAAAAAGGACATTGAAGTTACATGCTATCAAATATGTTATCATAGATGGAAAGCTTTGGTGGAGAAATGGAGAAGGTGTCATACTAAAGTTTGTTGACCAAGATCAAGCATAAGAACTTCTGAGTGAGATGTATGGTGGAGTTTGTGGAGGGCATTATATGGCTAGAACAATTGCACATAAGGTAATGAGGGATGGATTTTGGTGGCGTACTATTTTGAGGATGCACACCAATTAGTGAAGACATGTGATGCTTGTCAAAATTTCTCTGGTAAGTTAAAAATTTCTAGTCACTTGCCTCTAAAACCAGTTGTAGTGCAATCTCCATTCGAGCAATGGGGTATTGATTTTGTAGGAGATATAGCATGTAAATCTAGTGGAGGCCACTCATGGATATTGGTGGCAACTGATTATTTTACCAAGTGGGTGGAAGCAATTCCAACAAAGAAAGAAAATAGTAAGGTGGTAATTGAATTCTTGATGAGCCATATATTGACTAGGTTTGGATGTCCAGAAAGGATTGTGTGAGATAATGCGATGTGTTTCAGATCTTAGGAATACACATTTTTTTGTGAAAAGCATGGCATCCAAATTTATTACTCATCACCATATCACCCACAGGGAAATGGACAAGAAGAATCAAGCAATAAAATCTTGATGAAGATTACTAAGATAATCCTAGATCGAAATAAAAAGGCATGGGATTCTAAGTTGTGATTAGCACTTTGGGTGGATAGGGTAACTGTGAAGAAGACAATAGGTTGTGCCCCATTTTACTTGGTTTATGGGATAAATGCAAGGTTGCCTAAGAATAACCTGATGGAAATGTATAGGTTTGTCAAGATGTATGATGATGAAATTGATGATGAAATGAAATTGAGAGTGGAAGCTCTCATAGAGTTAGATGAAACAAGGCGGGAAGCTCAAATTAAAATGAAAAATTATAGTTGCAAGTAAAGAATTTTTATGAAAAAAGGGCAATTGCAAGGAGCTTCCAAGATGAAGATTTGGTCTTAATGTGGAACATCAGATTGGAAGATAAAGGAAAACATCAAAAATTTGATGCAATCTAGTTGGGTCCATTTTTTATCAATAATAAATGGGGTGAAGATTCATACTTCCTCCAAGATATGATAGGGGATACTCTTGATCTACCAGTTCATGGATAGTTCTTGAAGTTATACTTCACTTCAAGTATTTTTTTTCATGAATAGTAGTTTAGGTTTGTATATATGTTAGTGGTAGGTTTCTTTCTTGCTGGTTTTTTTTGCCGGACAACCCCTTTTGGTCATCTCTGCAATTGGTCTGCTCAACCTAAGATTCTGAAATCTCACTTCATTCTAGTGGAATGAACGACCCCAACTAGAGCCACTAATGGAAATTCAAATTTTTTTCTTTGTGTTCCATTTTTATCTTGCCTTATATTTCTAGCCATCTATGGTGTTTGGCAAAAGCCTAAGGTTTGATTTTTTACTTATGTATGTTGCTTAACCCTAGTATTTTATCTTATGCCTTGGGTGGGATCTAATTGGTCATTAATTTTTGAGGGTTTTAAAATAACTTATGCCCCATCGCTTCATCTAGGTTGGGGCCCTTTTTTGATTTATCATTTTATTTCCTATGTCTAGGTTGGCCTTGTGCTCCCATGTTTAAAAAACCAACTTAAGTCATTGTTTGTCATCGGCCTAGTGATGTCTCCTCGAGATTTTAATAATTTTTTTATATTTTGCAGGGGGAAAATTTTGCACGACCGTAGATTAATCATTGTTTGATCTCAGTCGTTCTCTACCATCCCATGATGACCCCACCATACTATTTTTATTGATTGCGATATCATGGGTGTGTGCCATGTGTCTTATCTGGAGAAGCCGAAGAGATGATAGAAATACTTTAATATATGTATTTGGCTTTAATACATTATGTAGTGGGTTACTAAAGTGGTCATGAGATGCACGTGCTTCTAATCAACAGAGATGTTATAATCTTGGTAGGAGAGTTCTTTTATGGTTAATGACAAAGCTGGTAATTGTGTTGAATGAGTAGGATTGCCAATGGTTGAGATCTACAGTTGCCCGAAATCATGTGATCAGAAGTTGTGAGTTCTTTATTGATCACGATATCATGAGCGGGCACCATGTGGAGTTTCTTGGTGACACATAATATGGTGGGCCCTTATTGCCATTATGGAGATCATGTTAGCTTGTTTTGAAGGCAACCATTCCATGATCTGACCAAAGTGAAGGATCGACGACTAGTATTTGAATTTGCATCAAATGCGATGGGAGTCATTGGTCCACCACGTGAGTAAGCTTTAATGGTGGATGAGACGTCTACTTGCATGATTTGATCGAAATAAAGTGACTATTCTCTTGCCCTATTGTGTCACAAAGCATTCAAACATCTTTGCGGAGTAGTCACAAGGCCAAGGATGAATTTATGAGTTGTTACAACAAATATTTGGGTTTTTGCAAGCATAAAGCCATGAGTTGATTTCTATATCTCCTGATTATTTTGAATTTGAATTTGGGGGAAATTTGTTGTGTAATTGTTGGAGGGCTTGTTGATAATTTTTTTTAGCATTATATGTTAGTTTAATTGTGAGAAATTGCAAGGTTCTATTCTGTAATTTCGTATTTCTATTTATCCCTTGTTTTTTTGAAGTTTGAAATAGGAAGGAAGCCCTAGTTTACCCAAGATGGCACCATCAACGCAACATTATGGACAGATTGATTATTTACATAGAAATTTATATGATGATTTCTTGGATCAATTTCCATTATCAACTAATGATAGGAAGAAGGGGTTCATCTTGATGGGAGGAAAAACCCTAGGGGAGGGATTAGTATATAATTGTTCCAACATAGCCCATGGTAGGGTTCCCATTACAGGTTTGGAGATGTTCAGATTGTGGTATGGACAGAGGAATTTGCCTCATCCTTTCTTGAATGGATGGATGTATGATATGGGGAAGCTGGTGGTCCTAAATTGGTTCCTTGATGTGGATTTTCTTAGGTTAGTAGCTACATGATATGACCCTGTTACACGAGTGATTAGAGATAATGACAGAGGGGTTATGCTGAGCATTAACAAAGAAGAGTTTGAACAGGTTTTTGATCTAAGTGATTCTAGTACATTCTTGGTTCCTATTGATCTTGAGGAGATGAAACTAGAGTATGGGAGGTTGAAGTCACTTTTCAGAGTTAATTTTCTCCCACCTCATTTGGCTAGGGCAGGAGGTTCAAAATTCTATATCATCCCTAATGACCAAGAACCTTTCAAAATGAATTGTTTTGCAAATAATTTCTTGGCCACCTTTCACTCATTGTGTCATATTTTGGGTTTTAACCCCAACACAGTGATGCCTATTAGTTACATGTTCATGGGGGTGCAAATACAACACCCTAATTTCTCAATGATTTATGATTTTTCTTATTTATTGGACGAAAAGATACATGAAGGGTTGTTGAAGTTGCAACAAAATGATGCAAGCACTCCATTCTTTTGGTATTCCATTCTAATGTGTATGTTTTAGTCTAAGAATGTTGATTTCTTCTCTGAGAAGATGGAGTTAAAATAGTTGGTTAATGGAGAAATATTTCCAGTGCAAGCATGGACTGCAAATTTATCATATAAGAGGGAGAGTGCCAGTTATGTGCAATTTCACAAATGTTTTCTTCTAGATTGAGGGTCCTACTGATGGTTAACGTACCTAGAATCCCTGAGGAGTTACATGATTTTCCTAGAGCGAAGGGGAGGAAGCCAAAGTTTAAATATTTCCACAATTGGGGTGACATTATCCCATACCCAGTCAACATTGTCTTGAGGGTGTATGGTTTTCAAGGGAACCCTCATATATTGCCATACAATGAACCACCAAGAGTGGGATTTGCAGAAATTATGTGGTAGATTGGTTGTATCCATGAGGACAACCTTACTAGAAAAGGTAAAGGAACCTTTTTCCCTGACTTTACTATGGTGTCATATATTGTCTTTTCTAAAGAAGGCTGGGTCGATTTTGGAAAATTATTTGAAGAATATCATTTGAGGTGAGGTCCCAAGTGGAAGCATGATCTTGAGGGTTTCTTTGCCCTTTTCAGACAAATGATAAGGGGTGGTAAATTTGTGCATGAGTTCAAATTTCTTGAGGACCTGATTAGAAATGACTTTGATCTAAGTAGGCAAGAATTGAACGAGGAGAAATGGGTAGCTTATGACAAGCTATTAGCTATTGTGCATAAAATTGATCCAAAATATGATCCATTGATGGGATTTAGTCCATATCATAAGAAAATTGACTTTTTGATGGACAACTTCAAGGAGATCATGGGCCTCTTGATGACCAAGAAGATAAACTTGGAATTGGATCTAGGCATACATGAGCAAGATGTCAGGGAAATTGAAATGAGGCCAGCATACCAACCTATAGAGAAGTGTCCTATTTACAAAAGGGAAAGAAATTATAGTAATGATGAGAAAGAAGAGGATCAAAAAGGAAAACAAATAATGAAATTTCCAGCACAATCAGGTCCAAGGTTTAGAACACCTAGGTCAATCAAGATTATTAATTTGGAATCATCACCCGATGATATTCCTTCACCACCACCATCAGAGCCAAGCCCTAAGAGGCAAAATATTGAGAAATTGCAAGAGGATTTGGTGGGTGAGATTGTTGTCGCCAACAAGGATATGCAAATGGGTATGCCTTCTCCTCCTAGGCCAAGTGAGTTGTGCAAGATTCAAGGATGGAGGCTTGCAAGGAGTTTCTAGATGATGATGCATTTTTTAAGACTCCAATTTTCTTGCAACTAGTATGGAGAATGAAATTGAATGAATATCAAGATAAATGCAGGAGGAGAAGAGAATTGAGACCTGACAGGTCTGACCAGGAGAATGATGATGAGGTGAAAGTTCAATTGATGGAAGAATTTAAGTGCATCACTCCTAAGGAGGGGAAAAAGCTGGTCAATCAAGCTGGTGTCTTGATTTTTCCCGAATGGGACATTGGAGATGCAATAGCTTTCAATGGTATTTTGAAAGCCAAGCACCCCCTGCAAGATTCTGAATAAAAGGTTGAGGAAGCACTGCAAGATTTTGGTTTCAATGAAGAATATGAGACTTTGGAAATCTAGGCTTTGGCCCCTCAAGGGAGAATTCCCAATGTAACATATATTAACCCAAACCTAAGAAGAGGGTTGATAATAAAAAGAGCCTCAAAGACCTCAACTAGAGAGGCTACTTATTTGACTGTGAATGTGGCCAAATTGTCCCAAAAGACTGCTGAAACAGAGGAGGATGAAAAGAAAATCCTAATGGAGAAGTAAAATTTTATAATTGGACAATATAGCAAGGTGAAGCAAAGGAATGTTGTGCTACAAAGTGAGGTGGACAGGCTGAAATACAAGCAAATTAGGGAGATATCAAGTGATCCTAGGATCAAAACATTGCCTTCCACATTAGGATCAGTGCCTATTGCTTCTCCTATTGTTTCCACACCAGGGTCCCCCAGCCAAACTCCTTCCCTCATGCCTAATTTAGATCCAATTGAGGAAGAAATATAAACTTTGTTGATCCTACAAAGAAGAAGCTAATGCACAAAAAATTAGAGTTACAGGCATCCTTGAAGGTAAGTGAGGAGGGAGCACTTTTAGAGCAGGGGGAGGTTGTTAATATTGTATTGAGACATTTAAATGAGAAGGTTGATGAAAGACTGTGATTTGTGTATTATATATATTCTTTATTATTAGATACAATAAAGAACATTAATAGGGATCAGGAGGTAGTAATACCACTAATATAAAAATCGATCTGTAGGGACAATGATTTAGACATAATGTATAAAGCCTCAAGGTTTGATACAAATAATAGGCCCCAATCATTAAGGCCTATTCATGTGTTAGTTAAGTCATTGCAAGGTTTTTAGGCCTTACCAGATGACTTGAGTAGGAAGATTAGAGAGTTGGTGAAGAATTTTGATGATTGGAGCCACACATTTTTACCTAACATAATTGATGAACAAGGAAGTATCGGGCCATTCCAACAGTGGAAGGGTCGAGTAAATGAAGTCATCAATGCACAAATTTAATTGATTTGTGATGACTCAGATTATGACTTGTTGGTGAGTTGTATGGACAATATTATTAGTACCATCTCATTTTTGGAATCTTTTGAAAGAGAAGAAAATTAGGTGGTGGTTAAGTACACACCTTATAGTGTCAAGGTGAATGAGGTAGTCAGTTTTGATTGGCCAACTGATGAAGAATACCAGAGATGGGTAAATGTATACTTAACTGAGGAAGAGTGAAACATAGTAGGCTTCTAACAGTTGATAAATTAGTTGTTGTAGTTACAACATATTTAAGTTTTGTTTTTGTGATAATCTAGGCATGAAATTCTTGAAGTTTTGTTGCTCCATCAACCATCCTTAGCGGTCGGGATGAACAAGAAGATTCTCCGACAATCAGCTGTTGTAACAAATTTTTGAAATATCACAAGGTAGTCCAAGTGGCTAGTGACATGTGTTCTTTATAGCCCGATGCTTGTTTGCTCCTTCATTTTCTATAAGAAGGATTTCAAGAAAAAAATTATGGGTTACCAAGTTAGATATTTTTGGTCGAGTCTAGTTGAAGTTCCAAAGAAAATTGTAAAGTTTGATGGTTTTAGGGAAATACAATTTAGGTTTTGAGTCATTTTGTAGTAATTTTTGGACTTATGGTGATTTGATGTTTTATGATAGTACTAGCATTTGAATTGAAATGATTAATTCAATCTCATGTCTCTCCATTGTACAAGCATATCTGACTTTTGAATAAAATGATCAAGGGTTGTTTTGTTCATCTCACTGTTGTGGTTTGTATGATTCTTGTTTTAACTTTAATTCAAGGGATAAATTAAAATGCTTGAATAGGATTGCAGGAGTATATGTTATGTGTAAGGATTTGATAAGTAGTATTGGGTTAGAATATATGTTGATGAGATTGTAAAGAAATGTTATCAATGATCTTACATGTTATGTGTTAAATCTATCATAAACCCTTAGATTCTTATGAATTTGACTCCTCCAATGGATATAGGGAACTGATCTAAGTTGTACTTATTTGTATGGTTCAATATCTGTTTGTCTTTACCTAGAGCTCGCTACAAATTGTAAATGAATGACTATCTTATACTGTGAAATGTTGTTGTAGTTATCTCATGCTCCAAATAGTTGATATTATTCATGAACAACCAATTCCATTTGGTATTATCCTATTATGTTGAGCTATTAAATGAGATTATCTGTTGTTTTTAATGTTGTTTATGATGATGGTGCAGAGGTGGTAAATGCATTAAGGGATCACTGTCCTGGGTCTTGCAGAGCCTAAAGCGTAGGAGGTATTTAAATAATTCCATAGGTATATTAGAAGATCAACCTGGTTATAGTAAAAACAACCAATAGGACTGTTGAAAAATATTTTGTGAATGAAGACTGTTGCAATTGATGTGGATGTACCTAAAGGTTTATTAGAGATTGTAAATTTTTTGGTGAAGCATGTTGAGTGATCCACATGTAATCATCTTGCTAGAGATACATAGACTTCAAAGGTCATTGGTGTTTTCATTAGGTTTTGTCAACCTAGTGTCTACACATTACATAAAGATTTTGTATTGACTTAAGGAAGCCTGTGATTGATCCAAGATTTTTTTGTGTCCTAATTAAATGTTTAATTGGTCGTCTCTTATTCTTATCCATCGTGGGAATGTAGAGTAGCTGACCTGATTTGAATTTGTAAAATGAAGAATGTTTAGCTGACCTTGGAGAATGTTTCTAGGGTAGAAGATGGTTTAAAATAAAATAAAGTTGTTGTGAATTGAATATCAATCAAGCAAGAAAGTGAAGTGTGTGAATAAGTGTGAAAAGAAAAGTGTGCAAGAGTAAATCAATTCAGTAGTACTTTGATGTGTTAGATTCTTGAAGGTAGTGAGCTGATGGTATCTACTATCTTCTAATCAAGTTGCGAGTGTGTAGAACCTTTGTAGTGGATATTTATTTTTCGTTTCTTTTTCTATAAGAAATGAGACTCCTTCAGGACAATAAGTCCCTTTGTAGGTAGTGGGCCTTTGTATCTGGGCAATGATCCCTCTGGTAGTGAGCATTTGTATCCGATATTCTATTATTACTATATTGTGAACTAATCCTCACCGTCATTTTTCCCTCATTAGGTTTTCCACGTAAATATGGTGTCTTTGGTGTTTTCTTTCTATTATTTTCATTTCATGTTTACACCTAGTAATAGATTAAGTTGAATTGAAATTGATTTTGGTTAGAAGTGAAGTAAATTTGATACAACTGATTCACCCCCCTCTCAATTGTCATACATTTCAACAATCAGTATCAGAGCTTTGGTTTCTCATTGAAAAGATTAACCACTTGAGGTAGATTCGATTGCACACAAGTTGCAAATCCCTATGTTTGATAGCACAGATTACACTAACTGGAAGGAACATATGAGAGGTTAGATGGTTTCTCTTGGTTTCAAGACCTAGAATGTTGTGGATACAAATTATGTTGCACCATTCGTTGGTCCTTCCCCTACAAATGATATTGCATCTTATGAGGAGAATGAAAAGGAAAGGTATGATATCTTCAATGCTCTCTCTAAAACTAAAATGAAAAAAATATTTCTTTAAACATTGCTTATGAAGTATGGGAAAAATTCAAAGGCATTTATGAAGGGAATGATAGAGTAAAATTTTCAAGGAAGGTAACAACTAAGTGAAAAAATGAGAACTTGAGAACGGAAGAGGGTGAAGATATTGCAAGCTATTATTAGAGATTTGAACTTGTAGCAAATGAGATCAAGAATCAGGGTGGTACCATGTCATATGAAAACCTAATTGAGAAGATCATGATAACTCTACTAGAAAATTACAGTGACAAGGTCTCTGATATTGAACAATCATATGATCCAAATACATTTACTAAGGAGCACCCATTTGGTATCTTGATTGCATTTGAGATGAGAAAACTTGCAAGAGATAAGGAGAAAACTGAAACAACCTTTAAAGCAATGAAGATAGGAGATAACTCAGAGGATGATGATTCAAAAGAGTTGGAAGCAAAATTCACAAGTAAATTGAAGAAAGGTATTGGTAAATACAAAGGTATTTTTCCCTTTAAGTGTTTTAGTTGTGGAAATATTGGTCACTGTGCATCAATATGTCCTAAAATAGAGCTACACACAAGAAGAAAAAGGATAATAATAATAATCACATAGACTAGAAGGATAGGAAGTTCAAGAAATTGTATTATGTCAAAGAAGATGCAATATATTTTGATGATGAGTATGATTTTGAGGAGGATAAATATGAGTGTTTTTTTTTAACGCTGGAAAATAAAGTTGTATCTGCTAAAAATGGAAGATATGCAAAGGAACCTAGTCTAGAGAATAAGAAGGATGAGATGGAAGGAAATCTTCTTTCTGCTTTTCATACTAGACAGGATGAAGACTTTTGGGTAATTGATAGTGGGTGTTCAAATCATATGACTAGAGATAAGACTAAGTTCACTAAACTTGAAAATAATGATGGAGGAATAGTTATGTCTGGAGATGATTCTAGTGATAGGATTGTTGGTAAAGGAACAATTAGTTTTGATGGGAAACATAGTACTAATGATGTGTATTATGTTAAGAGTTTAAGGCATAATCTCTTAAGTGCTGGACAAATGTTTAGCAAAGGATTTAAGCTTGTGTTTCAGGATAACACATATGAGATCAAAAAAGGATCCAAAACTATGGTAGTAATAAGAAGAACTCATGGAAACATCTGTCAGATTAAGAGTGGTGATGGTTAGTGTTTTGTTTCATAGATTAATGAAATTTGGTTGTGGCACCAGAGGATGGGACATGTGAATTTTGACAATCTGATAAGGATCAGTTCTAGGGAAGTTTTCAGAGATCTTCCTAGAATCACAAAGCCTTCAAATTCATTTGCAGAAGTTGTTAGTTGGGGAAACATACAAGAAGTAGTTTTAAAGGAAAGGAACAATCATCTACAAGAATGCTGGAATTAATTCATATAGACCTCTATGGTCCTACAAGAATAGGAAGCCTTAATGGTGATAGGTATTTTATGCTCTTGATTGATGATTACTCTAGGATGACATGGGTTAATTTTCTCAGAGAGAAAGATTAGGCTCTTGATAAATTCAAGGTATTCAAAGAAAGAGTAGATAATGAGGCAAACCCGAGAATCAAATGCTTAAGGTCTGATAGAGGTGGATAATTTAATTTTGGTGAGTGTAATGCATTTTGTGAAGAACATGGAATAAAGAGACATTAGTTTTTCCTAGAACCCCTCAATAGAGTGGAGTTGTGAAAATAAAGAATTAGACTACTCAAGAGGCTACTAGAACTATGATGGAAGAAGAAAATGTTCTTGATGTGTATTGTAGAGAAGTAATCCACATTGTTTTTCACATTCTTAACAAAGTTTATATCAGAGGCAACAACACTAAGACTCCTTGAGTTATGGACTAGTAAGACTACTACTATTAAATACTTTGGTGTGTTTGGAAGAAAATTTTACATTAAAAGAGATGATGAGAATCTTGGAAAGTTTGATGCTATATGCGATGAAGAAATTTCTCTTGGATATCCAAATAACAATAAGGCATATAGATGCTTTAATAGAAGATTGAGGAAAATAGTTGAAAGTGTTAATGTGAGAGTTGATGAAGCTATGTATAGACTAGTAGAAATAGATAAAGTTGAACTAGATGATCCTATCTGTGAGAAAGTGTAGAAGAAAAAGAAATGGAAGAGAAATAACAAAGTGGTGAAGAGGATATTCTAAAACCTACACCTAAGACTCCTAAATATGTACAGATAAATCATCTAGAGGAAAAGATAATTGTAGACATAATTGAAGGTGTAAAGAAATGAAGAAAAATGGTTGAGGTAAACTTGTGTTTACTTTCTAAGATAAAACCTAATGGGGCTTTTGAATTTCAAAGGAAGGAGGCTAGGGTTTTCGGGTTTAAAGTTACCCAGGGTGATGTGAATTATCAAATTTTGAAACCCTCTTGTTGTGTTTCAATGGTGACTTGTTACCAAAGGTAACCAGTCACTTAAGTGATCTGATTGAGCCCTTACCTCCATGATCTTACCGACCCCTTTCACCTAGCCTGTCGGTCTTTTTTCGTCAACGGGGCTTAAAATTTTATAATGCCAAGGATTGTATTGGCTGGTCCCACCAAAATATTCTAATATTCATGCATGCAGTTTGGCTGACCGTCTGATCACGGGTTTTGATCTAAACCGTTTCTCGCAAACCTCGTAGGTTTTCCTGTTGATGTCACTAAGAGATGCGAGGTCTACAAGATGTTGTGATCTTGCATGTACGGAGGGGAGGGGTTTTTTCCCGAGGTGCCAATGATGACAAGTGGTCATCCTTTCACCAGTGAGGTATTTAATTATGAGATTAATAATTATCCCTCACAAACCTCACATGAGTAAAGTAAATGTCTCTATAGTACTGCGAGGTCTACGAAAGGGTGACATGTGGCAGGGTTTTTGAAGTGACGGGGCTTAGTGGGACCTACTATCCAGTTGCGACTTCCTGTCTTCATGGGTTATGATTGGTTGTGTTCTCTCCCAAGCGTTGAGGTGGATTTTCAACGCTTGATTGACTCAATCTGAGTCATCCGATTTTCCAAGTCCGTTCAGCATCAACGGTATAGTTTCAAAGAAATTATTGATCATCTGTGTGATAACCTTTCACACTCTAAACACTATTTTATTAATGGCTTGACCGTTTCAAAGGATTTTCTCTTGATTTTCTCTAGCATGCGAACAATGCCCTCCTAATTGAGGCAATTATGGTGACTATGTCACCTAGTCATGGTTCAAATACTTGAATTGGAAAATTCAATTAATGTCCTTCACATCAATTCACTCTATAAATGATGGCTAAAGCTATACGATGTTATCATTGCATTCTTGGGTTGCTTTGATTGTAGGTGGTAGTTATTATGTGAAGCTACTTCTTCAATGGATAAATCTATGAAGCGCAAGATTTCTAGAGTAGGAGCCAGGAGGTCATTGGTTGAGAAGGAGCAACCTACTCGTAGAACACCTGAAGTCAATACTACAAGTGCTAGCAAAAGGCCGAAACGTTGCTCATCCCCTATTTTGATTTCATTAGATTCTGATGGCAACAGGTCTGAAACTGACTCAAATTACCGATGTTACCTAGGAGCCTTAACCGAGCTCATGGGAGTGAATGAGGAGGTCCTAGCAGTTGAACCACTAACTACAATGGTATCGGGCCAAGATGTTTGATGTGACGCTGATGTGGGTGGAGGGAAGAAGGTGGTTCCATCTTTGATAGAGGCGAGAACCAAAAGCGGTCACTTGTACTGGGGGTGTGTATCAACTTAGTGCTTGCTAGTATTGGGTCTATGGGTCATAGGTGATGATATTTCTAGTGTTTTATCCTTTTCGATGTGGACGTGTGCGTGCCTGGCATGCTTTTTGTTTTTTCTCCGACTGGTTACTGTGTAACTATTTTTTTTTGAATTCCTCATATCATGCACCTTATTATCCAATGATGAGGAATGTGAATTTGAATTTCATTATAAATGAAATTCAGTTTTGAAACAACAATGTAGCCTATTGCTTTGTTGCTCTCCTGTCGGGAATAGTATGAAATAAGTATGCTATACTTTTGTCATTACTGATATTGAAAGAAATCTAAAAGAATTAAGGAAATTTTCTCTTGTGTATGTGTCATGGATTATGAATGGATTTATCAAGGGTTTGTTCATTCAGTTTCAATGGTTTATTTGAAATTGTAACTTGTTCTCCTAATTTAACTTAATGAGTTAATCAAATTCTTGAGAAAAAATTGCATGTTTATGGTCATATGCTCAGGATTCACTAAGGAGTATTGTTTTAATATACTCAAAGATCTCATAGTAGCAAAGCATTATGGTGATTAGTTCATAATATCTGAATTATGTTTTATATGACTCTTTCCCAATGACTGAGGCACTCGATAGTGTCAGTAAAATCCTTTCAGGTGTAGGACTATGGCTCTGAGCATTGTGATTCAATATCTTAACATTTTAACAAATATCAATTGCTCTCTTTTGAGATATAAATCTTATGATAATTTCCAGTCTCTTTGCTTTGGGACATCTGTTATTATTCTTAGGTTTTTCCACAACCAAGGTGATTGTTGTATGATTGCGTGTGTGGGGACTTTATCTATAAGAAGAAGTGTTCTTATTAGTCATAGAACAATCTTATGAACACATGAAGGTTTACCCACCTTGGTCTCACAGAGCCAAAAGTGTAGGATATGTTAGTCTTTGACTAGATCTCGTTAGTTGGCCACTAGCCTTTGTAGTTCTTTATAATAGAGGTTGGCTACCTCTTAGAGAATTGCAAATCCTATGTGAAAAAAAACACCAACAGAATGGTGACTCTACTGGGGATGAACTCATAAGTTTTAATTGTAGATGGTGCTATTATAGAGTCATTAAAGTGCTGAATTATTTTTGTAACCATAGGTTGCACATTATTGAACAATTTTCCCATCCGAGTCACCAATAGAATGGCGACTCTACTGGGGAGTTCTAAATCACTAGTTGCAAATGGTTATAGAGTCATATCATAGATTTATTGTTCTGAATTTACATAGTGAATGTTTTCCACCTTAGATGGAGGAGGTTGTTGAAATGAACCTAAAAATACTATGATCTATGGTATCATGTTGGCAAGGGATTCAGGAGTTCTGGAATCATTAGATGAATGGTGGTTTTATTGGGGAGAACTTCTGAGAAATTTAAAAGAAAAAGAGAAACAATGAACTACAGGGGTGGAAGGATGCTATCTAGAATCTTTTGTTAAGTGAATTTGAATGTTAAAATTTAGATGGTAATGGATTGTGGTTTTGAAGGAGATTCGTAGTGGTATGGTACGACTCTGTTGTGGGTAAAAACCCAGAATCTGACAAGCTTTGAAAGGAATTTCATATTTCTTTTAATATTATCCTTTGTTGAAGAGGTGGTGACTCTGTCTGAAGAATCAGTTGATGAATGAAGAGACAGTCCCAGACCTGTGATAGTTATAGTTAGGGAGGAGATATTAATACATGATGTCAAAGAACTACCAGGTATTTCATCAAAACTAAATAGTTCACTATTTCTAATTATGATGGGTGTTTGTAATTAAGGGTGTATATGGCTCCAAATTAGATGTCTAGCATCAAGAAAGGAACAATGGTTAGTTTGGCCATACGTCTAATGATGCAATAGGTAAAAGAACTTATGAAAGAAATGTTTATATTGCATCACATCTCTAAAAATTAAGGAGTTCTATTTTCAATCACTAATGAAATCATGGTTGAGATGGTAAATGATATGTTTGATAAATATGTATTGTTGATGAAATTTTAAATGGGCATAAGTGATTTCCCATTTGTAAAGTCAGACATAAATGTGCAAAGAGAACAAGTTGTGTTGAGCTCTTTAGGGTTTTTTGTAACTCAAAGGTATATGCCTTTTATTTTTAGTGATGTCAATGGTTACCCTAATCCAATTCCTAAGATGATTAGGAAGTATTTGCCTAAATATATAGGAAAAAGTGCAGAATCAACCTCAATGCATCTACAACATTTTGTAGATGTAATGGGGGATTATGAAATCAGTCATGAGGATGTTGTCATGAAGCTTTTTGTGTAATCCTTGAAGGGTGATGCCAGGGATTGGTTTTCCTATTTGCATGCCTATTCTGTTAATTCATGGAATCAGTTGGTGTTAGTTTTTATGGAGCAATTTGGTGAATGAGTCAATCCCAACATATTAAGAAAAGGTTTAATGGGAACTCACATAAAAGGAGAGGAACTAATCCCATATTTTAATCTCAGGTTTTCAAGAGCTTTAAGAGAAATCCCTAAAGAAATAAGACCAAGTGAGGCTGAATGTTTAGTTGTATAGCTTGGTGCTTTTGACAAAAGGATGGGTTACCTAATATGAGATAAAGAACCTACAAGTTTGCACCAAGCATATCAAATGGCTATGGAAATTGAAAACAATATGAAATAGTCAATGATGAAGGGATATCTTGTTCCAAGTATTGATTACCCTAGCTTACATAGTACTAGTAAAATGTCAGAGGAAGTTACTCAGAGTATTAATTATGATAAGGGTGTTGTGAAAACTATCATATCTTCACCATTGCAGTGTGATGACAATGAAATCCAAATTGAAAGCCAGTCTAGTTTGAATGATGATGATCAAACTTCTCTTGTACTAGAATTCTATGACATGAAGAGGTAGAAGAAAGAATCACCATATGAGTTTTTCTTGAGATTTTTAGGTGCTTTAATAAAAATTCCTAGAATTCATAGACCTAATGACTATGAATGCATTGATTTTTTTTATGAACTTTATGAACCAGGGCTAAGTGCTTTGCCAGAAGAATTGAAACCTGCTAATTTGGCCCAAGTCATTAAGTGGATAGAGATTGCAGAATCAGCCAAGAATGTACCTGCACAAAATGAAGACAATGCTTACCCTTTTGAAGGAAAAAGGATAAATGCAGAGGAATTTGAGGTGCAAAATAATGTAGAATTGTGTGAGACACCCATTGTGTTTCTTAACTCTGACTGTAACACTCATGTCACTGAGATTTTGTTACAGGCCAATGATTGTGATTTCATAAGTAGTGATTGCAGTACTAAGGATCGGACTAGTCTTGTCTTTTCACCAAAGTTTTATGGGGATGTAGAACCTCATGTTTTTACTTGTTTCCAAGTGAAGGAACAATTTTCAAATGATAAAAATTTAGAGTATACTTTAGGTATACTGGCAATGGAACAAGCCTATTGTATAAATGTTGAGAAATTTGAGGAAGATGAGGTGTGTGATCAAAAGAATAGTACTGAAGACAACCAATATATTGATGAAAATATTGGTACTATTGCTTTTCCTGACTACTTATGTGAGGTTGAGATGAATGAGTTGTTACCTTCTGACATTGATATTGTTGGTGAAAGGTTCTCATCTTATAATGAAGGTGACATTGATATTGTCGGTGAAATTTTTCAGCTTGTGCCAAAATTTTCACTTATAGATTAACACATACATCAGGTAATGTTGAGTACAAGGAGGCTAGTGCATATTTCTCTTTCTCTTTTGACCAGTTTGAAATTGATGTATTTGACTCTGTCTTTGAGGGTTTTCATTTAAGAATAGATGAATAAATATAGGGGAAGGTGTACATTGTGAGGCCTGAAATGAATGTGTTTAGACATTCCTTGGAGAATGATGTAACTAGCACTGCAGATATTTGTAATGCTAGGATGTATCCCAAATTGATAGAATTCAAGTGCTAGCAACCTAAATTATCTAGGAAATTCTAGGGTGGGGATTCCTTGAGTTGTGTATCACCTGTGTTGAGCAATAGAAGTATGGATAATATGCACACAGTTTTATATGAAAAATTTCAATTTGATGTACAAATTGATGATGATGCCAAAATGTGTAATGTTGTAGATTAGGTAAGTTATGAATGTTTCCACTTCTCAGTTCAATTGGGCCAGCATCCTATGAGTTATGACCAAGGGTAGAGTAAGGTGAAATGCTATCATGGTCATATGTTGCTTTTAAAGTTTTGGAATAGGACATGGACTGAATTGATGCAGGGGAGGATAAATAAACATTATGATACTTCTAGACATATTGATTATCCTATTATTTTTGAAGCATCAAAGTGTAAATTTTGTAAACCTTGTTTACTCTAAGTGTTAGAGAATTTTGTTTTTGACAAGGGAAAATTTTGATTTCTCTTATTAGGTGGCCTGGGGCCACCAAGTTGGTGATGCACAAGTCCAATTGATAAAGCAAGGTGAAATATTTTTCAAGGCACTTGTGTAATTAAGTAATCTGGTCTGTGAAACCAAAGATTCTGGATTCTTGCTATGCCCCCAAGGGGCATACATCCCCAGTCAGAGCCACTGATGGGGCTTTTAAATTTCGAAGGAAGGAGGCTAGGGTTTTTGGGTTTAAAGTTACCTAGGGTGATGTGAATTATCAAATTTTGAAACCCTCTTGTTATGTTTCAATGATGACTTGCTACCAAAGGTAACTAGTCACTTAAGTGATCCAGTTGAGCCCTTTCCTCCGTGCTCTTACCAGCCCCTTTCATCTAGCCTATTGGTCTTTTTTTGTAAACGGGGCTTAAAATTTTATAACACCAAGGGTTGTACCGGCCAGTCCCACCAGAATATTCTAATATCCGTGCATGCAGTTTGTCCAACCGTCTGATCACGGGTTTTGATCTAGACCATTTCTTGCAAACCTCGCAAGTTTTCCAGCTGATGCCACTAAGAGGTGCGAGGTCTGCGAGATGCTACCATCTCGTATGTACGAAAGGGTGAGGTTTTTTCTTGAGGTGCCAGCGATGAAAAGTGGTCATCTTTTCACCAACAAGGGATTTAATTACGAGATTAATAATTATCCCTTGCAGACCTCACATGAGTAAAGTAAATATCTCTAAAGTACTGCGAGGTATGCGAAAGGGTGACACGTGGCCGAGTTTTTGAAGTGACAGGGCTTAGTGGAACCTACTGTTTGGTTGCAACTTCCTTTCTTCATGGGTTATTATTGGATGTGTTCTCTCCCAGGCACAAAGGTTGATTTTCAATGCTCGATTGAATGATGAGGAATGTGAATTTTAATTTCATTCTAAATGAAATTCAATTTTGAAACAACAATATAGCCTATTGCTTTGTTCCTCTCCTATCCTATAAAGGAGATTTCACGACTTATTGTTGAGAGAGAGATTTTTGGATCCATAAGGTTCTGTGTATGTACAGTTAGTTTTACTAAAGGATTTTGAAGGTATTATTTAGGAAATCATTTTGGGTCGGGAATAGTTTGAAATGAGTATGCTATAATTTTTTAATTACTGATATTGAAAGAAATCTAAAAGAATTAAGGCAATTTCCTCTCCTGTTTATGTGTTATGGATTATGAATGGATTTATCAAGGGTTTGTTCATTCAGTTTCAATAGTGTATTTGAAAGTGTAACTTGTTCTCCTTCTTTAACTTAATGAGTTAATCAAATGCTTGAAAACAAATTGCATGTTTATGATCATATGCTTAGGATTCACTAAGGAGTATTGTTTCAATATACTGAAAGATCTCATAGTAGCAAAGCATTATGGTGATTAGTTCATAATATATGAATTATGTTTTATATGAATCCTACCTATTGAATGAGGCATTAGATAGTGTTTGTAAAATCCTTTCAGGTATAGGAGTGTGGCTTTGAGCATGGTGATTCAATATCTGAACATTTTATCAAATATCAAATGCTATCTCATTTGAGATATAAATCTTATGATAATTTTCAGTCTCTTTGCTTTGGGATATCTATTATTATTCTTAGGTTTTTCCACAACCAAGGTGATTGTTGTCTGATTGCGTGTGTGGGGACAACATCTGTAAGAAGAAGTGTTCTTATTAGTCATAGAACAATCTTATGAACACATGAAGGTTTGCCCACCTTGGTCTCACAGAGCCAAAAGTGTAGGAGATGTTAGTCTTTGACTAGATCTCGTTAGTTGGCCACTAGCCTTTGTAGTTCTTTATAATAGAGGTTGGCTACCTCTTAGAGAATTGCAAATCCTATGTGAAAAAAAAAACCAACAAAACCTAAGACAATGAGTGAAGGATGTAATGATGAAATTTTGGTTAGAGAAATGAAAGAGGAACTGAAATAGATAGAGATTAATGAGACATGGGAACTAGTCCCTAGGTTTGTAAACAACAATGTAATTGGTTCATTTAAATGGGTATTCAAGAATAAGCTAAATGAAGATTATGAAGTGGTAATGAAAAAAACAAGACTTGTATGCGAAGGATATTCGCAGGTTGAAGGAATAGATTTTGAAGAAAATTTTGCACTTGTAGTAAATATGGAGGCCATTCATATGTTCTTGGAATATTTATCTCATAAAGACTTCAAAGTGTATCCAATGGATGTCAATTCTACATTTTTAAATTGAGAATTGGAAGAAGTATATATGGAGCAACCAAAAGGTTTTCAGTTGTTAGACAAACTAGACATGGTTTGTAAGTTAAACAAGGAATTATATGGAGTGAAATAGGCTCCAAGAGTTTGGTATGCAATTTTGGATAGATACTTGACACAACAAGGATTCAGCAAAGGGTCTACAGACAACAACATTTACTTCAAAGTTGAGAAAAATAAAATTTTGATAGTTTTGGTATATGTTGATGACATTATCTTTGGTGGAAATGAAGGTATGTGTAAGAAATTTGTAGAAGAGATGCAAAAATAATTTGAAATTTTTATGATTGGTGAGTTGAATTTCTTCCTTGGACTTCAAGTAAATTAAACTAAAAAAGGGATATCCATTTCAAAATCTAAGTATGTTAAGGAATTGTTAAAGAATTTTGGAATGTATGATTTGAAATCGGTATGTACTGCTATTGTAATCAGATGTAAGCTAGGTAATAATGATGAGTCTACTAAAGTTGATCAGAGCATGTACAGATCCATGATTGGTGGATTGTTGTATCTTACTGCTACTAGAATAGATATCATGCATGTAGTATGCTTAGTTGAAAGATTTCAAGAAGAACCTAAGGGAGCACATGTCATAGATGTGAAGAGGATATTCAGATATCTCAAGAGAACTCCTAATTATGGGCTATGGTATTCAAAGGATAATGACTTCACATTAAATGCATACATTGATACATATTAGATTGGCTATGTAGATGACTAGAAGAGTACAATGGTGGTACATCCTTTCATCCTTCCTTAGAAGAATACTAGTTTCATGGTTGAGTAAGAAATAAGATCCAGTCTCTCTATCCACTACAAAAGTTGAATAAATTGTAGCAACATCTTGTTCTACATAGGTATTATGGATGAAGCAAACCTTGAAGGACATAGGTGTGTTGTGTGAAACTATCTCTATCTTTTGTGATGATACAAGTGCTATAAACATTTCAAAGAATCCAGTGATGAATTCTAGGACAAATCACATATAAATCAGGTTTCACTTCTTAAGGGAGAAGGTGTTGAAGAATGAGGTTAGACTTGAATGTGTACCTACCAAATAAAAAATTACTGAAATATTAGCTAAGTCCCTTCTGAAGGATAATTTTGAGTATCTTAGGGGAAATTTAGGGGTTAATCCCCCTCCTTCCTTGAGCTAAGTGCACATGGAGTTGTTTCAATCCAGTAGATTCACATATTATTTTGATCTAGATTGATGATTGAGGTCTACTCCTTAGGGCGAGTAGAGAGGTGCATTGTTGCAGTATGTGATGTGGGTGTACTCCTAAGGGGGAGTGAACAAAGATTTATGTGGCAAGATTCTTCATGCAAAATTTCCTTTTTCCATTGATGTCAAAGGGGGAGAGAAATTCATGTGAAAATGTTATTCTTCTACAAGTTTTCTAAGAAAGAGATTGTGTATGTTGTCTTTGATGGGTTTTCACATCATTTGTTTCCATCAATGACAAAGGGGGAGATTGTTGCAAGTATGGATGTATTTGATGGTGTTGTCATTAATGTTGTGATTGATGTAAACATAGTTCGAGTTGATTATAGATGTTTTTTGTATAGTTGAGATACTATAGAAGTGCTTAGAGTACATGGAGCTATATTTATGAAGTTGTAGTTGTTTTATTGCCAAGTACTTTTGAGAAAATTTAAGAAATAATGCAAGTAGTGTTAAAGTATGTGTTCTAATTTTTCTCCAATACTGTGCTCTACATTTATTTTGCACTGATCGTATGCCTATGTGGATTTTTAGCTGTGTTCATAAGCTTTAATGGATAATATATCCTGATTTTTAGCTTTTGGATTGATGGAGAATGAAAGATGTGTTCACCAGTGTGAAATTGGTTTGAAAGAACTATTTATTTGTGGATTGGGAGAAATTATTTGGCTCTACGGTCTTCTAGAATTTGGTTTCAAATATTGGGGATCTGGGAGATGATTCATATTGTTAGTTTCTATGTTCTGAAAAATGTGCTTGTCATTTGGCACTCTAGAAGATTTAATCTAGAGCTCTTGTGTGTTGTTGGTTTGTTTGATTGGACTATTGAAGAATATTTTGTGAATGAATATTGTTGTAGTTGATGTGGATGAACTTGAAGGTTTTTTAGAAATGGTAAAATGTTTGGTGAAGCATGTTGAGTGATCCGTGTGTGATCATCTTGTTGGAGATGTGCAAACTTCAAAGATAATTGGTTTTTTAATTAGGTTTGTCTTACCTAGTGTCTACACATTACATAAAGATTTTGCATCAAATTAACGAAGCATGTGATTGATCCAAGATGTTATTTGGGTTCTTATTAAATGTGTAATTAGTCATCTCTCATTCTTATCCAGTGCGAGAATGTGGAGCAGCTGACCTAATTTTAATTTGTAAAATGAAGAATGTTTAGCTGACCTTGGAGAATGTTTCTATGGTTGGAGATGGTATAAAATCAAATCAAGTTGTTGTGAATTGAATATTAATCAAGCAAGCAAGTGAATTGTGTGAACAAGTGAAAAAAGTAGAGTGTGCAAGAGTGAATCAAGGAAATTGTACATTGATGTGTTAGATAGTTGAAGGCAGTGAGCTAATGGTATCTACTATATTTTGATCAAGCTATTAGTGTATGGAACCTTTGTGGTGGATCTTTATTTATTTTTTCTTTCTCTATAAGCAATGAGCCTCCTTCTAGACAGTAAGTCCCTTTGTAGGTAGTGAACCTTTGTATCTGGGAAATGAGCCCTTGTATTTGGTTTTTCCCTCATTGGGTTTTCCACATAAATATGGTGTCTCTCATGTTTGCTTTATGATATTTGCATTTCATGTTTACACTTAATAACAAATTAAGTTGAAGTGGAGTTGATTAAGGTTAGAAGTGAAGTAAATTTGATACAACTAATTCACCCCTCCCCCTCTGAGTTTTCATATGCATTTCAACAGGAAGATGATTCAAATGTACTTGATTCTAGTGGACAAGTGGGACATAGGGAATTTTAATGTATACAAGTATGAAAAGGTAGTATGAAGGGAAAATAAACCAAGATAAATATGGAATAAGATAAAAGTGAGTGTTGCCTCCCAAAAATATGGAGAAAAAACAAAAGATGGTGAATCTTTGATTAACATTGAGAAGGGTTATCTTAAATCTAAAGGAGAGCATTGAAACTGTCGAAAGGAGGAATTTGTTTCAAACCAAATGCAAGTCTATTAGAAAATTTTGTAAGGTGATAGTAGATAGTAAAAGTACAAACAAAATTGCATTCAAGGAGATGCTGAGTAAGCTAATATTGAAGAGATTGAAGCATCTGAATCCCTATAATTTATCATGGTTGTAGAGAGAACACCAATTAATGATAAGAGAACAATGTATTGTGAATTTTTGAAAAAGGATATTATAAGAATGAGAAAATTTGTGACATAATACCCATGGATGCATGTCATATTTTTCTTAGAAGGCCTTGGAAATTTGACCAACATATTATACATTATGGAAGGACCAATACATATAAAACCGAGAAGGATTGAAATAGTTATTAAACCATGTGAAGTAAGGAGACACATGAAATAGTTTAAATGTGTATTTCATGCTAGGAAAAAACTTATTGGTTGTATTGAAGAAATAAATAACATGCATTACATTATTTTCCAATTTGAAACTAAGGGTATCTACAAAGAACAAGGAATATTTTCCAATGGAGGTGTGTGAAATCCTATGAGAATATATGAAGATCATTGCAGAGGAGATACTAAATGGATTGTCACAAATGAGGGATATAAACCACTACATGTATCTAATTATGAGATTTATCTTTCCTAACAAGGCACCACATATGATGACACCCATGGAGAATAAGTAAATCAGAAAGTGTAAGAATTTTTAGATAAAAGATTGATTTGAGAAAAAACTTAGTTCATGTGTGATACATGTTATAGTACTAGCATCGATGTAGAATAGAGAATGGAGAACATGGACATACTCCAAAGCCATAAAAATCACCATTAACTATAGATTTACCTTGCCCAAAATGGATGAATTGAAAAATTTCCTGAGTGGATCAAAGCACTTCACTAAAATTTACTTGAAGAGTGGATATCACCATATAGGGATTTGTAAGAGAGATGAATGGAATACAACCTTCAAGACCAAATTTGGGTTGGAAAATTGGTTGGTGATGTCATTTGGTTTAACAAACATTCCTAGAACTATCATGTATTTATTAAATGGCATATTGAAGTATGTCCTAGGAAAGTTCATTATTATTTATTTAGATGACATATTAATTTTAAATAAGAGTAAGGAAGGAAACGTGTTGCATATTGATGTTTTGTTGTAGAGGCGAAATGATAAAAAGTTCTTAGTGAATCTAGAGAAGTAAAATTTCATGTAGAAAGAATAGGTATTGTTCGCAAGAGACACTATGAATATCATTTGGTGTTGTAATTCATGGCAATCCCAGTTGGTGATTAGATCTGTGCATCATGAAATTATCCTACTGACAGTTAGATTGCAAACAGTTAAGGAAGAACAAAGCATTTGATAGTTTTGGGTTCATCGATTCATATACATATTTTTAGTTAATATTTTGTGCTACATATCTCAGTGAAGGTTGATAGATGTATTCTTTGTGTTATCCATAAATCTCAGTGCCTCGTATTGATTCATGTGGGGGTTAGAAGATCTGGTTAGTTAATTCTCTGTTTTATCAATACTGGAGTTGACTTCTTGAATATATCGTATCATGGATGAATGGGAAGTAATTAGTTAAGTATTTTCGTGTTCATGCATCTTTTTCTAGGTCCTAGCTATGTTTTGGCCAATTGTTGTGGGTGTGCATTAAGCTTTACTCTTGATTTGAGCTGACAGATGAAAATATTCTTTTGTTCTATTTGCACAACATTGATTCACCCCCCTCTTAGTGTAGCTTGTTTCCAACAATTGGTATTAGAGCTAGTTCCTTAGAAGAAGAAGTCTAAAAACTTGGGGATATCTTGGAAAGTGTTTCAATGGATTCAAGCAGTCTTCAAAAATAGCTTTTCCTAGCCCTAGATGATCTTGACCAGTCAAAGTCTAAAGTTTAGAAATTGCAAGCAAACCTCATGGATATTGAAAAATTCATTGAGTCTTTGAAAATCAAAATCAACAAATCCAGATAGAAGAGAAAGGAACTTTGTGATCAGATTAAGCAGATTGATAGTAAGAGCATTGAAGAAGAACAACTCAGGAAAGCCTTGAAGGAAAAGATAGAAGAATGTGAAAATATTACCAGAGAAAATACAATCCTAAAGCATGAAATGGAATCTATCATTATGAGGATGACCAAGGAGATTGAAGATAGGAAGAATAATGAAGATAATCTAGCACAGTCTCTAAAAGAAAAATGTGAAGTATGTAGATGTTTGGACAATGAATCAGAACAATCTAAAAACAATGAGAAAATACTTGAAAAGAAGATTGATGATCTCAGAGATCAACTTGCTACTGCAAATGAGTACAAAGAGAAGTTCAAAGTCAGCTCAGCCAAGCTTGATGAAATAATTAGCAGTCAGAGGAAAAATGGTTATAAGTGAGGTCTTTGATATGAAGAAGGAGAAGGTTCTAGATCCGATCAAAGGATATTCAGGAAATGAAATCAAATGAACAAATCTAGAAGGTATCTGGTAAGACAACCTAATGCTCAAAAATTTAATGGATATTGTTTCAACTACAATGAATTTGGACACATAGTTTCTCAGTGTAGAAGTAGGATGAATCAAAGAAGTCCATCATTCTCAGGTCAGTGTTTTAATTGCAATAAGTTTTGTCACAAGTCAAATGAATGCAGAAATGTGATGAGAAAGTTTCATAGAAATGTTAGATGTTATACATGTAATAGATTCAGGCATACTGATAACTAGTGTAGATCAAAAGGAAATTAGTGGAACAACTAGTCTAGATAGAAAAATTTTGTGTGCTACAATTGCAACAAATTTGGTCACATTGCTACATTCTGTTGGAACAAAAGATGTCTAGTAAATCAAAGAAGGAACATGCAAAAGGAAAATGAAATGTCACTATAGATGTGGTTATGCAACATATGAGGAAGAAATGGGTGAAGAAGAGCCCCTCAAATGAAGAAAATGCACCAACACTAGAACCTGCTTTTGGTAGTTCATCTGGGAATTAGTCTTGGGACTTTGGCCTAGGGGGAGCTGTCAAGAAAATCTCTTAAACCCCTACTGGTAATTGAAACTGGAATGTGGATAAGTTCAATAAGTGTATAGATGTGCTACAGATGTTGTTGAAATTGTTGGAGAAAGTTTTATGCAATGTTGGAGGTTCACTAAAGATTTATCTATGACAGTGCATGAAAATAGTGTCAAAAAGGGTTAAGTATCCAAGTGATAAAATTTTATTTCTATCTTTCATTTGTCACTTTACATTTTGAAGAAAATAATTCTAGAGAGCTCTAAGGAAAATGAAGGCAAGCTAAGGTGAAATTTAGGTGCAAAGACTAAGAAGGATAAGAAAAACTCTTTCAAGTATGATAACTTGCTATTATGCCTATTCTATTATTTCATGGGTGAGGTTTCAAGATTCAAAAAGATACATTGGAAAAAAGAAAAACAGGTAATTGCTTAGATCAAAGATCTCTTTCACAGATTTGTAGACACTAAGACAAAGAATTCCACAATTTGGGGATACTTCAAAAGTTTTCAGAGTATGATGAAAGCCAGAGAGAGGATTCCCACTTCCATTGTAGAGAAATACAAGGAAACAATTTGCTTCATGGTAGATATTGATCAATGTATGATGAAAGTTGTTGATCCCAAAAAATTTCTGGATCATGCCTATGGGATATGAAGTTGAGGAGTGAATTCTAGAAATGTATGCAAAACATTTGTTGAGCAAGCCTCTAGATCAATCAGAAGAAAGATTCGGTGCCTATGGTGGAAAGAATATGCAAGTACATAATGAGCTTAGGAAATATGTGTTAACCAAAAGAGTTAAAAAAGAGGTAGAAATATTTGGAGAAACTATGGGCATACCTGTTGACAAAATAAGAGAAGCTAGAAAGAAAGGAGAAGAAGTTGAAGCAACAAAGGAGGCAACAAAATCTGAATAAGCTATTCCGGAAGCACCATCTACCTGAGCTAGATCAACTAGAAGCTCTACATCTCATTTAGCCCCTATAGAAAAATCATTCCCTAAGAAAATTGAATCTAAGGGATTTGGTAAAGAAGGAAAGAGGAAGAAAGATAAGAGAAAAATAGTCTATGTAGCAATTTTTGATGATGAAGAAACAAATTCTGAAAAATAGTTATAAAAACAAAACCCTTCGGTGGAGATGTTCAAGCAAAGAAGAAGATAAAAATTGACCATCTAGGTATGTTAGTAGAGGAGGTTGAAAAGGCTTTGGTTAAGGATGGAAATCTCAAGCCACTTTGTAAATGGTATGAATCTTTTGGTGAATCTGATAAGAGAATTCTTGAAGAGGCAACTGTAGACATAGAAATTTGGTCTAACCCCGCGACTTCAAATTCTTCATAATTCGTATTTTCATAGTCATGATTAAATAATGTTAATTATTTAATTACTTTCCAAAGTCCTTTCTCATATATTAATTAAAAAACCTTTAATTATTTTATTAATTCGCTTTAACATTTATTCATCTATTAATTAAATAATCTTAATTATTTAATTAATTCACATTGTCTATATTTCTATCCTGATTAACTAAATAAATGTTCTTTATTTAATTACGTCATTAATTAACTTTACCTTCCTTCTTAAATCAAATAAATTCTTATTTAATTTATCTTTATCCTATTTTCAACTATAATTAAATAAATGCTTTAATTATTTAATTATTCATTTAACTTTTTCATCACTCAATTAAATAAATCTTATTTAATTAATTAATCCTTAAATGTTGAATTTTGAATTAACTAAATCATTTAATTCATAAAACTCTATTTGTAACATATGCTTATGTATTTAGATAATTGTTTAAGTTATCTAAGTATTCATTTTCACTTGACTCGAGATCTATTTGAAGCAATCAGTTATCTCCTGACTCAACATCTAATCATCACTACAAAGAGACTCTTTGTCATAACAAATTATTCATTTAGTTCTAAGTCTTATGCATGAACATATTTATTAATTAAACATTTTATTTAATTAATTAATTCATGTGTGCATCCAAATAGATCATTGTCCAAATTATATCTTTGTGCTTTTCATTCAAACTCTTATTCTTCTAATTTTTGAATACTTTCTGTGAACCCCTAAACCTGCAAATGCAAACAAGAATGAGGGATTCCCCATGAAATTAATTTATTAAACTTAAACTAGGAAAACGAAGAACACAATATAAAAGAAGCATGTAAATCTTAATTAAGCAAATAAACTTATGATCCCATGGGGGAATTAGTGCCAATTGAATGTTGAAATTGGCCCTTTCCTAGCTCCTAAGTTGCAATGTTGAATTTGTAGATTGATCAAATCTCCATGATGAGATTTGAGCATAACCTAGCTATGAAATTATCAAAACTATGGATGTGTGGAATGATGTGCACAAAATTAGCTCTCAATGTCAAGAGAGTAACTTTGCATAAGATTGTGGATGAATAATGAGGAGAGAAGCCTCCAATTTATAGATTTGAATTTGGAAGAGAGGGAAATATTTGGGCAATGTGGGACTAAATTTCACCCAATGGTTGAATGCCACTTGTCCACATGTGATTGGATGAGGAATGAGCATATTTTGGTCAATGTGCATGATAAATGCTATGAGATTCAAATTTGAAATTTGAATGTGACATGTTTAGAGGGAAGGGAAATGGAGTTAATGTCACTTGGCTCAATACAAAGGACATGTAAGAGGTCTTAAATGCCTTGTTGGAAGGACCAAGCCCATTTGAATTTGAATTCAAATTTGAGGGAAAATAGGAGATTTAATAAATCAAAGTAATTGATTTATTGTGCAAGTTGCATTCTCTAGAGGATGTGACATAGATTAAGATTAAATTAATCACAAATTAATTAATTTAAAGAGAGATTAGGGGATGTGGCAACTTTGACTTGAATTTATGAGTTAATTTAAATCAAGAATTGAGAAGAAAGATTTAATCAAATAAATGATTTGATTTATTTAACTAAAGGGGATAATGTTAAATTAAATTAAATAAGGTTTAATTTATTCAATTTAATAAAAGACTTTAGGGATTTAATCAAATAAGATGAATTATTTAATTAAAGAGGGATTACATAAATAATTAAATAAAATTGATTTGTTTAATTAACAAGAGATGATGACTTAATTAGATAAAGTTTATTTATTTAATTAAGAGATGAAGAGTGGTGAATTTCATCAAATACAGATTATTCGATTAAATGACTAGCAAAGGAGATGATTCATGATGAAATGGTGTTAGTAAATCAGGATCTAGTGTGTCAGATCGAATTGTACATTTTCCAAGTCTACACTTTCAACTAGAGATTAATTCATTTATTTAATCTTGATCTCTTATTCTTTCAATTTTTTATAGTCTTAATGTGAGATTAAATTATTATTTAATTTAATATTTATCCTCCAAAATCTCCAACTCACATTCTAACTGACACAAATCTCACATCACATGGCATTCATCAATCTCGATCATTGATCTCTCTTTCGAATCTAAGCCGATCTTTCAAAAACCAATTTCCTATAAATTGACTTGGTTTTCATCATTTCAACTCCTCTTGAAATCGATATACTTTTTGGAAGAAAACTTGTTAATCTTCAATATTTTTCTATAATCACATACATCTATGCTATACTTGCACACATACTGAAAATTTGAGGGCAAGAATACTATCACAACAAGATGGGGAAGGACAAGAGAGATAATTCGTAGGAGTGTATAGATATTCGGTGAGAGTGTTTCAATTATCATTTTGTTTATTTTATTTTGTGCTTTAGTGTTTAATGTAGGTTAGATTGATTTGTACATGCTTAACCAAATTACTTTCCAGTATTTTTCCTATGTTACATTTGGTTAACCTGACGTGAAGACATTCATCTTCACAAATCCGTAGATATTTTTTGATTTTTTTTTGTAGGTGATAGACAAAATGACACATTTGATTGGTAATATTTTTGAGTTTAAAAATTTTGATTTACATTTTTCTTTTCGTTTTATTTTAGCTAGCTTTCATTTTTCAGCATGTGTTTTAGGAGGATAACATAGTGTTTGCAGGACGTAGCATAGAAATAAATTCAAAACCTTTTCTATAGGATGAGTGAAAAAGATAAATAATTTGAAAACTACTAATTTGTGGTTTTGGAAAACCTTTGACAAAGAGAGATGAATAAACTACTAACAATTTGCATGTAGTACCGATTGTCGAAGACTATATTTTTTTTAAAACACATTGTTTGGTAGATTAGATAACTTTTCATTTGGGATTTTAAATTAACTAGAATATTTCATGCTTGTACATGCTAATATCAGAACGTTGATTCGATACATCGAAGTATCCTCTCCCCTTACACATTCGTGTGATCCTCGGTGTAAGAGAATTGGTTACTGACTCTAAAAATCGGGCCTGCGTTGGTGGTTAAGAGTAACCAACGCGAGTCAAACTGATGACAATAGTTTTTTCCAAGCCACTCCCAATCGGTATACATATTCTAATGCTCAAGGAAACTTAGTAGTATAGCAACTCCTACAAACAAGCATTTGATTCCCCCAGTACCCTAGTGGTACGTCGAAACCTATAGAGCTTAACCTTTGCAGATTGGGATGATATTGCCTCTCACATGGCCTCCTGAATAGGTGTCCAAACTAAAAAATCCAATTTTTTGTAGCTAAGCCAAAATCCCTATATATTTACTGGTGTAGCAAGTCAGACCTATGAAGTTGTCTCAAATTTTTTATGGTTCATTGTAGAGATGAGAAGTATGCCATGGGATTTTCATGGATTTTTAGCTTGGCTACCGTGAGAAGTGTGTGCCGTGGAGGGGAGCTAGTGGGGTCAAGCTACTAGTCATTCACCTTGAATACACGTAGTTGGGGATACCTAAGTGAGAACTTAGTAAATATTGTCATTGCTAGCCTTAGGAATTGTATATGTTTTCTAGTATTTTAACATATTCTTACGCATCAAAATTGAAACATAATGTTTTTCATTTGTCTTAAATTGCTAAAATTTGATCACAAAACTGAGTCAGTCAAAAAACCTATCATCAGAACACCGCATTTGTAAACTATCCCATATGATAAATAGAAAACCGCATGTGTAATTTTGAGTCGCATATGTTAAACAAAAAATTGCATCTACCTATCAACAAAGTTAGTTTCGACTAGAATTCAATTTTGAGTCACATTTTCATTGTGAGTCACATCTGACACTAGAGTCGCATCTGTTCAAAGTTAAAATGCATCTGTTAGAGTAAGTCATAATTTTCTATTAACAAATTGAGACTATATTTCATTGCAGAGTCGCATCTGAAATATGCAACTCATCTATCAATTGTAGAGATGCATCTACAAACTGAACCATAATTGACTATCAACAAAAATCTCAAAATTTCAAATCACAGTCCAAAAACAAACTATCATTTTAACCTTCATTTCTCATAGTCAATCCTTGGACAAAAATCATAAAATTGCTCAAAAACTTGCATTCTTCATTTTTAGGTGTCATTTAAGTTTTAGAGATAAACATCTTACTTCCAACTTAGGAATTTGCATATCTTAGAATACATCAACTTTCCACATTATTGGAAAAATCCACATCTCGATAGTCTAAGTCATTGAACCTAGTCATTTTTTCTTACTAGTGAATCTTTCTAGCTCATCAGTCTAGTTGGAAATTCACCCTATCATTTAGTCCTAGTCATACATCAGGTTCCTTGATAAAGTTAACTTGTAGCCTTGGTTACTCCATAGGTAGAAGGTAGTATTTGTTACCAAATTCTCACCTACGGGCTCAATTAGGAAGATCCATCTATGTTTCAAGATAAATGGTATATTTTTGTTAAAACCTTCTATGCTACATTCAATTATGCAAATGAAACAGCTTTATAGGATTACAAGATTACAAGAAACATAAAGTTATTTTATTCATACAAATGAATGGAACATAAAATATTTTTACAATCTTTTGATGTAAAGAAATCTTATTGAATGTGAAAATAATCATTATCTCATAGAAGCCGTGAGAATATCTTTTTCTTATTCAATACAAATTAAAAAAAACAAGCATATACATGAATAAGAAAAGGAAATAAATGAAGGAGCATAAGATGAGGGTAACCAATCATTGCCTGAATTACAGGTTTGTTCTGGTCCACTATAGGTTGTCCTAAATCTTCTTTGTCTGTCGCTCTCATTCCCTGTAAGAGATTATAAAATATAT
The DNA here is from genome assembly GCA_007115665.2 of Sequoiadendron giganteum. Taxonomy (NCBI): domain Eukaryota; kingdom Viridiplantae; phylum Streptophyta; class Pinopsida; order Cupressales; family Cupressaceae; genus Sequoiadendron; species Sequoiadendron giganteum. The sequence goes on along the minus strand of CM021103.1, from coordinate 127,358,673 downwards.
TAGATCATTGCTCTAAGCAATGGCTGATTACATTCATCACATGCACATTCAGCCCTATTCATGTATATACTGATCATAATCTGCATTGGGTGAATTGCATGCACATTTTTGGGTGTTCCAGTAAACCAACAGACTCATCATTAATGCAGCATAGGCATATTTCTAATATGTTTGTTCCTTGTGTAACTATAGGTGTATTCATGTCTTCGTTTTACTTAGGTTATAGCATGTGGGGATAATTGTGACTCCCACAAGGGTTGAGCCCAGCGTGCTAACATTCAAAGTTTTGATAGAATAAGTGTCAGGTTTTCCATGATAGTGTGATACTCATCAAGTGTAGGAAGGGCAACTTACAAATTATACCATGTGCCATGCATAAGAAGCCACAAATTGGAATCGAGGAGCAAGGAAATCATGACAACACTTAAAGATGGTTACAAGGATAAAGGAAAGGATTATGCTCACACATGGTTATAGGGGCCTATTATGCAAGAAAGAAATTGTAAATGTTTCAATCAAGAGGAAGAGGTTGTCTCCCATGACTTAGAGTGGTAGTGCCTATTTAAGGATGTCCCAAAGTGATACAAACACTGGATTCAATTAACAAGACAACATTAAGAAGGGTACTTAAAATATTATCACAATCGCAATGATTAGATGAGGTTGTTTCCCTAAACATCCAACCATTCAAAGGAATATAGTAAAGACATATGACAATGGAGAACATTACAAGTTTCTTAATCTTGGAAATCAACATATCATTATCACCAGATGAATAATCAACATATAAGACTATGGAATTGAGATAATGTACAGTACATGTCTAGGGGCAGTGGTATGCATTTTTGGAGGGATAGTCATGGGTTTTGTAGCTGTTATTGGGGGGAAACTATATGCATTAGAGTGCAGGGTCTTTTGCATCTGTAGAAGGTATTTGTGGACTTAAGGGAGATCACCATACCAAACAAAACAAAGCACTACCAATGGGCATATAAAATATCACTTCTATGAGCATAGGACTATCAAGATCATTTTACACTAGTCTTGAGTAATACTACAAGAAGTGGGGATTTACTTCTTTGTAATTAACATTGGGTGTACACATATACTATGCTATGGATGCCATAAATTTAATCATATGAATTGTAAAGGAGGGGCAATCCATGAAATCAGTGCAGTAGTCTACAATGCATGATAAATACCAAGATTTTCAGGATCCTTAAGGAGGAGGTATAGTTTTTTTTTATGATCAACATTAAATGGAAAAATGGAATAATATGAGCAACAAAAGGTTTGTATGTATGCTTTGAATATAAATCACACTAAGAAAGGTATGTATTTGTGATAGACATAACTTATAAAGAACTTAAATGGTTTTGAAGAGATGGTCATTTACACGGGTTTCCAAAAGAAAAGGGTAGTATCTTTGGGATGCAAATTCCATGAGATAGTGCCATGGATTTTGGATCATTTTCATTGAAAGAATCGTAGTAAGTTTTACCTATTACCCATGGGAACAGTCATAATCTGTTTGAAGTGAAATCCTCATTTTTATGGTAACTGAGCAGATGATGGGGAGAATCATGTGTGGAAAAGCTCTCATCCTAGCTTGTTTAAAAGTGGACTCAGAATACTAGGGAAATTAAAAAATACAAGGGAGCTCATTTTTTAGCTGAAGAGGAAGAAATAAACCTTCAGTGTTTGTAGAGTAAAACCAGAATAAAACCTCGGCCTGAGGAAGTGAGGAAAACAAAGAATCACAGAGGGAGTTTCGAGATGTTATGGGAGATCGACAGAGGACCATGAGACTGTGAATTTATTTTACCCACAAGAAAAAATCAAGTACAAAATGAAAATAACTGAATACAAAATGCAAGAGACTCGGCCATGGAAGCAACAGTGCTCCAAGTTTAGAATGCAAAAAATAAAAAAAATACAAGAATATCTATTAGTTTCTGCATATGAACTCATGGAAGCCAGTGGAAACCATAGAGAAGCAAATAAGCAGAAACCCAAAATGATTCATTAAATACATGAACCCCTTAACAAGCTGGGCCATGGCCACTGAAGTGCAATTCAAGCAGCATAAAGATCAGCAAAATCATAGAGGTCAAGCTACAAGAGAATGCAATAGCTACAAAAAAAGATCGAGAGAACCTACAGGAAGCACAAGCCCACGGCTAATCTCATTTGTTTTGCTTCTTAATCATATAAATCTTCAGGAAAGGTAGGCTATCTCCCAAATACAAAAGTGAAATGACAAAGGGAGACAAATATAAAGCTTACTAGTTTACAGGAAACAAAATTTTGACAAGGAAAATCCTCTGCATCTTGTAAGATTTTCCATGGGAACCCTCATAGTGGTTGCACCCTCAGAATGGCTTGAGTTTTCTAGACTCCCTCATGAAGAATCTCTTTGTTGTAGAAAATTTGCCATGGATATCTTTGGCAGATTTCTTCTAGCCTCACTGGCGGCAGCTCTAGCTTCTTCATGAAGCTTCATCCAAAATTATGCAAAATGATGATGTTTCTTTCTTTTGGCTTGTTTTAGGGTTTTTTCCCTAGATCAAATGGCGGCTGATTTAAAGTTAGGCAATTTTTTCCTTTTCTTTTAAAGATATACATTATCAACTAATTCCGGTGGAAATGAATTTAGGTCTGGTAAATTACTTTGCTTTTTGCCTTGTATTTTGATATTTGAATGTGCCTTTATGACTTTGGCATGATCAAGTAATTCCTTGACTTTGTAAACCCTATTGCCTAAGGATTTATCTTGGTCGATACATGAAGTTTTTGTATTGCCTTTGCATTAATTACATGATGTGCAATGTTTACCTAGGTGATTATCTATAAATCACTTAGAATAAATAATTTTTTTAGAATGCAAAAGTTAAATAATGGAAGCTTTCAATGCATGGAGGAATAAAGATATGTTTATCTTCATAATGTGACCAAGTCATGAAATGGAGAGTGTCTTGTATTGATGGCATGCCACGAATGTAGGGAGGTTGGAATTAGTTATGTGGGGAGGTTGGAACTAGTTGGAAAACATGTACCAAAGAAGTAGGAGCTATTTTTGAGCTTTTATGAGCTTTGGAGGGTTTTTGGAGCCATTCTTGAGTTTTCTTTCATATTTGACATGGTCTTGCATGACTTTTTCAACAAGGAGTTCTTTTGGAAAGAATTTAGGTCCTAGTTTTTTGGATTTTGAGGTGCTTATGAAAATGAGGTTTCTAGAACCTATTTTGGTGGAACTTGGCTACTTAGCCACATTAGTAGCTCATTTGGACAGCTAGTTCAGATTAGGCTTATTCATGTATTGCTGATTTTTATAGTCCATATGTAGTGTTGGCCATTTTTGTAACTCTGGAGGTACTGAATATAGATTTTTACCTTCGATTCTATTGGTAATGAATAATTTCATTTTTTTTTCTTTGCAATTCAGTGTATATGAAGTGATTTGATGAAGCCATCAATGGAAGTGTCATCACTCCCTCCTGGTTTTTTTCTCATGTTTTTACCTTTCTGCGAATAATATGTTCATGCAGCTCATTAATTGAGTAACTGATGCTTTTACTTGCTCATTGTGAAGTATACCTTCCCTTGTGTAAGTTTCCACATTCATACCTTTCAAATGAAATACTTATGCAAGATCATATAGAAGTGAATTGTGCATACTTGTTTCTTATCAGTTACAATCATGTGTTAGTTTTTCTAAGTTTTATTATATCATTTTCAGTTTGGTGTATCACTTCACATTTATTTTCCAGTTTTAGTTTTTATGTTATCCTTCTCATTTTTCCTTAGAAAATCAGTAGTGTAGAAGGTATTACTAGCTAGGAAGTTGGCCTATCTAGAGGTTCATTTCAAACTTCAGGTGACCCACAGCCTTGAAATGATCCCATGTTCCTCCAAACTGTTAAGTTTTAGAACTTAACCAGGGTACAACTTTAGGAGATAACAGTATTCTCTTAGAATCATTTACCATCATTTTTCATATTTTCATCCTACCATACATCATTTATTTGCCAAGAAAATACCAAAAAAATATTAGCATCCATTATATTCAAAAAATTCCAAAAACATAGAATAGAACATATCATTTTAGGCATAGTTTGCATCGCCTCATCTTGAGCAACATTTTCATTGTTAAAAAAAGGTCTAGAAAGAAACAAAAAGAGATGTCAGACCCATAGTACTTCATCAATCCTTTTGGAAACCAACCATCAGGGATGAAGAGACCACACAAAAAAATTCTTGAAAAACATGTCACTAGAGACACACATGGAAAAATGTATGTACAAGACATAGATGCAGATGTTCAAGATACTGAATTCACATCCTTTATGGATGAGTGTTTGGAAAATAATCCTCAATGATATCTAGCAAAGCTGATAGTAGAAGGTTCCACACTACTTCCAAGGTTTGGCATCCACAAAATATAGCCTTCATCTGCCCAACCAACGTAAACCATGACATTGAGTGTCTCTATTCCTCAAATTATCGCAGCAATACCAATTGGCATACCTACTCAAACATCTTCAATTGTAAACACAACCAAATTAAATATAACACAAGGTTTACAATTTACTATGGGAGCATCTTCATCAAACCCCTTTGTCACAAACACCACTAGTAAAAGACTCAAAATTGGCACAAACACAACACAGGATATACCCCATATCAGCACTAGTACTACCATTCCACACATAGGGGCTACATAGATAGGACATATTCCTACACAAAATTAGAACATTCAAACAAGACATATTCCTATACCAAATCAGAATATTCAAACAGGACATATTCCCTCACCAAATCACAATCCTTCATAGAATATTGCATTTCAGAACACTTACATCGATCCAAACAGTGCAACTAACATGCAAGTAGATGTTCTCCAAAACCAAATGCAATCTCTCCAACAAAAAAATAGACATTATGTCAATGTCAGGCAAATGAACTATCTCAGCACAAGATTTATGTCCATGTCCTTTTGACAAAGCACTATACATGACACCTTTCCCACACAGATACATTATATTGAATTTGACTAAGTATAATGGGAAGAGGAATCCTCTAGAACACATTAGATAATTTTCCACAACATGCATGGACATCTCGTATGACCCCACATACCTTATGAGACTTTTTTCGTGAACCCTTGTTGTGATAGCATTGGAATGGTTCTCTAAACTTTCGTATGGCATAAGATCATGGGGTGAATTAGCTGAGAAATTTGTGAAACACTTTTCCTTCAACATAAATAGTAAAATCACGATAGCTACCTTGTGTCATACCACACAAGAATATGGAGAAAACTTCACCACCTTCTTCTAGAGATGGAGGAGTTTATCTAGTTGATGTCCTGTCGAGATACCAAAGAAACAAAAAGTCATGATATTCCTTGAAAATATTCACCCAAAATTGCGAAGTGACTTATGAGTACATTATTGTACCTCTTTTTTGGACTTAGTACAAAAATGAATAATACTTGGAAAAGCCCTCATTGACAAGGGGAAATTAAGACACTAGGTAGGAATCCAGTTGTTCAACACCAAAACCCTCCCAATGATAGAAACTAGTTTTTCTCTAGGAACAAAAATGTAACAAATGATGATATTGTTTATGCTAAGACCCTACATGCAGGACCAGTCATCACACTTAGAGGTTACAACTGGGTATGTGTAGGATGATCATGGAAAAAAGAGGCCCTTAAGTGGCAATAAAATTCAAAAAAATAAGAGTTAGGCAACTTGACGTAAATATTTGAATAAGTTATCTATATTATTTCAAAAATATTTAAGAATAGAATCTAAAGGAAAATTGAATGTAGTTTCTAAAATACTAGGTTTATTTAAAGAAAAGAAAAATTTATTTGGTGCAAATTTGAAATTTCAATGTGTTGGGTCTCAAAAATGCAGGTTTTAACTAGAAGAGTTTGCCAAGCTCTTACTACACTTCTGGCCAATGTACAAGTCCAATTGATGCAATTGTACCTTCTACTCTTTAGATTCTACTAGACCAAGGTAGGTGAACCTAATGAATGATGCAGATTTAAAAGTATTTCATGATGCAACAATCTACCCACAATGGCAAAGGTAGCAGATAGACAAAAATACTACAACTACTCCTACTCCTACTACACAAGTGAAAGGATTTGAATAAATTGTTTATGATAAATTCTATCTTTTGGGACATGACAGATCAGTGCCTTCTATCTATTGGGAAATGGAGTCAAAAATAGAAAATGACATGTGTTTTCCTTCTCTGGCTTAATTTCAAGTTGTTAGGAACTTTATAAAATAAAATCCTATGACTGGCATATAATTTCATATATTTATGGCTTGCATAAATTATGCTGGAATGTTTTCTAACTTGGTTCTACTTTAATCATCCAAAATAAATATTTTCAAACACTGTGATTTACTTGAAGGGTTTTAATTCTGACTTGAGACACTAGCAAATAAAATCACACAAAGTGAAAAATGTACACCTTGATGAATCAAAATTTATTCTTGATACATTAAGTCAAATGATTAAAAAAAACTTTGTAGTGGAGAGAACCAAGCTAAAATTAATACAAATCATAGCATCTCAACAACTGTACTCAAAAAGGAAAATTATCAGTTAAAACAATTATCTCCATTGATCCTATTTCAGGAAGGTCTGTTACATTATTTTCATTCCCAATCAGAAAAATCTGACTCACTCTAACCCCCCCCCCCCCTCCTTTTGCAACTGAATTTTCGAATTATTTATACATTACAAACCAAGGGTTGTGACCCTTCAATTTTTGGTTACATCCGTTTGTATTTCACAGTCAAATAAAATATTTAATTAATTGCCTAATCAGAAAATTAAATATTTTTTACATAGTCTTGCCTTTATTTCTTCCCGCTTTTAATATTTCACTCTATGCCTTTATCCCTCCTCACATTTCACTTTATTGAATGCCGCAAAGTCTTCATTCATGCTTATTGCTCTACCATGGTCAACTTGTTGACCAGCCGCAGTATTGTGGTGAGACTGTCACGGTCTCATCTTCATTGTTACCGCATTACCACAGTCTTCGTTCTACCCCCTAGCGGTATATTGGTGACCTTCCTCAAACCATCTACCTTGTTGCTTACCATGCTACCACAAGTACATCGATGATCATACGTCGTTGTGTGGTAACTATCTCTTAACCACTTCCCGTTCACTCATTGACTGTCTTCCTCAACCGTTACTCATTTACCACAGCCACTACGGTCTATGGTTTGACCGTGAGCGGTACCGTGGTAGCCAGCTCTTAACCACTGCCTTTGCTCATCACCTCGTCATTGACTGATCCTTTTCTGGCCGTCGACTGCTAATGGTTTACTACACTACCACGGTCAATGAATTGACTGCACGTGGTAGCGTGGTAAACACTTCATGCCCACTCCCTTAGCTGCTACCGCCATACCGCGAGCCCATTGTGGGAGGCCACAGTAAAGCGGTATGACATAAAAATTAAATGTTAAGGCAGCGGTGTAAGGAATAAGGTGTATTAGCATTTTGGATGGGGAAAAGGATGATTTTTTCTTGACAAAAAGATAGGAAAATTTGATTTCAAGTGGTTAAAGACTTAGGATTTTAATGAAGAATTATGGTAAAGACTTAGAATTTAAAAGGAAATTTTGGGTTCTAACACAATGCAGTAATTAAATTTCAGGGAAAAAATAAGAATTAGGTGTCTATGTGACTACCCTAACCACAATAAAATGATAATATTTTTTTATAATATTTTAGATATAATTAGAGGACTCATGTCCCAATGTGATGCATATTTTTCTGTAATTTTTTTCCAAGTAAATAATTTATTATAATTTTTTTATTACAAATTTTAAAAAATATAAAAACTCGTATGTCTGACCACCTTAACTTGGTCAAAAATTCATGAGATTCATTTTTTTTTTTTTGTAATCCTATATTATGTGAAGCATAGAATGTGATGCATGTTTCAGATTCAAAAAATGTGATACCATTTGAAAGCTATAGATGTTTTTCAATCAACCTATCAATCAGGACTTTAGTTGTAATTGAAATAGAAAATGAATAATAATTATTTATTAAATTCAAAGTAAAGCATAATTTATATTGGTGGAAAGTTGAGAATATCCTTTAAAAACCCTTTTCGTTTCATCAATTTTGGGTAAAAAAAAAGTCATTAGCCACATGGGCCATCATATCACTTACATATTGCCACTTTTTGGCCCATCATGATCCTACACATACCCAACCCTTCTCATGACATGGTTAACGATGCTAATCAAACAAAAAACTTTTCCAAAATTCGCAACAACAACAACCATAGAGGAGATTTCCTAAACGTGTGTTTACCTCCTTGGGGGAACCAATTGAGACAGTTTTCAAAGAATTGATTAAACATAACCTCAAAAAACCTTTGGAACCAAAATAGTATGATCCTAGATAGTTTAAACCCTCATGGTGGGATAATAACACCTATTTTGAGAACCATCAAACAAAGGGACGTAATCTACAACAATGTCGACAACTAAAGAACATCATACAAGATTTTGTTGAAGACGGAACCATAGAAGTTAATGGACAAAAACATACCAAAAACAATGATCACAAGGTCTTCACAAACCCATTACATGACCATGAGAAAGGAAAGGCCTCCAGTTCAGGAACTAAGAATAATACCTCGACCAGTTATAACAGTGCTAAGTACGACTATAAATCGGGTACCATCATCAATCATATATGAGATGCTAATGAAAATATCCGTACCATTACCACAAAGAAGCATCCTGAATGTGTTGTCAATACATGCAAAACTAAGATAAACCTTCTAGGTCCTTCATCAGAACCTCAAACATAGTCTTCCAAGCTTAAGTGCAATTTGCTTGACTAGTTGGGGAAGACCCTGACATAGATATCTATATTGGAGCTGTTGACTATATCACCAGATCACCGAGCCATTCTTGACAAATCCTTGCAAAGCACAATAGTCACTACCAACATATATGACAATCATTTTGAAGAAATGGTAGGATAATTAACCAATTCTCATCATGCCACATTCTCTCAATAGGATTATTCAATTGAAATTACCAATCATAACGATCGATTACACCTTGAAGTTGTTGTCCATCAAACCAAAGTCAAACGAGTCTTGGTAGATGGAGGAGTAGGGTTGAACCTTTGCACCTTGAAATTGGTTAAGGCATTAGGTTTCTCAGAAGCATGCATGGACACCACTAAGAGTATAGTTATTAAGGCATATGACGATGAGGAAAGATCATCTAAAGGAGTTGTTACACTCCCTATCAAGATTGACCCTACAGTTATGGACACTAGTTTCCAAGTCTTGGATCTCAACCTTCCCTACAACCTTTTGTTGGGTAGACCTTGGATACATGCTATGAAAGTCGTACCTTCCACTTATCATTAGTGTCTAAAATTTTCATACAATGGCACATAGGTCACAATTGATGGTGATCCAGATCCTTTCCAATATTACATAAGCCTACATGAAATACCACAATGATAGGTTCCAGTCAATCAAGACGCTTCATCCTCCACCTTATCCCTATATATTGATCCATCAACTCTTACCAAGTCCATTCCATCACATCCACTGTCATCCACTCCTAAGGTTGAGATCAAGGATAAGGGTTGCAGAGAATATCCCATGAAAGCATCATGTTGTGTTAGTCAGTTGGTTCCTCCAAACTCATATGGTTTACCCATGACATATAGGAAACAGACATTTGTCACAATACTTGTCCCTCTAACGATGACATTCACAAAATGGGGAGAGTTAAGTATTGAAGCTATGGACCAATAAGATGTCACCTCCTAGTTATATAAAGAAGACAATGAAAACCCTCCACCATCTATTCAAATATCTAAGGATCAATATGGAAAAGGATTCACGATCATGCAAATCAAAGGATATGATAGACATAGTGGTTTAGGGTTACATTAGAATGGAATGACTAAACAAATTATTGTCTCACAAAGACCAAAAGGACTAGGCCTAGGGTTTCAACCAAGTAGAATTGGTATTCTTGGTACTTTAATAACATCATAAGAGGAAGTAAGTGCTTCCAAGGACATCGAGATATCTTGAATGAATATGAATGGGATTCACTATCCTCGACCAACATGATGGACCTAGATAAGTTATTTGGAGAACTTGATAAAATGCTACAACCCTCGTGAGATCCATCTAGCCCCCATCCTAAAAATTACTTATCAAAAGAAGAATGGATTAAACTTTATTATTGGGAAACCCTTGATCTTGAATCTTGGGCACCTAATGAACCATATTCTGATGACCTATCCCTTATAGTAGTCCCACCCCAAAGTGTACCTATCTATAGGAAAAACAACAAAAAAGAGTTATTCCAAAACTTCTATAACCATGTTAACCACTCTATATTCACCTTGTCAGCCTCCACAATTGACAACTTCGATGATGAAATTCCCCTAGAGTTAGAATCCAAAAAATTCCATCAAAACCCTAAGGTTTTTTCCTATTTTGAATTTAGTGTTTTCACTTTATCTCTCATAAAATTGTCATAAATATCTTTTTCCTTGCTACATTGCCTTACTTTTGGCCTTTATAGCCCTCACATTTTACCCCTAGTTACTTGCACTATGTTTCACTACCTTTTCATGAAAAATTAACTCTATCTCTATTCAAAGAAAGCCAAAATTCACTTCACTATAGCTTCTTATAGACTAGCCCGTAGTATAGCAGTGAAGGGCAGTCACATTAACCTTTACCGCCATACAGTGGGGGAATATTACACCATCCACGGTGGAAAAGTAAGAGGCAAGGTGGTCATTGTGGTACCGCAAGGGGTTCTAAGGAATCCCATGGTGGCGCAGTGGCAGGGTTAGTAGAGAAAATGAGGCGATGGTGAATGGTTAATAGGTTGGCATGAATTCCTTATTTCCACACCGCATGTGGTCTAAGCATAGACCATAGTGACATGGTGGACCGAGTTCAATGGTCAATGATGGAGGAAGCGATGAAGATAGCTACCACAGTACCACTGGCAGCCAAGCCAGTGACCACGGTAGTGTGGTGGATGAAGATAGGCAGTGAGTTAATGGCAAGGATGATGGTTAGTGGCTACCACGATACCGTGTGTAGCAAAGACAAAGACCGTGGTAAGGCTGTAGGAAGAGAAAGGACAAACACCGCAATACCATGGGTGGCGAAAGGAGAGACTGCACTAGAGCAGTAATGATAAAGATAGATTGTGACAGTCAAACCACGGTACCGCTGACAGATGAAGTGAAGACCGCGGTAAGGCAGTAGGAAAGTCAGAGCAGCTAGTCACCGTGATACCATGGGTTGAAGATATGAAGGCTGCAGTTGAGTGGTAGAAAGTCAAGGTCGTGTAGAAGCTAGTCACCACCATACCGTGACCGGTCAACAAGTTGACCATGGTAAACGGTATGTATGAAAGGAAATTTCATGATAGAAAAAGTGATAAAATAAAAGGCATGGTAAGGTGTAAGATGATAAAATAAAGGCAAGAAATCTATTAAGGAAAAATCAAAAGCAAAGCTATAGTTAAAAATATTTTATTTTTCGAAAGGTAACTTAATCAAATATTTTACTTTTTGTCAGAGATTTCAAATGGCTATAACAGAAAATGAAGGGTCACGACCCTTGGTATGTGATGTATAAATATTTCTAAAAATCAGTTGCGAAAGGATATAGAGATTAGAGTAGGGGTGAGAGTAGGAGATATATTTTTCAGACTGGGAATGTAAAAACTGATAGACCTTCCTGAAACAATTTAGTTGAGATAATGAATTTTAATTGGTGATAGTCCTTTTGGTGTTCATTTTTTATGTTCTGTTAAATCAAATTATTTTATCTGTTTCTCTCCAACTTGTGATCCTTTAATTATTTAAATCAGAATATCAAGTATAATCTTTGATTTATCAAAATGTATTTCCATTTTGTGTGACTTAGTTGATTGGTGTCTGTAAATCAGATTTAAATCCTTTCAAATAAGTCACTATAATTTTAGGATTCCTTTTGGGTAATTAAAGAATAACCAGTTAAGAAACATCCCAACACAATTTATCTAAGTCATAAATAAATGAATTTTTGTGATAGTCATATAGTTTCATTTTCAAAGTTCCTAACAATTAGAATAAAGCCAAAGAGGGAAACATATACCATTTTTTATTTTTTACTCCATTGCCCATGTGGACAGAAGGCACTGATTTGCCTCAACCCAGAGATGAAATTTAATTTACAAAGAACATTTTCAAAACCTTTCTTTTGTGTAGTGGGAGTAGGTATAGTTGTAGTGATTTTTTCTATCCACTTGCATTTTCCATTGTGGATAGATTGCTCAACCAGGAAATATATTTCAATTTGAATCATTCACATAGGTCCACCCACCTTGGTCTAGTAGAACCTAAAGAGAAGAAGGTTCAATTGCATCAATTGGCCTTGTACATTGACCAAAAGAGTTGTGAGAGCCTGGCAGCCTCCCATGGTTGAAACCTACGTTTTTGAGACCCAGTACCTAGTATATCCCAAACTTATTGATTGGGATCAACAAGGTACACCCATCTTATAAATATTCGAGAATGACAAAGTGATAGCTGAGTTCATGGGACTTCGAGAAGGCATACCTAAAGGGGATCATAAAGCTAGCTTTACCATAGACTTGGATGACATGGCATATTTTGGGGAGTCTATTCACACCTCCAATCACAAAAGTGAGAACAAAAAGAAAATCAATGAAAATGATGAAAATGACAAGTCCCTAGGTGAAAACCAAAAGGTGCCTTTGGACAAAGAAATAGTAAAAATAAAGGACACAGTCAAGGGAAAAAACCTCTCTGAGGCACCCAAGGATAGAGGTTTTAAAATTCTCCTAGTTGCTTAGGAAAAATCACCAATTTTAGTAGAAGAGTATGTCGAGATCAACATAAACACTAAAGAAAACCCTCGAGTAATATACTTTGCATCATCCTTGGCAGACATAGAACAACCAAAGTTTTGAGACTTCTTTACAAAAAGACAAATAAACTTTGCATGGTCATATGTCAACATTCCTGGGCTAGATCAAGATCTTATATTTCATAATCTACCATTGGAACTAGGTATTAAGCCCATCAAATAGAAACTAAGAAAGATGCACCCACAAATCGCTCTACTAGTCAAAGTTGAACTTAAGAAGCTATTGGATGTCAGATTCATCAGATCCATAGACTATGTAGACTCGATATCTAATCTTGTTCACATAACCAAATAGTCTGGGAGTATTTTCATTTTTACAGACTTTAGAGATATCAACAAGGAATTTCCTAAGGATGACTCCCCTTTACCAAACATTGACATGATAGTAGACCTTACTGTAGGATATGGGATCATATCCCTCATGGATGATTTCTTCAGGTATAATCAGATCAAAATTGCAATAGAGGACAAACAAAAGACTACTTTCGTATGTCCATGGGGAACATTTTTCTAGAATTTTTTGCCTTTTGGGCTCAAAAATGCAAGAGCTACATATCAATGTGCAATGACGACTATTTTCCATGACTTTGTAGATACTCTCATGGAAGACTATGTTGATGATCTAATAGCCAAATCATTAACAAGAGAAAATCATTTGAAATTCTTAGATAAGATATTCCAAAGACTAGAAAATTACAAAGTTAGGCTAAATCCAAAAAAATGTGTCTTTGAAATAGAATCAGGAAAACTTCTAGGATATATCATGTCTAGAAGAGGCACTGAAGTGGGTCCTGCAAAAGTAAGAGCTATAATGAACATGCCTTCACTATCCAACATCAGTTAGCTAAGAATACTACAAGGGAGACTATAGTCTATTAGATGCTTCATATTACAATTAGAAAACAAGATACATTTGTTCCAACATTTTCTCAAGAAGGGGGTACCATTTGTATGGACACCCAAAGGACAAGAATATTTTCAAAAGATCAAGGATTATCTGCTTACACCACCTATGTTAATGCTTCCTAAAGATGACAGACCTTTGATACTCTATATTTCAGCAACTCAGTCAACACTAGGAGCCGTACTTGCACAAAATGATGGTGAAGGTCATGAAAGGGTAGTATACTAGATCAGTCATACTTTGGTGGGATATGAACTAAACTACAGTAACATAGAACATTCTTATCTTGCAGTAGTTTTTACTACTCAAAGACTTAGGCACTATATGCTAAACTACCAAACCATGCTGGTCGCCAAGATAGATTATCTCAAATATCTCCTAAGTAAAGCGGCATTAACATGTCGATTGGCTAAATGGGTAATGATACTTAGTGAATATGACATCCATTATGTGGAAAGGAAAGTAATAAAAGGGAAATTTAGTGCAAATCAGTTGGCAAAAACACTAATTAAGGATGACCATCCTCTAGTTGCAGATTTTCCTGATGGGTTCATCTTCACCAGTAACAAAAGAACCACATGGAAATTATACTTTGATGGGTCTCACACTAATTGTGGCTCAGGAGCAGGTATACTATTTGTTACACCACAAGGTGACACTATTCCCAAGTCATTCAAAATTGTTTTTCCTTGCACAAAAAACATAGCAGAATATGAAGCCCTTGTGACATAGTTAAAAATGGTTGTCCAATGGAAGATTAAACATTTACATGTTTATGAAGATTCTCAGCTAGTAGTCTGGAAATTCAATGATGAGTATGAAACTAAATATGAGAAAGATTCCCCTACAAGTGCATGGTATAAAATTTTAAGCAATACTTTGATAACATCAAATTTCAACAAATAACCCACATTCAGAACAAGGCAGTAGATGCTATGGCAACTGTTGGTTCATTATTGGATATTCCTAGCAATGTGCCTAAATTTGAGCTTTTGGTCGAACAAATTTTGGTCCCTACCTATGATGTCCCCAATTCTGTGATGGTATGTACAATTTTTGGTCCTAATTTCCCATGGTACAAGGACATATATGAATACCTCCATGCTCAAATGCTACCCTTAGACCTGTCAAATAACCAACATAGGATGTTCATCTATAAGTTGTCCAAATATACTATCATGAGAGATACCCTTTATAGAAATGCCTTAGATAATACCATATTGAGATGTCTTGATGTTGAAGAAGCACAAGAAACCTTACATGCAGTACATGAAGGTATCTGTGGAACCCATTCTAGTGGTCCTACCTTAGCCAGGAATATTATGAAATTAGGCTATTATTGGCCTACAATGGAAAAGGACTCATATGTCTTTCTCAAGAAATGTTGACAGTGCTAGGTATATAGAGACTTGATACATGCACTAGCATGAGAGCTCTGACTAATAAATTCACCATGGCCCTTTGCCTAATGGGGACTTGACCTCATAGGAAAGATACACCCTCCATCTTCCAATGGCCATAAGTTCATCATAACCACCACTGAATACTTCACCAAATGGATTAAGGCTATTCCTATGACCTATATTACCGGCACAAAAATTTCCAAGTTTATCCTAAACTACATAATTTATTGGTATGGTGTTCCTAAATCCATCGTCATGGATAATGGTTGTCCATTCAAAAACTAAGAATTTTTCCATATTTGTGAAGAATTCCATATCCAACATCATGTTTCCACTCCATATTATCCACAAGGTAATGACCAAGAAGAGGCGTCTAACAAAACAATCATCACAATCCTCAAAAAGACTATCAATGACATTGGTCATGACTAGCATCTACAACTAAATCCTACCTTATGGGCTTATCACACAAGCATTTTTACTCCCACCGGCACCACTCAATATTCGTTGGTATTCGGTTCAAAAGCTATCTTACCTATTGAGGTTGAAATTCCTTCCCTAAGGGTATCCTTTAAAGGCCATATAGATGATGAAGAGTTCCATGTGTCATGACTACATGAGTTAGAATTCCTAGATGAGCAAAGACAGAAGGCACTAGACCACCTGCAAGCATTTCAAACCATCTTCATCACAACTATAACAAGAAGGTTCTGAATCGACACTTTGACATTGGTGACTTGGTCTTAATGGATAACCCTAAGAATCAAGTTGAAAGAGAAAAACCAAGAAAGTTTGAACCAAACTAGTTAGGGCCCTACATTGTTACGAAAGCTTTTGGATCAGGAGCATATCAACTCTCAACCCCTAAAGGAGAACCACTTTTTTCACCAATCAACAACATTCATTTGAAGAGGTTCTATGCATAGCTTATGGGAACCATGTCTTAATTATAAAAATACTAAAAAAAAGATAAAACAAAAAAAAAATTGTTACCTTGATGAGAACTTGGCAAATAGGCGTCTTTGTAACACCAAAAAAATTTGAAAAACTAATAAAATAGTAAAGAGAAATAATCCATCCAATAGTGAAAACCACTTCGATGGCACTATGGATAACTACCATGGTGAAAACTTGGCAAACAAGTGCCATGCATAGTCGACTTCACTCCTTCATTTAACATCATTCCAATAAGAATTTTCACCATCACCCACTATAAATGGTTGTCCTATCCATAACTTGGAATAATTGACATCATGTCCACTTCATCTCCCCACTCCATCCCATATGTCTTATAACCAACTGGGGGAAAATCCTTGACTTGTGTCAATTAGACCCTGTACATATCAAAAACATAAAAAAATGTCTTGAAAAAACTCAAAAACATTAGAAAATGTCCTGAAAAAAACTTAAAAACATCAGAAAATATCTTGAAAAAAACTCAAAAACATCAAAAAATGTCCTAAAAAATCTAAAAAACCATAAAAAACCTCCAAAAAAATTAAAAAATTAGAACATGTCAAAAATCCCAAAAATAGATTCAGAGACAGTTGTGTTAAGTCATTCGTGGACATAGTTGAATTATGTTGTCTTTGCGATTGGATGTAGGCAAGGACATCCAACGATGTGCCCCCGAGGCCTCACTAGGTCAGTCCATTAGGGTTTATCACATTCACCATCACACACATCGCAAATCATCAATTTGAGTTCATATTTATCAATCATTCATGTTTGTCAAAGTTAGTCAAACTACAAGATCTTTGCGTGTATAATGTAGGCAAGGCCATCAATTGATGAGCCCTCGAGGCCGCACTAGGTTAGTCCTTTAGGGTAAATCATGTCATATACTATCAAAACACACACACAACAATGAAAATGTCAAGATAGGTCACTCATCAACATGTCAAACATTTTAACAATGGCATCAAATCAAATCAAACGAATTGCCAATCCAATCACTTATTTCTTATACAAGATATGCCTTTCTTGACAATGAACATCATCAATCATCATAGCCTTATGTAGCGTTTCACATCAACATCATCAAAAAAAACATCTTATATTATACGTGTCTTTCTAAAACCAGGATTTTTCATGCCTTACATAGATAGTCACAAAGTCAAAAGTAGACTCACCATCTTATACTGTATGTGTCATCCCTGACATCAGGCTATGTCAAACAATCAAATTATCAAACACACAACATAGGATCAAATTTTTCAAATACTTCTATTGATTTTTGACATTTATGGCCTAATTGGTTTTATCTTATTTGACTTTGTCATTGAGTTCGATTACTAGATTTCTCAAGGATGTCCCTTGAAGGATTTAGAGAAGCAACGATGTATCGGAATTCCATTTTCTTTGACTATTGTTTGCCGGTTGTCTTTTAATATTTGGATTTTGAGTCATGTTACTAGTTTCCTCGAGGATGTCCCATTAAGGATTTAAAGGAACAAATGATGTCTCATGACCCATCTTTTATTTATTTTTGTCTATAATTTGTCTTAACAAAAAGACTGGGGCAACTCCACCCTTAGTATGAGTCTAGACACTCCTTGTCTATGACTATCTATTGTTAGTAGGTGGATGAGTTAGAAAACCTTGATTTATGTCATATCCTGGTATTTCTCTCCATTTGTATTAGTTACCCCCCAATGATGATAAAGGCAAAGCCTTTTGTGATTCAAAAAAATATCCAAGATTGCTAATACTAACATCAATATATTTTCTTGTTCATATTTCTTTTCACATTAAAATTTCTTCTTTCTTGGATTAAGACGGAGTCTTGTGACACAGAAAAATATAAAGCATCCTGCATATTCATTCATGTTAGAAACATCATGTAAATATCATACATGTAAATCATATATATCTTGCATTTCAAAAACACAAAAACATAGGCATCTATCATATCTAGGAAATCATGGCATAATAGGCATTCAATCATCATAGAGTACATAAAAAAACCATCACATGTACATAATATTTATAAACATAGAAGCATCACATGGAGATAGCATTGTATATATAAATATCACATTTCATCCCATAATCATAAAATACATACATAACATCCAGTGATACTATAAAAAGTACATGCATCCATCATCATATAGAATCAACATCACATCATAGGTTGCATAAACACATCATAATGTAAATATGATCATCCATAACATGTACATATTAGATAGACAATAACATACCATATAGAAGACATGCATAAGAAAAAGACAACATAATCATAAATAGAACTACATATCATATGAACACCGCCAAAAATGATATATATATCTATTGCTCAAAATAAGATGTGTCATAATACAATGTCAAAATGTAATCAATCAAAGTGGAGCTCATAGGCTCTGTGATCAAACTACGATGTCTACAAATATAAAATATCATTGTGTAGCACTACCACTACTACCATGTGGCATATGTGGAGGTGACTGTCACTGAGGTACTCTTTGTGTAGTGGGAGGCCTATCAAATGGTCCAAATCTGTATAGCCCCTCAACCCCCTCTATACTCATTTTCCTTGTATGAGTCCTACTCTGTGACCTTCTACTGTGTGCCTATGAGTAGCTAGGAGCTCGTCTTTTGGGAGGAACCTCTGCCTCATATAAGTCCCTTTAGTATCTCTCCATATCACCAGCTCAGACTAACTCTGAAGCGAATGTTGCAGTTGGTCTTGTAAATAAAGCTCTAAACTCAATAAACCGACCCTCTGTCTCATGCCTCCTGGCCATTGCATGATCCCCATTAAACAAAGCACTATCCCTCTCCATCTACATAGCATCTTTCTCTACATTCAAAACTTTGACTCTCTCCTCCAAGGCCTCTACTTGGGCCTAAAATGTTTTGTTGGTGCCCCTAGGAGCCTCTGCATCCTGTCCTCATCTCTCCTCTACCTCAACATCCCAACCCTCTTACTATACTTTCTTCTGTCTCTTGCTCCCCCATCACTACCTCCACATCCTCATCATCTACCCTATAGCCTACTAATATACCAAGGACATCAATATCCATGTCCTCTCTCCTAGCCTCCTCCACATTCTCCTCTACTTCTACCTCCTCAATAGCATGCTCTCCACCAATCTCAACCTCCCAACCACCACCAAGGTCCAACATACATATGTCCTCATCCTTAACCTCTACCTCATAGACAGGTGATAGTCCACATACCTTACCACCTCTCCTCCCCCATCGACCTCATCGACCACCTCTCCCACCTCCACCCTTGCCATCATCTCTGCCTCCTCTACCACCCCTACCTCCACCTCTACCTCCATGCTGATCTATAGGCCCTATCCCCCATCTCTCCACTGGTGCTACCTAATCTGGATCTATATAAGGTATAGGATGGTGCTCTACCCACGAGGTATCATAGGCTACTGTGGTCCTAGGATCTTCCACACCACCCCTCCATCCCCACCGCATCAACTATAATGCCTGAATGTATGCCTCTATTGTCGCCACCGGTATCATAGGCCCCCATAAGGGAACCTCTATGGAAGACCGAGAAAAATCTTCTTGTCATCAAGGGTCATCCTCAACCTCTCCAATCTATCTCAAAATATGCTCTGGTAGGTCTCGCTCAATAATATGTACACTAGAAACTGTCCTCCCTATCATATGTTGTGTTTGTCAGTAAAAAGGTAGGTGCATGTCCTCATCTGACCAATGACAACAATCCATATATGGTATCCATGTAAACTAAACCAATGTATCAAGCGCATGCCTCCAATACCCAGTATCCCCAACATGGCTCTACGTAATGTTTCTCGCATAAAATAAAACATAAGGGGGACCTAGCATCCTGATCAACAGTAACTGGGGGATGAAACACAATAATGTGCTCCCATGCCCAGACCATAAGAAGAGTAGTTCCATAGCTCATCAATTGTGCATCTTTGTAAGCTATATCATGAAGATGGATGTATAACATGGCCAATAAACATGTCTCCCAGGCATAAATAACCTCCCTCTCTAACATTCCAACAAGCATCTCTCCCCACCCAGCAAGAAATCCATGACCTCGAGGATCAAGAATAACTATACCAGCAATCAATGTACATAACATACAATCTATCCTCTCATATGTATCAGCCAAAACCTGCCATCTAATCTCACAATGCTCTATACCTAGCTACCTAATATCATCATATACATAAAACCTAGTAATCTCACTATAACCCCTCTCTGTATCATACAAAACCCTCTTGCCTTTGATTGGGAACCTCAAAATCCTATATACATCCTCCAATGTGACAGTTGCCTCTCCAATAGGAAAATGAAATGAGGAGGTCTTCGAGAGCCACGTCTCATAAATCACAATAAGCATACCTCTATTTTCCCAAATGGCGGGTATGGTACAAACATGATGCAATCCTAACCTCCAAATCATTTGTGTCTCTGCACTCTGTAAATCATCTCTAAGATAATATGTCGCTGACCATGACTCTGGGGTATAAATCAAATCTAATACAACCTACAAAGGCATCAAATATTATGTGTTAGAAAATAATCAATCATCTTTTCATCAAGAATTTTTTTCAAAATTTTGATAGTCAGATGCATGGCTTCAACAACAAATGCGGTGCAAAATATCAAATGTGTCATTCTAAATCACATATGCGGTGCATAATAACACATGCGTCGTACAAACATGCATATGTGTTGCATAAAAAAAATGTGTCACAAAATCAAGGCATCTTATTATTAGACAAATGCATCACATAAATTGCAGATGTGGTGCACTTTATTGGCCTATCTATTATACAAACGCGATGCAAGTAAACAAATGTGTTTCATACACCTATATGTGACTACATTAATCTCATATGTGATGCATAACTACAAATGTAGTTCATATTTTTTCAATTGCATAGATAACCAAACTGACCCAAACATGACCTAGATGTGTTTTAACATATGTGTCATTGCTCAAGCAAATGCGTCCTATACGAATGCATATGCGTTGAACTAGAAGTGATGTATTTGATAATTTAACTTTAAATGCCTAAAAATACGTGCAAAACAAAATTTCAAAAGTTTGATCAAGGGTACATACTGAGGATCTCATGTCGACAGGGTGTTTGAAGGTCGGGATCTGATATTTGTGATGTTCGGTGTACGGTACGGGCAATATCTTCACTCGTAGTCCAAAGTAAAAATCTCAAATTTCTAAAATTGGAGGGTGAAAATGAATTGATTTTCAAGCCATTTCTATTTATACCTAGGGTTTTAAGTGGAATTTCCTCTGACCTTGTCTATTGGTTGTGTAAACTTCCATCTTCAATCAACCCATACATGTACTTAACACCTCCAAATTCATTTCCGTCAACTCCATAGTGTTTCTAGCTATCAAATTGACTTATCGGGACTATTTCCAAATTTCTTGGAATTTATTGAAAATTTGTCATTTTTCCCGAGGGGGCATACCTTCACCTATTCTATGACTCGGGCATGTTTTTAATAGTTTTTCTTTGACACAATGCCAAAATGACATTGTATCAAATGGGGGAAAATGTAGATACCGAAATTTGGTCTAAGCCTGTGACTTCAATTTCTTCATAATTCATATTTTCATAGTCATGGTTAAATAATGTTAATTATTTAATTACTTTCTAAAGTTATTTATCATCTATTAATCAAATATTTTAATTATTTAAATAATTCTCTTTAGCATTTATTCATCTATTAATTAAATAATCTTAATTATTTAATTTATTCACATTGTCTGTATTTCTATCCTAATTAATTAAATAAATGTTCTTTATTTAATTACGTCATTTATTAACTTTACCTTCCTTCTTAAATTAAATAAATTATTATTTAATTTATCTTTATCATGTTTTCAACTATAATTAAATAAATTCTTTAATTATTTAATTATTCATTTAACTTTTTCATCACTCAATTAAATAAATCTTATTTATTTAATTAATCCTTAAATGTTGAATTTTGAATTAAATAAATCATTTAATTCATAAAACTCTATTTGTAACTAGTTCTTTTGTATTTAGATAATTTTTTAAGTTATCTAAGTATTCATTTTCACTTGACTCAAGATATATTTGAAGCAATTAGTTATCTCCTAATTCAACATCTATTCGTCTCTACAAAGAGACTCTCTGTCATGACCAATTAGTCATTTAGTTCTAACTCTTATTCATGAAAATGTTTATTAATTAAATATTTTTATTTAATTAATTAATTCATGTGTGCATTTGAATAGATCATTGTCCAAATTATATCTTTATACTTTTCATTCAAACTCTTATTCTTCTAATTTTTGAATACTTTCAAATAGAGATTAAATCATTTATTTAATCTTGATCTCTTATTCTTTCAATTTTCAAATATTTTTAACGTCAAATTAAATTATTATTTAATTTAATCTTTATCCTGCAGACTTTCCAACTCACATTCTAACTGACACAAATCTCATATCGCATGGCATTCATCAATATTGATCATTTATCTCTCTTTCTAATCTGAGTCGATCATTCGAAAACCAATTTCCTATAAATTGACTTGACTTTCATCATTGCAACTCCTCCCAAAATCGATATACGTTTTGGACGAAAACTTGTTAATCTTCGATATTTTGCTATAATCACATACATCCAAGCTATACTTGCACACATACTGAAAATTTGAGGGAAAAAATACTATCACAACAAGATGGAGAAGGACAACAAAGATAATTCGAAGAAGTGTACAGATATTTAGTGAGAGTGTTTCAATTATCATTTTGTTTATTTTCTTTTGTGCTTTTTTTTTTAATGTAGATTAGACTTATTTCTATATGTTTAACCCAATTACTTTCCAGTATTTTTTCTATGTTACAGCAACAATAAAACATTTGAATATTTTCAATAAAGTTTTGATTGAAATAATGCCAAATTTTCCCAAAAGTTTATATGATATTTTGGAGATGAGGAGAGTTAATGCCAAATCAGAAGAAGAGAAGATGAGAGAAATAATTCTTGTTGAATAGTGTCCAGTAGCTTCTATGGAAGAAATAAAGTCAATTCTGAACAAAGCCAAGAAGGAGTTTAAAATAAAAACAAGAGTGAATAATTTGATGATTGGTCAAACCAAGGAAGTTGTAGAAGAAAACTAATAGATTCTAAGATTTTTTTTGTTAAACAACAGAATTTATGTTTTACCTAAAGGAACTTATGATGTTTCATCTAGTTTGGGAAATGAGGAAGAAGAAGAGAAACAAGATGCATCTGAAGATATTCAGATCCCTTCTGAAGAGGTCAATACAACAATACCTATGGAAATTAAAGTTTTGGAAACTGTATCACTTGAGAAAGCAGAGATACCTGAAGATAAGTTAGAACCTACAATTGAGGAAGTAATGTTTGAAGAGAAGAAGGCTTATGCAAAGACAATCCTAGTAGAAGAAAGAGACACTCCAAAGGCAATGAATAAATTCTTGGTAGAATATAAAGAAGAGTTTGATCCTGAACTGATTGAAGGTCCAATTGACCTATCTACTCTGATTTCAATTCAAAAGATGAAAGTAGCATCATTTTCCCAAGCAAAAGCCAGAGAAGAACTGTTAAAGTCCCACATTGAGGACAGTGAACTTATAAATCTTGCATCTGGAGTCCTAGAAAAGGTAATTCCTACTCATATGAAATATCCAACTGTTTCATCCTCCAATGAACTAAAGAGGATCATACACTCAGTAATTACTCACTTTGACTCACTTGAGAAATCAGATATGTTTAAATTTGAAAATAAATTTAATGCTAAAAGATTAAATGGGCTGAAGGAAATGATTGCTAAGGATAAACTTTGCTAGCCACCTGTCTGGAAAATATCCAAAATTCTCTAGCATAAGGTGTGAAGCTTTACAAATCATGTTTGTCTCTATCAAAATTTATTGATGATAATGAGAAAAAGGTTAAGGATTTTGAAAAACAATTAGCCACTATTTCTGATACTTTTGATCCATTGATGTCAAAGGGGGAGAGAGAAGAGTGAAAAATGCATAATCATCTCAGGGGGAGAATTTTCTTTTGGAGAAGAGTTCAATTTTTGAAATTTTGGCAGTGTAGTTAATGTTGGTACTGATCAATGCCAAAGGGGAAGATTGTTGGAAAGAGACACTGCAAATATCATTTGGTGTTGTCATTTATGGCATCATCAAATTATCCTACCAGTAGCCAAATTGCAAATAGTTAAGGAAGAACAAAGCATCCGGTAGTTTTGGGTTCATCAATTCATATACAAATTTTTAGTTAATATTTTGTGTTGCATATCTTAGTAAAGTTTGATCGATGTATTCTTAGTGTTATCCATAAATATCAGTGCCTCATATTGATCCATGTGGGAGTTAGAATATCTAGTTAGCTAATTCTTTGTTTTATCAGTACTGGAGCCGACTTCTTGAATATATCATGTCTCAGATGTATGGGAAGTAATTAGTTAATTATTTATGTGTTTGTGCATATTTGTTTGGGTCCTAGCTATGTTGTGGCTGACCGTTGTGGATGCGCATTAATCTTTACTCATGATTTGGGCTGATAGATGTAAATATTATTTTGTTCTATTGAAGCCAACATATTGTAATTGAATTCTAAGTTTTGGATATATATATATGAGATTGTCTATATCATTTTGGTATATGTGTGAAGTGTGCATTGATGCGAATTGAAAATAAGAGCAGATAAGAAGAGTGATAATGCACAGTTTCACTTGTGTATGAAGGATCTATGTTGCGAGTGTGAGCAGAACAAAACAAAAGTGCAAAATTAGTCTGTAGGATAGAAGATTGAATATTGTGCCTATCCAGAACTATAATCAAGCATATGTAGATGCTATTTCTCTTAGTTTAAACTCTCAGATGGTTTTAATCAGATTCTCTTTGTAAGGCAATGAGCCTTCCCTTTGAGTACTGAGCTCTAGGAAATGCACCTGAATGCAAGTGCATTCCCCATATTGTAAAATTTATTTGAGTATACTCAGATCGTATTGTGGATTGGCCATCCACTGTGGTTTTTTCCCTAACATGGTTTCCATGTAAAACTTCTTGTGCTATGGTGTTGTGATTGTTTTCTTCTTGTTCATGCATTTTGGTTGAATGTTACAAGTGCTTTGAATATAAAGGTTAATAATGTTTATTTTTTCACAACACTAATTCACACCCCTCTTAGTGTAGCTTGTTTCCAATAGGTATATCTAGGTTTTGTCATATCTAAATAATGATTGAAGATGGATCTAGAGATGGCCAAGTTGATAGTAGATTGGCCTCCACCCAAGAACATATTTGAAGCCAAAATATTTCATTTCCTAGAATTTTTTTACAAAAATATCACTTGAAATGTTTGTGGGATATTTGCATCTATCACTAAAACAATGAAGAGCAATAGGAGAGAGTTCCAATCAAAAAACATATTAGAATGATTATTTCATTTATTGAAGAAAAAGGTGAAAAATAACTAGTCTTGGAATTTCTAGACTTTGGAAAGGTGACTCAATGAGACTATGATACATGTGCATGTGCTGTCAAAGGTGTATAGATAGAAGAGGGAAGATCCATTGCCTATTGTAGTAAAAAATTAAACAAATAAATAATAAAATATTTAGTTTATGATCAATATTTTAATGCCATAGTGCAAGCTTTGAAGAAGTGGGGGCATTATTTTTTACCCAACTCTATATAGATCATCATGCCTCACTATTCATCAATAGTCAAAGTATGTTAAATCATAGGCATATGAAATGAGTGGATTTTTTTCAGAGTTATTATTTAGTTTTAGGAATAGGAGTGATAAACCAAATATGGTAGAAAATACACTTAGTAGGATATGTTTGGTGTTTAATGAATTGAGTGTTACTATAATTGTCCTCAATGTGATGAAAGAATTATACCTTAATAATATTGACTTTCAAGAAGCTTGGAAATTTGTTTAGATTCCAATGGAGAAAGATAGGAGTCCATGGTGAGAATATTTTGTGTGAGATGGTTTGTTATTTAAGGGACAAAATCATGAACTCCCCAAGGCTCAATTTGACAAAACCTGATAAGAGAATGTAATGTCCCTTTCTCATTGATAACTCTTGGTGGATACATTATCCTATTAAATTCTTGTAGGCTATAGTCATGAAAAGGAAATTAATGTATTTAATTATTTAATGTTACCAAGCAGGAAATGTTTAATTAAGAAGGTAATGTTAAATAATTAATTAAATTGAGTTATATTTAGTGACTTTTGGAAATATTTGAAAAGTAACTTTCTCAAGTCACTTTTTTTAAAATAAGCAAGGAGAAGTCAAGTGATATAAGAGGTTATTTTGGAGCTCATTTGTACTATTCTTTCTTATTTTATCTAATTCAAAATTTGGGATATTTTCAGAGTTCTTAGATTTGGGGATTGAAAACCATAGGGAAATTGGTTTTGATGGTGAAACAATTTCACCCTATCTGGATTGAGGGAGAGATCACTCAAGTATCTCAACTGTGCAATTAAGGAAAATTTATGAGTCTCCTATGAAGAAAAAATTAGTGGTGAATAATAAATATCTATTTCCTTGGAGGTCAAGGGTTTGATTATAGAATGGAAAATTTAGAATTAGTATTTTTGGCTGCCATTATTAGAATTTATCAGTCAGGTTATGGCCATTCATCCATTCATAACAATTTCTCTCTATGAGGATGGACATGAAGCTCCTTATGTTTATTGTTAATGGTATATCTTACACTATTGGGCATGATAGGGAAAGGATATATTATTGACTAGGTATCATTTTTGCAAGGTTATGAGTTGCAAACACTCATTTATTATTTGACTCATTCATAAAGTAATTAATTGCACCTATGAAGATGGTTGCATGAGTTTGGGCAACTCCCTACTAGGTTTGTGGCTTGTAAACCCTAGATTGGCCACTTGGAGAGTTGTAGAGAGGTGTATTTGTTATATTATAGGTTGTGGAAACAAAATTATGAGTGTTTTGTACTCCTAGGAAGCATGGAAAATCTTCTTGGGGTCATGTGAATGATTACCAGGCTTGGCATGTAACTTTAGGTGTTCCATTCAAGCTAGCACCTATATTGAAAGCTCTAGTAGATTTTTTTCTGTAGGTTGGGAATTATCATGTGAAGGGGAGCAACCATTAAAATGTATAATCTACCAATGTTGAGTGCCTTTCTAGGGTTGTGGTGTTTCTACTATGTGAAAATGGTATTTATAATGTAAACTAGTATTTATTTGTGAAGTTTCTCCTAGCCGATAATGCTCATAAATTATGCATATGAATTCCAAAAATTAATTATAATTTTCACTCATTAAAGTGTGCTTGGATTAGCCCATAATATACAAGGGTTTTAATGATATTATCTTGGTAATTTGAATATTCAAAGTAGACCCAAATGACTATAGTTTATTCATGCTCATACTTGGTCTTTCAGCTTCATATTTTTTGAGAATAAGGAAATATTATTTTCCCTTATATTTTAATTGTAACATATTCATATGAACATTGCAAAAATTCCATGCATGGTTATATGTATGTTTGATAAAAAATTTACATGCATCAAACTAGAAAACAAACTAAAATTATTGTGCAAATCTGAGAGGGTATTTTTCAATGGTATTAAAGCTTGTATTCCTACTAGACTATGAGGTTACCTTAATATCTTGGTTTTATACATTTCAGTTGTATGTTCATTCATGTCAAAAATAAAGGGAGTATATAACCTAGAGGAAAAAATCCATAGATCAACTGATAATTTTCTATTTAGAATTAGAAGAGGAAAATATGGGTGATAGGTGTGAACCACATAAATTGAGTACTATGTGGATATTAAATGACCTTGCAAGGGTTCAATGATAGTTGGTGAAACTACTTAATTTATGAACAATAAAAAAAATGTTGGTAATGATGGTACACTAGGCATAAATGGTCAAAATAGTGATAATGGTCACAATAGGAACAATGGTGAAGGGAGCAACACATGCATTCCTACCCATAGTCAAAGTAGGGTAGTGAGAATCTAGTGTAGTATAGAAAAATGCATACCCTTACATTTTCACACTTGGTTGGGCCCTCCTTGCTTTAATTATCTCTATTTATGTCTTAATTGGTCCTATTTTACATCCACAAGCCTAATAAACTATATATTTTCATCGCTAATCCTGACAAAAATCAATGGATAATTGATAAGTTAATGATTTTGTTTGAGTGTCCTTGATTTTAGGGTTGGGACAAAGATGCCACCTAGGGAATATCTGTCCCCAAAGGTCTTGGGACCCTAATTTCAAGTATGCCTTAAATGTGTCCCTTTTTGGAATCTGTACCCCAAGTTTCTAGCCTTGGGACTAAGACACCACCTAGGGCGTCTTAGTCCCCTTTAAGCTTTTTTAGGATTTAATTTCAAATTATGGTGGGATTCAACCTTATTTAATTAATGAATTCATATGTTGTCTATTGGCATATGGATTCTAGTGTTGCCATTGATGGCAACCTAAACTCATTCATCCAGTCCACAGTCTAATACTTGCTCATACCAGAAGACAAAATAAAGAATAGGGCATCCGATTAAACCCGAATCTATCGATCAATGTGCATTATCTTCTTATCAGTTCATGTTGCGCATCTTAGGGAAGATCATTGGGTATCTGTAATACCTTACTCTATAGTTATGTGGCTATGCATTCACTATTGTACGATCTAGGATATTTAGGGCACTAAATTTTTGGTTATCTATGCTAGAAGAACGACTTGGTGAAATTAGTCGTTCTAGATGTTTAAGTATTTGGTTAATATTTTTTTTGTTTGAATATGTTTATTTGGGTCATGACTATGCTTTGACTAACTATGGGTGGTGTGCATAAGGAATAAGTTGTGGATTTAGCTGACAGTTGAAAAGTATTTTATGTTTTATGTAAGCTAAGATCAAATCTTTGATAACAGATATATATATGAGATTGGTTGTATCATTTTGGAAAAGCAAATGTGTGGAATGAAAATTATATTAGTGTGGTGCAAATTTCAGAAGGATAGTGGTGTGAATTCATCTGTGCATGAATTTATGATGGGAATTATAGAGAAGAGCAGAGCAAAGAGTAGAATTAGACAAAAGGTCTAGAATCTAATCTATGAGCCTAATTGGAATTATAACTTGGCATAAGTAGATGCTATTAATTCAGTTCAACCTTTCAGATGGTTTTTATATTAAAATTTTGTAAGGTAGTGATCCTTTCTACTTTGAGTAGTGAGCTCTAGGTAGTGTGCCTAAATGCAAGTGCATTATCTTTTGTAAAACTAATATTTGAGTACTCAAATTGTGAATTGACCTCCACCATGGTTCTCCCCCTAACAGGGTTTCCATATAAAAATCCTGGTGTTATGGTTTTGTGGATGACTACTTTATATGTTTTCATATTTCTTTTGGTTTAATGTTGAAATGGTTTAAATATCAGATTAATAAAGTTCAGATTTGCAGAACATTGATTCACCCCCCCTCTTAGTGTTCTGTTGAGTCCAACAATTGGTATCAAAGAATTTGGTTCCTTGGAAGAATTTTATCAGCTTGAGGTTGATCTTGGAATGTGATGGAATATTTTAGTCTTTAGCATCAGATTTTGGTGGCACTTGATGACCTTGATCAGTCTAAAGAAGAAGCCCATGAATTGAAAGAAAATCTTAGGGATGCTAAGAAATTCATTCAGATGTTGAAAGATTAGAATGTTAAATCTAGGGAAAAGAGGAAAGATCTTTGTGATCAGATTAAGTAGACAGAAAGTGAAAACATGGATGATTCTCACTTGAATCAAACCTTGAAGGAAATAACTGAAGAATGTGAAAAGCTTGCTAGGAACAATGCTCCCATAAAACATGATATGGAATCTATGGTGATGAAGCTTACTAAGGAGATTGAAGAAAGGAAGAAGAACGAGGAGAACCTTGCTTAGTCCTTAAAAGAAAGATCTGAAGAATGTAGAAGAGTAAATGAAGAATTCATTTAGTTGGAGAGTGAACTGCAACAATCTAGAAACAATGAAGAAGAACTTGAAAAAAAACTTATTATTCTCAGGGATGAACTTGCTACTGCAAATGAGTACAAGGAGTAGTTTAAGATTAGTTATATTAAGCTTGATGAGTTGACTCAAGGACAAAATAATTCTAAAGACAAGTGAGGTCTTGGATATGAGAAAGTAGAAAGTTTCGGATATGGACAAAGAAATTTTAGGCAAGGAAATCAGATGAACAAATATGGAAGGTATCTGGTAAGACAACCTAATGCTCAAAAGTTTAATGGATAATGTTTTGATTGCAATAAATTTGGTCATATGGCTACTTAGTGTAAAATTAAAATGAAATCAAGTAATTGATCATTCTCTAGTCAGTGTTTCAATTGCAAGAAGTTTGGTCATAAATCAATTGAATGCAGAAATGTGTCAAACTACTCTATCAATAGAAGTAATGTAGAATGTTATACCTATGGAAGAATTTGGAATACTTCTAATCAGTGCAGATCAAGAAGAAATAAATGGAATGATTGGTCTTGAAAAGGAACTACTATGTGTTAAAATTACAACATATATGGTCACATTGCAAGATTCTACAAAAAAATTATGGATAGAAGAGGTCCAATATACAAAGAAAAAAATACACAAAAAAATAGTAAAGAAAAAGGAAAAATGATTGTGGATGAAATAAGAGATCAAATGAAGAAGACATAGGTAAGGAAGAATGAATCTAAAGCTGGAAATGGTTCTGAACTAGAACCTGCTTCTGGTAATTCCTCTAAAAATTTATCTTAGGCCATTGGCCTTGGGGAAGTCTTTCGAGAAAATAATTTTTCCCCTATTCGTAAGTTGGTACCGAATCATGAAAATATTGTCAAAAGGGGCATTAATGATCTGTAGAGGCTTTGGAAAAAATTCACAAGGAAAATCAAACAAATCATAGGTCCATAGAAGAATTTTCTCAATGTCTGAGAAAACAGAGTATCCAAAAAACCTAGGGCAAACACATTTATTACAAGTGTGCGAGCTATAAAATATAACTTGTAACCCTCATTCATCACTATTCATCAAGAAGAGAAGGAGGAAAGTATTCTATAGTAGAATCTTGAAGGAGTAAAGTTAATTTAGTGGTCAATCTCTAAATTCATCAGGTAATTCATTTGCTTTCTGAATTTCCATATATTTTGGTGTGTAGTTGTATGAAAGGAAAAATGGAACAAATTAAAGGGTCAATCAATTTAGATGAATACAAAGTCAAAAGATAAGATCCATAAAAAATATGTTCTCACTCGATGAATTGAAATGGGTGAAAGAAGCCAAACACAAGAATTTGGACATTTGGAACGAGTTTCCCTATTTTGAGAACACGAAAAATTGTTAAATTCATTTTGAGTATTTTGAATGATGAAATTTTGATTCTAGACAAATGCTACATCATTTCAAAAGAAGTAATAGAAAATATAACTGGATTATGCAAAGTTGGGGATATACTGAGAAATAAATCCATCTAGAATAAAGATGTCAAAACCTTAACTAGATTTATTGGAGATAAAAGGGCATTGCTAATCTTGACAATCAAAAAAATTGTGACAGGGTACATTGTGTATGGAATATCATATAAAATATTTTTCAGAAATAGAGGAGCAACTTTGGCTAGTACAGTCTACATCTTTCAAAAAATGATAATTGAAGGTTAGGACTTTGACCTGTGTGGTCTGTTAAATAATCGATTGATTGAGAATGTGCAATCAATGAAGATGATAGATTACCCTTTCAAGTTTGGTACTCTGGTCATATGTTTAGTAATGTACTTTTTGAATTATTTACCAATGAACAACAATGTGGTGTGGAAATTAAATGAACTGGTGTGCAAACAAATCTACACACACTCTAAGAATTTGGCTAACTATGATCAAGAATTTTAAATTTTCTTTAAGAGTTTGCTAGGAAAGTTTGGCTCAGTTGGTATTTCTCTTCTAGTAAGGGTACTTGAAGTTGGTTCCTCTTCTAGTGGGATAGAGAGAAAGAAGAAAAGAGAAAAATAAATTGGTGTTTGTACTCCTTTGGAATGCAAGATTATGAAAATTGAAGGAAAAGAAAGGAATGGGAAATTGTGGATATACTAGATGAGGAATCTGATGAGGAAACTGAGGATCCACAAGGAAAAGAGTAGGATTCAATAGGATCAAAACAAGAAAAGTAAATAATAGAAGCAAGTGAAGAAGAAGATGGCTTGAAAAAAGAGAAGCTACAACAACTTATTCACAAGGAAGGTGGAATGCAAAAAATTGCTCAGTTATGGTCTATCAAACCCTCATATGACCAGGATATGATTCTAAGTGTACTAAGTGCTCATGTTGTACATAGTCAAATGAAACTAAAGAATTTACAATATATTTTACTTGAAGAAATGATTGAATGCATTAAGGAAACTATGGACTCTGAATTTAAAAGCGAAGAAGAAGGAAAAATAATCTGTCATTTGAAGGAGCAGTTTAGGCTATCATTCACCAAGTTGAAAAAGAGGATGAATGAGCCGAGGCAATGCATAAGTGTAGAAAATAACATCTACAACTATTGCACCCGTTGGCCTCATGCAATGGGGAAATACAAAGAAAAGTTGGAGAAAATTGAAACATAATTGAATGGGATTGGAAAAAGTTTTGATATGTTTCAAGATCAGGATGATACAATTAGGAAAAGAATTCAAGAGCTACAATTTGAGTACACAGAAGTTCAGTTCACTAAAAACACACTTGTGGACACTTTTTGGAAAGTGAAGGACCTAACTGAATGTAGACTGGAATAGATGGTTGAGATACTGAGGAAAGTTGAAAAATTAGCGGCTACAATCATAATTTTGAAATCCCTCACTGAGATTATCAACAGGGCATCTAAGAATAAAAACATGATCATATTCATTGGGATTGCAATAGAAGTTTGGAAGAAATTCCTCTCAGAGATGAAAGAGAATCACAAGATAATTTTCTAAGTAGTAGTTATTCATTTTCAAAATTTTGAAGTTTTGGTTGAACACGTATTTTGTCAATTGTTTTGTCACTTCTGTCAAGTGATTATTGGCATAAGGCTTCCAAATTTTTCATTGATTTCAAAGGGGGAGAGAAAGCAGTGAAAAATTCCTCATCAATCTAAGGGGGAGCTATTTTTTGGAATTTTGATGTTTGCCAGCGTACTCATATTGGTTATGACACTTAGTAATTTTTCACTAAGTATTGCCATCAATGCCAAAGGGGGAGATTTTTGGCATATGGCTTCTAGTGTTGTCATTGATGGAAGCCTAAAGTCATTCATCCGGTCCACAGTCCAGTACTTGCTCATACTAGGAGATAGAATGAAGAATAGGGCATCCGATTAAACCTGAGTCTATCAATCATTGTGCATTATCTAATTATCAGTTCATGTTGTGCATCTCAAGGAAGATCATTGGGTATCTGTAATACTTTACTCTAGGGTTTTTTGGATACGCATTCACTGGTGTATGATCTAGGAGATCCGGTGCACTATTTTTTTGGTTATTTGTGCTAGAAGGGTGACTTGGCGAAATTACTTGTTGCGGATGTTTAAGAAGTAATTGGTTCTTTCTTTGTGTGTTTGAATATGTTTATTTGGATCCTCACTATGATTTGACCAACTATGGGTGGTGCACATAAATAATTAGTTGTGAATTTAGCCGATAGTTGAAAATTATTTTATGTTTTATGTAAGCCGACATATGAATGATCAAATATTTTGATAACAAATATATATATGAGATCAGTTGTATCATTTTGGAAGAGAGAATGTATGGAATGTGAAGTATATTAGTGTGTGATACAAATTTTAGAAGGATAGTGGTGCGAATTCATTTGTGCATGAATTTATGATGAGAATTGTAGAGAAGAGCATAGCAGAGCAGAGCAATGAGGAGAATTAGACAGAAGGTCCAGAATCTGATCTATGAGCCTAACTAGAACTGTAACTTGGCATTAGTAGATGTTATTACTTTAGTTCAACCTTTTAGATGGTTTTAATTTTAACATTTTGTAAGGTAGTGATCCTTTCTTCTTTGAGTAGTGAGCTCTAGGCAGTGTGCCTAAATTTAAGTGCATTCTCTTTTGTAAAACTTATATTTGAGTACTCAAATTATGGATTGACCTCCACCGTGGTTTTTTCCCATAAAAGGGTTTCCATGTAAAAAACCTTGTGTTATGGTGTTGTGGGTGACTAATTTGTGTTTTTGCATCTTTCTTTTGGTTTAATGTTGAAATGGTTTAAATATCAGATTAATAAAGTTCATATTTGTGGAAAATTGATTCACCCCTCTCTCAATGTTCCCTTGAGTCTAACATTGTCTTGGTGTGGTGGAATTTCAAGATATTAAGCATCAATAAGTATATATACAAGGTTCTTTCACTCAGTTCCTATCTATGAAGTTGAACAAGAAATCTAAGCATTCAACAACAGTTCATGAAGTATTTGAATACATCATCAATATTCAAGCATCATATCAAGGATATTGTTGCATCATGTTTGCTATTGTGCTAACAATTGTGATGTAGGCTATATGATTCAAGCAAGTATTTTATGAAAGATCAAAATCCTTCAAGAAATAGTCAAGAGCCACATCCATTGTATCCATTTCAAGTATATTTGTAGATTTTATGACAAGGGTTTGCTGAGTTGCAACATAGTATTTTATTCATTCATCATTTCTATTTCATTTCAAGGTTTAATTACAAACAAGGTTTTTAACCAAGGTAAACCCCCATTTACTAACAATCAATTTTTTTTTCCTCTCTTGCATTCTTGTGATAACATATTTAAGTTGAAGACTTGAAGATCATTTGGAGTGCAAAGTTGTAAAGTTGCATTGCAAAGTTGTCATCTTCACGAAAAATCACCTACAAGCCAAATCTGGAAGATTTGGGACCTGAGATCTAAGAAGGAAGTGCAGAAATTGAGCCTCAGGACCACATTCAAATATTAAAAAAAATTAGATCGAGACTAAGATGATAGTAAGGGTGTCTTAGTCCTCCAAGTAGAATTTTGCAGAGATTCTTTCAGATCCAATTTTGGCATCCAAAGATTCTGTATTTTCCCCAAAAAATAGTAGTGAGACTAATAAGATAGTAAGGATGTCTTAGTCCTCCATATCATATTTTGATAGCTTATTTGGATTTTTAGAATCCTTGTCACATTTCTAGACTTCCTAGGTACACACATTCTAACTTGCAGTTGCTTAATTATTTCATTTACATTCGCTTGCATTACTAGGTTTTGTGTAACATGTCTTTTCCAAGCCTTTGCCTCATAGTGAACCCTTAAATAAAAGAAACCCTCCTAGGTCTTCCTTGTTGAGAATTGACTCACCATTTTGTTGATATTCAATCTAATTTGGGATCCTAAGACACTATTGAATGGAAAATGGAGAATAGTGGTGTTCTATGACCTAGGCCATAAAACATCACCATTTTTCCAACCCTCATTTTGGTCAACATGACCATTTTTGGAATTTATTTTTCTGATTTGGAGTCCATTAAAATCCTAGATCTAGGTTGCACTCATCCTTGCATTGCATCTTGCATTAGTGAAGGTGCACGTAGTGTTTCTCATATTTGCATTAGTGAAAGTGCAATAGGGTTTGTCCTAGTGGTTGAATGAAAAATAATAAGGGGTTCACCACCAAGTAATAATTTGGAAAAGATAATTAAATGAAAGATGAAATGAAAGATGAAATGAAAAAACCATAATTCAATACAAAGTAATAATAAACAACCTAGAAAAGTGAATGAAATAAAATAGAAAACTACAAAACAAAACTTGCACACCTAGAAATTTTGAGATGATTGAGTGGAGCTCTGGAAAATAGGAAAATCCAACCTTAATGTTGACTATAAATCATTCAAAAAGATAGGTGAGTCAATCCAGATTCTATAAAGTTGTGCGAGGATAGGCATCTACCAAATGCATATCCAAATCTATAAAAATCTAAGAATTGACTAAAATTGGGACTCATATGCTAGAAGTGGCAAACCAGTCTAGTTGGGCTTTCTAAAGATTCAAAGGTTCATCTTTCTCTTCTCTATCTAATCTATCCTTCTTGATTGGTTTCTAAATTCGAACCTTTGATATGCAACCTGTACGTCTTCTCCAAGGTTCTCCAAGACTTGATGACAACTTTGATAACTTTGAATGATTTCCAACTTCTCTCCAATCTTACTCCTTAGGAAATCTACCACCTATACTTTAAAATAACAATAAAAGGAGAGGGAAAAATGTTGTTGGGTTAGTGGATTGGGGTTTTCCTTGGTCAAACCCCTTATTGGTAATTAAACCTTCAAATGAAATAAAATAGGAATGGAGAATGATGAATGAACAAATGACAATGTTGCAACTCACCAAACCCTTCAATAAAGTGTTCCAAATATTCTTGAGATGACTACAATGAATATAGATCTTGATCCTAGCTTGAATGATGTTGATCTTGAATAAAACACTTGTTTGAGTCATAAACCCTACATCACAATTGTTAGAACAATAACAAACATGATGCATGAAGTCTTTGGCATGATGATTGACGCTTGAAGAATGCTCTAAAATTCTTGATAATCTACCGTTGAATAATTTTGAATAGTATTGTGAATTATTGTGAACTAAAACTTGCTAGTATGAATGCTCTCACAAAAGTCTTAGGTGAAAATGAGTGAAAGAACCTTGTATTTATGCTCAATTATGTAAGAATTATCAAAATCACAACACTACAAGCTGACATGTGATCTAGGAGAATAAAATATCGCCAAGAATTTGAATTAATTTTTATTTTTGGCCACATGAGACTCATTCATCCAAGGTGGTGAATGAGTCCCACTAGGCTTAATTTTTGGGATCAAATTTAAAAATGCCTAGAAATGTGTGAAACTAGGTTTGGGACCAAAAGATCTAGGTGGGACTCATTTTCCCAAGGTGGTGAATGAGTCCAATATCACTAAATATGGGCCATTCAAACCTAAAACACATAAATTATGATTGGTTAATGATTGGTGTCAGGATTATCCTCGAAAAGATGCAATAAATGAGGCTTGTGGATGTAAAATAGGGCCTATTAAAGCATAAGAAAGCCCAATTATTAATCAAAAGCCTATAAAAGTGTGAAATTATGCTACAAAACTTTAAACAACAAAAGATTAATTTTTATTTTTATTAAAAAGAGGTTTTTTAGGTTTAGTTAATTAATAAAACCTTAGAAAAGTGTGAAAGTGTGTTACAAAACTTCACAAAAATTTAGCAAGGTACCATTTAAGTCCATTATTTCACAAGGGGCCAAGACCTAATGTGAATATGTTAGGCATATTACAACACTAAATCAAGGCCAAGTTAAGGGGACCTTTTTCTATCTTTACATCTAGCCCCTCTTTTGTGAGAGGGGGAAATTGCTTTCAAATCACACTAAAGTAGACCAAATGCAAAAAAAATCAAGTGGGCTTCAAATTCACCAATGCACGTAGGATAGGAAAACCATTACTAATGTGGCCCAGAACCAAAGTTCTATGGAAAAAAAATAGAGGTACAAAAGAACACACATGAAAATGATATAAACAGAAACAACAAGACACAAGCATGCATTATAAAGGACATACAAGAATAACATGGAAAGGAAACAAGGCGGATCAAGCTTTGACTATTTGTCCAACGTGATGTGGGTCATATCTAGAATGTTTGTTAGAAAAACATATACTCACTCTAAGGCAACAAAACTCTTAACTATCTGTTGGGTGAGAAGTCCTAGAAGGGTGAGACACATACACTCATGGTTGGTATGCACTCACACACACATGAGTGGCTATGGGAAAATTCATGCCTCACTCAGGATTCTCGCTCAAACCATACCAAATTTATACCTCCTAATAACTTTAATAAGGTATCACATTAAAAAAAATGGTTTTATAGCTTCATGAGACAATAAAATCTTCATATGCTTAGAAATCACGAAAAAAAATGATGGGTTCATAGGCATGCAAAGTGTATTATGCAAGGTGGCCATATAATTCAAGATGAAAAAATGTAAAGAAAATTCAAAGGATTATTTCTTAGTGCATGTGAGGTCTCAACTTAGGGAACATTGTGCCTAATGCCTCCAACAGAGGACCAATGAAAGAATAGAAAATTCACAACTTAGGGGATGCAGTGTGTCACATCAAACCACTAAGAGGAATGTAATATGATAAGAGATATAATTATCTTGATGGAAATCACACCCAATGTCATCCACAAGGTGAAAAACACATCATATAAAGTAAGAAGACTTCACCATGAACTATGAAAAAGAAAAATGCAAAAACATAATGCCAATGTATGCCCCAGTTTAAAGAAATTGCTAAACACCATACCATGAGTAATTAATTTAATGTAGCAAATGATAAATGCAAAAATTAAAGAAGACATGAGAGCCAAATTGGAAATTCCTATGCCAAGTCATGTGTTTCCAAGTAAAGCCACATCATGTGAAAAAAAAAAGAAAATAGAGGGGTTTCCCCCAAAATGAAAACACCAAATACATAGGGGATTTATGGATTTGGGTCAGGAAGTTCTTGCTACAATGTGTTTTACAGAGCTTGGAACTGTTGTCATTCCCCAAATACACATATAACTAGAAGTATGACACAAACAGAGTAAAACAAGGAAAACTCATTTTGGGTCAACATGGAAGAGACATTAGTGTCTCGATGCCTTACATCATCCCCAAAAGGAAAACACAAGACAAAAAGATAAAGATAAAGAAAAAGAAAAGGAAAAATCCTTTTGGGTCAACATGGAAGAGACATAAATGTCTTGATGCCATGCGTCATCCCTAAAAGGAAAAAGCAAGGCAAATGAAAAGGGTAAAATGCAAAAAATATAAAAGGTTTACGACATAGAGAAGAATAAAGGTACAAATAGAGGAAAGTTACAAAGAGAGAGAGAGAGAGAGAGAGAGAGAGAACATCCAAAATAAAATCACGAGGGATCACATCACATACATGCAATCACAAAAAATAAAATGAAAGTCCAAAAGACTAGTATGGAACAAGCCAGTTGACCTAAAGAAGGTCATCCACCTCCTAATCATGTTCATAATATACCAAAGGAATGAAACTAGCCAAAGGGACAAGAGCAAGTGTCGAAATAGGAGAAGCACCAGGATCAACAAACTTATTGAAAGAATTGTTTTTTAAGCTCATGGAAGAGGAACACAATGTATTCAATTCATTATGCACCTATTCATCAATTTTAGCAACCTCATCATCATCATCTAAGTTAATCACAATAGGAGGTCAAATGATAATTTCCATGGAAGAATTCAACTCTTGTTGTGGTTGTTGTATTGTATTGTTTTTTTTGGTGAAGGGGGATGTTGGTCATGCATTTATTTAGTCAATTTTGGATTTTTATTTTCTTTTTTTAATTCTTCATGTAACCTAGGAGAAAGGGAACAACCTCTATGCCTATGTTCTCTAGCACACCTATTTCTTTTAGTTTTGTTTTCAGGTTGTATTTGTGTAGGAACGGGTTGATCAACCATAGTTTTTTTTCTTCCCTAAGGTGAGGAATGAAATAAAACATGGGAGATTGTTCAACCACTTTCTCTTTGACTTTGTAAACCTATTTTATTCTAGGAGGTGTGACGAGGTTGTTTTCACTGTCTCTTGGTCATTTGTAGGAGGTAGGTGAATTTTTTTTAGGTTCAAGCATGGTTTTTCCAAGGATAGTAGGCTCAGTGGTGGGTGGGGACATGTTTCAGAGGGATAGTTTTGCTAGTTTATTTTCCTTGAACTTTTGACAGGATAAGAAAAAGAAGTCTTCTCTTGGTTTATAGGTTCCATAGGTTTGGGCCAAAAGGAATCTAAGGAAAAGTTTCCTTTGGAGGAAAAAGGGTTAAAGCCACTATGGTGGACGATGAAGATTTCATTACCAAAGAGAAAATTTAAGCATTTATATACAACTAAAGGGACAACCTTCATGGAGCAAAGCGATGGATAGCCTAGCTTCACATGAAATTGGTTTAAATTTGGGATGATGGAGAATAAAACATCTAATGTTTATCATGATTGATCCTAGCATAGGGAAAGCAAAACCATTATGGGTCTTGATCCCTTCTTTTGATTTATCATATATATCTTGATAGAGCTCATAAAAAAGTAAGAATTCCTCAGTGATAAAATTCTTTCCATAGGTAGGATCTATTAGTATCCCATTATCAGTCTTCTCATAGATTCATTCGATTATGTAAAGAGAACCATCAGGTGCATGTTTAAATATATCCTTAGAGGAGAAATAAATTTCAAGAGGATTCTTAGTTTGGCCCTTACAAGGAATTATGTCTACCACTCCTACTATGTCATCCATAGGATGATCATATATAGGATCATGTTGAATAGAATCATTGACCTATAATCATTTGTATCAACATTCATTAGATCATTTTTTATAGTTTGATTGGATTTGACAAATGAAATACTATGTTTTGGCCTGGTGTTGGTGAAAATTTGCAAATTTTGGCTAGGAAGGGCAATGGAAAGACGACGAAATCAATGAGGTCTTGCACAAGATGTTTAAGACACTTATAATGTTCAGTGTCATGTCCATTTTATATGTGATAGTGGCAATAAGGATTTGATCTAAAGCTCAGGGGTGAAGGATTATTAGGATTGAGTGTTTTGATGGGAGATAAGGTAAACATTTTTTGTTCCAAAAGTTGGGACATTTATTTTATGAAGGGTATCGACTAAGGGAGTGAATTGTCTTTTCGGCCCCCCATAGCTAAAGGGTATCATGGCTTTAACAATAGCTACTTGGTTATTTACATTCTGATTTGTTTATTGAGGGTGATTGAATTGAAGGAACCCTTTATTCTATTTTGTAAAAGGTTGGGAAGTTTTTTTGTTTATGGGATCAAATTTCTTAGTTCGACTAGAAGTGGACTTTGTATCTCGACTACTAATTAAATTTTGATAATCATGAAGGGTGGTACACAATTCTATGAAGGATGGGAATTTCATCATGGTAAGCTTATCTTGGATCTTTCTTTGCAAATTTTCTATGAACATCTTTTGAAGGTGAGGGTCAAGGACCTTGACATTGATTTGGGAATAAAGTGATTGATAGTGTGAGATAATGACAGTTATCTTTTCGTCTTCTTTTTGTGTGCATCGCATAAAATCGACCAAGGTCATCTTATGGGTCATATGCACTTGGAATGGGTAAAAAATTCCTCAACAAGTTCATTGAATGAACTAATTGAATTGTTTGGTAAATAAGAGAATCATTCCAAGGAAATATATTTCAACGACCTAGGAACAATCTTAGCCAAAATTTTATCATCAAGGGAAAAGTCACTACATAAGGTGGTGTAAGCATTAACATGGTTAGAAGGATCTCCCTTTCCTTTGTATTTCTTGAATCTAGGAACCTCTACACCTTGTGGCATCGGTGTTTGTAATATCTCCAAGGACAATGGACTACTTTTGAAATAATATGTAGGTGTTCCATTTTGATTTTGGTTGATGGTGGAAACTTTCTTTTG
Organism: Sequoiadendron giganteum; assembly: GCA_007115665.2. Lineage (NCBI taxonomy): Eukaryota > Viridiplantae > Streptophyta > Pinopsida > Cupressales > Cupressaceae > Sequoiadendron > Sequoiadendron giganteum. The sequence goes on along the minus strand of CM021103.1, from coordinate 127,316,813 downwards.
GAGGGATGAAATGGTTTGGAAGAGTTGATTAATGAGAGGGTCATTTATTGTGTTATGGGATGGAAGTGAAAAGGATGGAGGGTTGTATGTGTTCAAAGGACAAGTGAATGGAATTATTATAGGTGGTAAAGTATTAGGAGATATAACATGTGATGCCACATAGGAATTAGGTATGCTAGCGGGAATACCCAAGGATGGAATCACATTACTAGTTTGTTACATTGTTGTTGTGACTTGAGGGTTGGTATAGATAGGTATTGAGGAAATTGTTGTGTGAGGAGGAATTTTAGTTCCTCCTTGACTTGTGATATTTCTTGTATGTAAAGGGAAACTAGTGGTTGGGGTGAGGTGTTTTTCAAATATTTGATCTATATTTTTCACAAGGTCAAGCCCATCTTCACTTTAAAGCATTTGACAAATGTTATCTATAGTAGGTATGGTAGTGGTTTAAATGTTATCATTTTGCACTTGATTTTATAAGTTTGTTAGGTCCTCATAAATTTGAATTGTTTTCTTGGAGGATACTATCATTCCTTGTTTCAAATTGCATACTACTTGAAGGCAAAGAGTTGTTAAGGGTATTTTACATACCTAGTGTACTATTGTCAATGCTAGGAGTGAAAGAGAGACAACCCAAGATCCATTATGATTATGAGCTATCACAGGATGACATGAGTCTCAAAATTCATCTCACTACAATATTAGTAATAGGACACCAAATACTCATACAAGGGATACTAAATGCAATGTGAATGCAAAAGAAATGTAAGCTAAGAATAATGATATGCTTTTAATAGAAATTTTGGAAACTAAAATTGAAAGGTAATAATAGTAAATGGAAACTCAGTAACTAAATTTGCAATGTCAGAAAATGCAATGTAGAATATACATAGGGACTGATTCACCCAAGGTGGCGAATGAGTCCCCATAGGGATTTTTTTGAGAATTTTCAAAAAATATATTTTATTTTTATGCTTCATATGCTATATGATCTATGTACTAAGTGCAAATGTAGATTTTTTTATTTTCAATGAAATGAGATGCAAAAATGTAAGCTATATGAACTTTCACTAATGCAAAATTTGAAACTCTAGAATGCAAGTTAACCAATGCAAGTCTCATGCAATGTTAATGCAAGCCAAATCTAGGATGATGATGCACTCCAAATCAGAATTTTAATGTTCTTAATGTAGGTTCACCAAAATGAAAGGTGGAAAATTAGGTTTTACTTTCCACATAGGGTGTTTAGGACCTAAGAGGACAATTTTCACTAACTTTCAATCAAGAAAAAACTCTTGAGATATCAATATAAAAGAGAAAGATATCTTGCAAGAGAGATGTGCAAGGAGCTGAATGTGATGTAATAAGGGGTTCACCAGCAAGTTTAGACTTGTAAAAGATAATGAAATGAAAGATGCAATACCAAACCCTAATTCAATGCAATGACCCACCTAGTGACCTATAAATGCAAGTAAAACATAACAGAAAGGCAATAAGATGAGTATTGTTCACTTGGAAATTTGGAAATAACTGATTGCAGCTCTAAAACATTAGAAAAATTTACTTTTTGAAAAATCAGGACTTATTTACTAATCTGGGTGAATTAGTCCCAAATCTGGATTTCTGCACATGAACCTATTTTAGGAAAAAGGGTGTCTAAATTTGCAAACAAATCTGAAAAGTGACTAGAACTAGGACTCATTCGCTAGAAGTGGTGAATCAGTCCATTTGGGCTTTTTGAAATTTTCAAAGTCTAAATATTCTCTTCCTAGTCTACTCAATCTACCTCTGCAATTTTCTAGATATGAGTCTTTTATTTTCAACCTATAGGTCTTCTCATAGGTTCTCCAAGACTTGATGATAACTTTGATAACTTTGTGCGCTTGAAAAAATTTCTCCAATATTTCTCCTTAAGAAATTTGTAACCTATACCTACAAATCACACACAAAGAAGAGGGGAGAATTTTGTTGGGTTAGTGGATATGGGGTTTTCCTTGGTCAAACCCCATTTTGGAAATCAATCCTTCAAATGAAATCAAATGGGAATGGAGAATGATGAATGAACAAATAATGATGTTGTAACTCACCAAACCCTTATAATAAAGTGTTGCAAATATGCTTGAGATGGTTGCAATGGATGTAGATCTTGAGAATTGATCAAATGATGTTGATCTTGAATGAAACACTTGCTTGAATCATAAATGCTACATTACAATTGTTAGCACAATAACAAAAATGTTGCATGAAGTTTTTGACATGATGATTGATGCTTGAAAAATTATTTAAAATGCTTGATAATATGCCCTTGAAGACTCTTGAATTCTCTTGTGAATTCTTGTGAACTCAAACTTGCTAGTATGAATGATCTCACAAAATTATTTGGTTAAAATGAGTGAAATAACCTTGTATTTATACTCAACTATGCAAGAATTCCTAAAATTACAACACTACAAGCTGACATCAGATCTAGGAGAATAAAATCTTGTCAAGAATTTGAATTAATTTTTATTTTCAGCCACACAGGACTCATTCACCTTGTAGTGTAGGAAAATGCATACCCTTTCATTTTCACACTTGTTTGGGCCCACCTTGCTTTGTTTATCCTTATTTATGTCTTAATTGGTCATATTTTGCATCCACAAGCCTAATAAGCTATATCTTTTTATGGCTACTCTCCACAAACATCAAAGGATAAATGATAATTTAATGATTTTGGTTGTGTGTCCCTGATTTTCAGTTTGGGACTAAGATGCCACCTAGGGTTTCTTTGACCCCCAAAGGTCTTGGGACCCTTTTTTCAAACGCACCTTAAATGGGCCCTTTTTTGGAGTCTATTCCCCAAGTTTCAAGCCTCAGGACTAAGATGCCAACTAGGGAGTCTTAGTCCCCCTTAAGTTATTTTTGGGATTTAATTTCAAATCTTGGTGGGATTTAGCCTCCTTTAATTAATGAATTCATATGTCAACTTGTTGTGGTGTTATTTAAGGATCTTAATCATGGATAAGTAGAAATATAAGGTTCATTCATTCATTCATTTTCATCCTAGCAACTTGAGTATTCATTTTTAATAGAATAATTGAGTTCACAAGACAATTCAAGAGCAATTCATCAAGCATTTGGAGCCATCATCAAGATTCAAGCATCATATCAAGGATATTATCGCATCATGTGTGTTTTTGAGCTAACATTTGTGATGTAGGCTTTTCATTCAAGCAAGCAATTCAAATCAAGATATATCAAGCATTCAAGTATTTCAAGATACACATTCAAGATATCCATCTCACACAAGTTTTTAGATTTCACAAGGAGGCATTGGTGAGTTGCAACAAAGCACTTTTTTCATTTATCATTTCCCTCATTTATTTCATTTAATTTCAAGGTTTAATTACCAACAAGGGGTTTGACCAAGGCAAACCCCCATTCACTAACAATCAAAAAAAAATTCCTCTCTTGCATGTTTGTGTTTGTAGATCTAGGTTGAAGACTTGAAGATAATTTGAAGTGAAAAGTTACAAAGTTTCAAAATTGCATTGCAAAGTTGAAATCCTCATAGAGACTTGCATACAGGGTGGATTTGGAAGTTTCAAGACCTAAGATCTAGGAAGACGGAAGTGCAGACATTGATCCTTAGGATAACATTCAAATATTTCAGAAATTAGAAATGGGATGAAGACAATAGTAAGGGAATCTTATTCCTCCTAATGGTATTTTACAAAGATTCATTTAGATTCTATTCTGGCATCTGAATATTATGCATTTCCCTCAAAAATAGCAACAAGACTAAGACAACAGTAAGGGTGTCTTAGTCCTCCCTAGCATATTTTGACAACATTTTTGTATTTCTAGAATCCTCATCACATTTCTAGACTTCCTAGGTACACATATCCTACCTTGTTGTTGCTTAATTTTATGATTTTAATTCATTGTTTTACTTTCATTACTAGGTTTGTGAGTTGAATGTTAAGTTGTATTTTCCAAGCTTTTGCTAGGTGGTGAACCCTTCAAATCCTAAAAGAACCCCCCCTGCTAGGTCATCATTATTGAGAATTGGCTCACCTTTTGATTCATAGCCAATCCAATTTGGAATCCTAGGGAATTCTTGAATGGAAATTGGAGAATAGTGGTGTTCTATGACCTAGGTTATAAAGCACCCACTTTCACCATTGTTCATTTTGGTGAACCTAATATTTTAGAACATTCATATTTTTGACTTAGATTTTAGTAAAGTCCTAGATGTAGCTTGTATTCATTCTTGCATTACATCTTGCATTAGTGAATATGCATCTAGGGTTTCTCATATTTGCATTAGTGAAAGTGCATATAGGTTGCATTTTTTATTTCTTGCATCATCTTATCTTATTGAAATTTTGAAAAGCACATTTTCAATCATCCTAATTGCATTTAGGGACATTTTTATTGCATTCAAAATTGAAAAAATTGCATTCAAATTTGCATTCAATTTCTTGTCATTACTCACTTTTTCTTGCATTCATTTGCACAATTTTCTATTTCTAAACATTAGGTCCCTGGGTAGGTAACTTGGGAACACTATAAATAATCTAGATTTTTTTGTTTTTCATCAAAAAAACCTCTATTGGGACTAAAACACCCTTACTGGTGTCTTAGTCCCTCTATTGGTTTATGGCTCAAAACCCTCTCTTTTTTGTTTAGTGTTTGTTCCAATTTTTGGAACCTCAAAGTTTCACCAGTAGGACCAAGACATCCTTACTGGCATCATAGTCCTTGTTGACTTTTTCTTTGCAATTTTCAAGGTTTGAAATTTATTTTCTATTCTTTTGTTTGCTGCTTTCAATTTTTTTTTATGGTTTGCAAAATTACTGTTATTCCAATTTCTTTCATTTCAAGTTTATTTTCAATCTTGCATGATGGATATGGGCTTTGGAAAGTTTTGGATGTCCCTAAAATATTTGGTAGATGTTTCAAGTTGTACCTTTTGTAATGATCATAATGAAATTGAACTTACCCATGCTTAATCAACTCCTAATGCATCTCATCCTCATGATGTTGACATCATTGGAGAAGATGATGACATCATGAATATGTTCCTAAATGATTATCTTAACAACCTTGAAGCTAATGCATCTTTTTATCCATGAATGAAACAACCAACACCCCTTGTAATACCACCTCTAGAAATTTTTTGTTTCTTACATCCCAAAACTAAAACAAAAGCCAAACCTAAGTTCCCTACAAAAGGTGAAACTAGTTCCTCTAAAAAAGAAAATTCTCACCTATTTTATGATAACAGAATAACAAGAACTCAAATCAATCTAGAAGAAACATATGGAAAAGGATTCACAATCTTGAGTAAAAAAGGATGTTATACAACAAGTGAACATGAAATTCATCAACTCCTAGAGAAAATATAACTTAATGAAAAAACAAAAGGGTTAGGATGTCAAGATCCCCTTCACAACATAAGTGCTCCTAGAGAATACCTAAGACTTTGTAGTGATGGTATGGTGATCTTAGATTCTCCTCCTGATATGAATATCCTTCTTCCTAAAGAACAATTAATGATCAAAAACAATGATAAGGATGATAATACCACCTAAGGTCCTCCCCCCCAACCTCCAACTCAGGTAATTGGTGACTCTAGAAAAACAAAGGACCTTACACACTCAAACCATTACCTACTCAAATAGTAATTGAACGACTATTGGAAGACCTTATATATACAGGTCGACTTAAATTACCACCTCCTACTAGAAGAAAACTTCCTAAAGATAACATGAATTATTATGCATGCCATCAAACTCTTGGAAATCTTATTGATGAATGTCAAACTTTAATAAGGATCCTTCAACAATTTGACATCATACAAATATTCCCTTAACATGGGACCCTAAAGCCCCTTGTCATGTAATATTTGTAGAAAATTCTATTCTCACTATTACATGAAATTTCCCATCACCTACCTCGGATCATTCTTGTCTTGCACTCAGTGGGGGAAATAATTATATAGCCTTGTCCTAGTAATACATTTTTCATTTTCATTCGGTTCATTGTCTACCTTCCGCTTATACAGATATAGATTGGGAGGTGGATGACCTACTTTAGGTTGACTCACCTATGCCTTGCTAGTCTTTTTCATTATTTCCTTTTATTTTTATTGATTGTATGTGTGTAATGTGATCCCTTGTATTGTTTGATGTTTCTTCTCTATGTGCATTCCTCTATTTATACTTTCATTCTTCTATATGTCATAAATTTTTACCTTTTCAATGATCTTTTCATTTCATTTTTATTTTTGTCTTGTGTTTTCATTTTGGGAATGACACAAATTGTTGAGACAGCCTATGTCTCTTCCACATTGACCCAAAATATTTTGTATCTTTCATTTACCCTTCATTTGCATTTTTTTCTTGTGTTTTCCTTTTGGGGATGATGCAAGATGTTGATACACCCTATGTCTCTTCCATGTTGACCCAGAAGGTTTTTCTTTTTTTTCAATATCTTTGTGTCATTCTTCTAATTCTATGTGTATTTGGGGAATGACAATAATTCCTAGCTCTCTAATATCACTACAACAAAGACAGATACTGACCTCAAATCCATAGATTCGTTATGTGTTTCTAGGGGTCAACGCTCTTTTCCTTTTTACTTTTTCATGTTTGTTTAATTTAAAGTAATTTCTCACAACATGGTGTTTAGTAATTTCTTTAAAGTTGGGGCATACATTGGCATTATTTCGACATATTTTGGCATTTTTTTTTTTGCATTTTCATGTTCCTTGATGTGATTTTCTTACTTCATGCGATGCTTTTTTCTCTTTGGGGTGACATTTGGAGTAATATCCTCCAAGATATTTATCTATCTTATCATATTAAATTCCTATTAGTGGTGGTGCAATGCATTGCATTTCCCAAGTTTCAAATATTTTATCCTTTGATTGGTCCTCTCTTGGCAACATTAGGAACAATATCCACTAACATAAAAACCTTTCATGAACTAAGAAAAAGACCTTAGAATACCCCTCTTTCTTTATATGTTGTTGTACCTTATTAAATTAATAAAGTTATGGATTTGATATGGTTCACTAGCCCTTGTGAGCATGCATTTTCTCTTTTCACCCTATTAAATTCATGGAGGTATGACTTTGATATGGTTTCTTGGGGCTCACCTAGTGAACAAAAAGCTTCACTAGCCCTTGTGATCATGCATATTTCTTTGTCCTTATAATAGTCATTTGGGTACAACCTTGTTATGGATTTGCTAGGGCTCACCTAGTGGACAACGAGCTTCACTAGCTCTCGTGAGCATGTGTTTTTGTTTGCATAGTGGATAGCACATTTCACTCGTAAAAATTTCTGGACAAACAACCTAGACCTGATCCACAACACGTTGGATGGTTATTCGAAGCTTGATCTATTACATTTTTATTTTTCTATCTTTGATGGTGTATGTTTGTGATCTAGCTATGGCTTCATATATCATTTGCAAGTGTTTTCCTTTGTGCCTATGTTGGTATGTTCTAGAATCTTGATCCTAGGGTTTGGTCACCCTCTTAGTTATTGTCATCCTACCTTACAAGCATATATACATTTGAACCCCTCTTGATTGCATGGTTGGCTACTTTAGTGTGAGTTTGAAGAAAGTTCATCCTCTCACTAAAGTGGGGGCAAAATGTAGTGTAAGAAAATGCATACCTTTGAATTTTCAATAAAAATTGGGCCTGCCTTGCTTTGTTTATCCTTATTTATGTCTTAATTAGTCCCATTTTGTATTCACAAGCCTAATAAACTATATCTTTTTATGGATAATCCTAACAAAAATCAAATTATAAATGATAATTTAATGATTTTGGCTATGTGTCCCTGATTTTTGGGTCGAGAATAAGATGCCACCTAGGGCGTCTTTGTCCCCCAAAGGTCTTGGGACCCTCTTTTCAAAGGAACCTTAAATGGGCCCCTTTTTGGAGTATGTTCCCTGAGTTTCAAGCCTCAAGACTAAGATGACACCTAGGGCATGTTAGTCCCCCTTAAGTTATTTTCAGGATTTAGCCTCCTTTAGTTTTAATGAGTTCATATGCTGACTTGTTGAGGTGTAATTTCAAGATTTTAAGCATCGCTAAGTATAAATATAAGGTTCATTAATTCATTTTCATCCTAGGAACTTGAGTATTCATTTATAATAGAATAATTGAGTTCACAAGAGAATTTAAGAGAAATTCATCAAGAATTCAAAGCCATCATCAAGATTCAAGCATCATATCAAGGATATTCTTGCATCATGTGTGTTTTTGAGCTAACAATTATGATGTAGGGTTTTGATTCAAGCAAGCAATTCAAGTCAAGATACATCAAGCATTCAAACATTTCAAGATCTACATTCAAGCTATCCATCTCACATAAGTTTGTAGATTTCATAATAACAGTTTTGTGAGTTGCAACATATCACTTTATTCATTCATCATTTCACTCCTTTATTTAATTTCATTTCAAGGTTTAACTACTAGCAAGGGGTTTGACCAAGGAAGACCCCCATTTACTAACAATCAACAAGTTTTTCCTCTCTTGTATGTTTGTGTTTGAAAATTTAGGTTGAAGATGTGAAGATCATTTGAAGTGAAAATTTAAAATGTTGCAATTTTGCATTGCAAAGTTGTCATCCTCACAAAAACTCACCCATAGGCTAGATCAGGAAGTTTCAAGACCTAAGATTTGAGAAGAAGGAAATGTAGACATTGAGCCTTAGGATCACATTAAAATATTTCAGATTTCAAAATGGGACTAAGACAATAGTAAGGGTGTCTTAGTCCTCCCAAGGGTATTTTGTAGAGATTCTTTTAGATTCTATTCGAACATTCAAAGATTCCACATTTCCCCCAAAAATAGTAGTGGTACTAAGACAACATTAACGGTGTCTTAGTCCTCTATGGAATATTTTGATAGCATTTCTAAATTTCTAGAAATCTCATCACATTTTCAAACTTCCTAGGTACACACATCCTAAATTTTTGTTGCTTAATTTCATCATTTGGCTTGCATTACTAGGTTTTGTGAGTTGAATATTAAATTATCTTTTCCAAGCTTTTACTTGGTGGTGAACCCTTGAAAGCCTAAAAGAACCCCCTCCTAGGTCATCCTTGTTGAGAATTGACTCACCTTTTGGTTCATAGTCAATCCAATTTAACTCCCTCCCACCTGCCACTCACCCACCCCGGACGCACCACCCGATAGCATGGAGGCTTATATAGGTTGGGTGGGAATTTTAGTTCTTCCAGGCTGTAGTTCATGTGGGAAGAAATATTTTTGCATGGGTGTGCAATCGAACTAAGGATTCCCTCCCTCATCTATAATTCCCTCCAAACTTTAATGCCACTTGCTAAACCAAGGTCATAGAACACCACTATTCTCCAATTTTGGATCCTAGGGAATTATTGAATGGAAATTGGAGAATAGTGGTTTTCTATGACCTTGGTTATAAAGCACCCACTTTTCACCATTGTTCACATCCAAGGTGGAAAATGAGTCCCACTAGGCTTAATTTTGGGGAGAAAATTTAAAAATGCCCAAAAACATGTTAAACCAGGTTTGGGATGAAAAAATCTAGTTGGGACTCATTTTCCCAAGGTGGCGAATAAGTCTTAGATCACTAAATTTTGGAAATTCAAACTTGAAACACCTAAATTATGATTGGCTAATGATTTGTGTTGGGATTATCCTTGGAAAAGATTTAACAAATGAGGCTTGTGCATGTAAAATAGGGCCAATTAAAGCATAAGAAAGCTCAGTTATTAATGACAAGCCTAGAAAAGTGTTAAAGTGTGTTACAACACTTTACAACACTTTAAACAAGACAAGATTAATGTTTATTTTAATTAAAAATAGGTTTTTCAAATTTAATTAATAAAACCTTAGAAAAGTGTGAAAGTGTGTTACAACACTTTAGCAAGGTACCATTTAAGTCCATTAGTTCATAAGGTCCCAAGACCTAATGTGAATATGTTAGACATATTACTATGAATGGTAATCCTATACCTACACAAACACAAAGAAAAAACACAATATTAGATTCAAATGCAAGATAGAATCAACATTCCCCATGAAATTAGATTGAAACATCAAAATAGGAAAGAAATGAAGAACAACAAAATAAAAAGCAATGAAATCCTATTCTAATGAGCTCATCTTCAATCCCATAGGGGAATTGGTGAAATTTGTGTGTAGGAAATGGCCCTTTCCCAACTCCTTTGTGTGATTTGATGAAGATCCTTGATTCTTTGATGAAAATTTGATAAAACTTTGATAAGATTGATACAAATTTATGAAACTCAAAATGCAATGGATGAAGTTGTGGATGAAATTGTGTTTAATAAGCTTACTTGGATTGTGGATGATCAGTTCAATAGGAGAAGTTCTATATTTATAGATTTCAATAATGGAAGAATAGGAAAAATGGATGAATGTGGGATAATAGACCAACCAATGAGAGGAGGCCACTTGTAAAGATGTGATTGGATGAGGAATGAGCACATTTGGATGAATGTGCACATAAATAAGGTTAGGTGGAATTTGAAATTAGTGAAATGACATGTTTAGAGGGAATTAAAATGGAGTTAATGTCACTTGGCTCAAGACTAAGGACATGTAGGAGGCACAAAATTCCTTGTTGGAAGTACCCATCCCCTTTTGGAGGGTTTTCAAATTTGTGGAATATTCTCTTTTAATGCCAAGTTGAGGGAAAATAGATGAATTTATAAATCAATTAAATTGATTTTTTGGTGCAAGTTGAAAAATCTAATGGATTGAGGTGATTAGGATTAGATTTAGTCATGATTTAATCAAATTAGGTAGAAATTAGGCGATTTAACAATTTTGAATTAAATTTTAGGATTTATTTAAATCAAAGTTAAGTGGAAAATGATTCTAGATTTAATTAAATAAAGATTGATTTAACTAATTAAAGAGAGTGATGTTAGATTTAAACCAAATAAAGTTTAATTTATCCGATTTAAAGAAATGACATTAGAGATTTAATTAAATTATTTAATTAAAGGAGAGACTATAGGATTAATTAAAAAAACTAATTTATTTAATTAATAGAGGAGAATGACTTAATCAGATAAAATTGATTTATTTAATTAAGAGAGGAAATGTGATGAGTTTAATCAAATAAAGATTATTTAATTAAATTAATTAGTAAAGGGGATGATGTAGGAGGAAATGATATTAGTAAGATTCAGATCGGGTGTATAGGATCAATTTGTATATTTTTTCGTGTCTACATTTTCCCCCTCTTTGAAGCAATGCACTTGTTGTATTGGTTCAAAGAATAAACTGTTGTGATCAAAATTTTAAAAAAAATCAATTTTTTAGATGCCCCACTATTGCCCCAACAAGAAGAATTATGCTGTTATATTGCCCCCTCGAGAGATCGGATGAAAATTTCAACTTTTGGGTGATCTCACGAAAAAAGAGGACAAGCTACCTGATGGGTCCAAAAAAGGTCTAGGATGCCAAAAAATGTACCAAAATGCCAAGAAAAATGTAGAATGACCCACGGTTGGGCAAAAACAAGATCGAGGGTCCAAAACCCTAGCTGAATGGCTAAATAAGGTCAAAAAACCCTAATTTTTAGGCTTAAATAGACCCGAAGGGGTCACCTTCAAATCATTTTCACACTTAGTCTCTAGAGAACTTGTTTTTTTGAGATATGAACTTTGATCGAGATGCCACAAAGATTGCTTCCCAAGCACGTGTCAGAGCGAGTATGAGTGCACCAATGGAAAACCGACGTAGGAGTTGTGGTATGTACCCCTTTCCTAACTTTTGATTTCATCTTTTTATGTTCATTCAATACAATAAAAGTAAAAAATGAGTCAAGCGACACTATATAGCGCCACTAAAAATGAAAAATCGGTGCTACACGACCTCAAAGTGCACTCCATATGCATAGGGTGCCACCGCGAGCTAGTTTAGAAATTAGGGTTTAGTTTCAAAGATTTGCATATGTGAATAGTGTCATGGTGTTTCCATCTAGGGATTACGGTTTGGGGTGTGTAGCCAAACTGCACCACCATGACATAGTTTTAGAATTTGCAAACTACGTCGTAATTGCAAATAGAGTTTCATATGTTGTTTGAACTACGAAAACTCAGGGCAAGATCTCAATTTTTTTTGAAACCTGATGTTGTGGCTTTTCCTACACAAGAGGACCCTGGGATACTACACTCTTGGGAGAAAATATTAGATGGGTTACACAAGCTACTCCATGAGCACCTTGGGGCCATTATTCTTTGGTACATAGCTTATTCCTATCTCATTTAGACATGCTTAGGGATCATGACAACCCTAGTAGAGAGATGACCTAATGAGACATCTTCATTTCACTTTCCCACTAGCGAGGCCACTATCACACTAGAGGATGTCTAGTGCATCCTGTGGTTGCCCATCCATGGAGAGATGGTCATCTATGATGTGGATGTAGGGAAAGACGTGTGCTTTGAGGTCATGGAGCTTGAAGAGATCATCTTCTCTAAGGGCCAGACTGATTTAGAGAGATACATGGGCACAATGCCCACATTCAATCTTATTGTTGGAACCATCATATCAAGACTTGTGGCACAAAATTAGTGGGGCCAATATTTCAATCAAGGATGGGGATTAGCATGAGAGTGGATGCTCTTCTATAGAGAGTTCCTTGCCTAGGGTCCAGTGATGCTGGCCTCACTTTAAGAGGATTTGCATGAGTTTTCATATTTAGACAACAGGATCATTGGGGTTGGTGTTACATTTTTACATGTTTGTGTTGGACTCAATGGAACACTAAGAGGGGGGATGAATCAGTGTTCAAAAAATCTTAACTTTATTAATCTAAAACTCATCCATTCTATCATTACATTAAAAGAAAAAGATGCAATCATTCAAGGGAAACATTCATAACACCATGACACAAAGATTTTTGTGTGGAAACCCTATTATGGGAAAAACCACAGTGGAGGTTAACCCACAATTTGAGTACTCAAATAAATTTTTACAAAAGGGAATGCACTTGCATTTAGGCACACTGCCTAGAGCTCATTTCTCAAAGGGAAGGCTCACTACCTTACAAAATTTGATTAAAACCATCTAAAGGATGAACTAAGACAGTAGCATCTATTCGTGCAAAGTTATATTTCCAATGAAGCTCATAGATTAAATTCTAGATCTGCTTTCTAACTCTTCACTTCACTCTACTCTGCTCTACTCTTTTCTACTCTTTTCATCACACATAGAAAAATGTGCACTATTATTCTACTAAATTTCACACCATATTCATATTCACTATCATCACATAATTCTCCACTTATGACATACACACAAAAATGATAAAAATGATCTCGTATTTATATCTTCTATCAAGGATTTGATCATTCTTATGTCGACTTCATAAAACATTTAGTTCTTGTCAAATATCGGTCAGATCCACCACTAAATCTTTATGCACATCCTCTAAATTCAGTTAAGACAAACAAAGGACCAAAAAAAAACATAATACAGCATGAAGACATTTGATTAATTAGAGTTCCTTATACATCCACAATTACTATATTCGCTAGGTCGGCCTTCTAGCACAAATAGTCAATAAATTAGTGCACCAGATCTCCTAGATCACATACCATAGTCTACATATTAGTATACTTCACAAATGAGTATCAAAAAACCTTCCTCAGAGATCCACAACCCGAAATAGTAGTCTGGTGAAGTATTCAGATCAACTTTTATGCCTATAATCAGATGTCATGTTCTTCACCCTATTCTACAGGAGGTTTCCAAGGTTTCCATGGTTTCCATCAATGACAACACTTACAGGCCATATGCCAACAATATCCCCCTTTTGCATTAATGGCAACACTTAGTGAAAAATGACTAATTGTCAAAATCATTATAAGTATGATGCCAAGATTTTCTGCACTTTCTCCTCATAATATTTATAAGGAATTTTTCAATGCATTCTCTCCCCATTTGACAATAATGACAAAGCATAGAAACCATATTCCAAAAAGACAAAACACATGTTCAGGATTTTCAAAACTTTAGAATATATATGTTGACAATTCTCCCCCTTAGACCAAAACTTCAAAAATTTGAAAACAATTGATTTCTACTTTAGAAAAGTATCTTATGATTTTTCTTCATTTCTGGAAGAAATTTCTTCCAAGACTCTACTATTATTCCAATGATAATGATCAAACTATTATTCTTGGTTGTTAGGTTGACAATTTTAGTTAGAGATTCTGAAATTGTAATTGCTTCTTCCAGTTTCTCACCCTTCCTTAGTAATTCCACCATCTACTCCAAACTGCATTTAGTTTGATCCTTCACCTTCCAAAAAGTATTAACAAGTGTGTTCTTGGTAAGTGTAATATTGGTGTGTTCAGACCGCAACTCCTGAATCCTTCTCTTCATAGTGCCATCCTGATCCTACAACATGTCAAAGCTTTTACCAATGCCATTCAAGTCTATTTCAATCTGTTTCAATTTCTCTTTGTAATTACTAACTGCATGGGGCCAACAGATGCAATAGTTGTAGATGTTGTTGGCTAAATTTATGCATTGCCTCAATTCATTCATTTTATTCTTTAGTTTGGTGATTGATATTCTAAATTTATCCTTCAGGTGAGAAATGAATTGACCTTCTTCTTTCTCTTTATCTCTAGAGTTCATTGATTCTTTACTGCATTCAATCATTTCCTCAGGTAGGATGTTCTGCAAACTTTCTAATTTGATCTTGCAATGCTCAACATGAAAATTTAATAAACTTAGAATCATGTCTTGATCATATGATGGTCTAATAGACCATAACCTAGCAATCTTCTGCATTCCACCTTCTTCCTGAATAAGCTACTGCAACATTTCCTTTCTTAGATCATCTTCTTCCTCACTAGATTTTTGTGGTTCTGATTCATTTTTTTGTGGGTCCTCAATTTCTTCATCTAGGATATCCACAATCTCCTTTTCATTTCCTTTTCCCTCAATTTTGGGAACTTTTCATTTCGAAGGGTTCAACAACTTATTTTTCTCTTTTCTACCTTTTATCTATGCCACCGGAAGAGGAACCATTTCCATTGTTCTTACTGGAGGGGAAACATTGATTGAACCATACTTTCCAAGCATATTTTTAATGAAATTTTCAAATTCTATATCCCAATCAGCCAATATCTTATAATATGAGTATATTTGTGTACAAACTGGTTCATTTGTCTTCCACACCACATTGTTCATTTTTGAAAAACAATTCATAAAATACATTACTAAGAATATAATCAATGTACCGAACCTAAAAGGGTAGCCTGTTTCTTTTGTTAGCTACACATTCTCCATTATTTGATCCTTTATCAACCCACATAAGTCAAACTCCTGACCTTTGATTATCATCTTATGAGAAATGTAGATAGTGCTAGTCGAGGTCGCTCCTTCTCAGTTCCTGAAAAAGACTCTATATGAAATTCCATATGTAATATATTTAGTAATCAAATTCTTTATTATCACAATTATCAATGCCCTCTAATCTCAAATTATTCTGGTTAGGGTTTTGAATTCCTTATTCAGGATGGATTTCTTCCTTGGTACATCTCCGACTTTGCATAATCCAATCAAATTCAAAATTACCTCCTTTGAAATGGTGTAGGGTTTGTCCGAAGTTAAAGTATCATCATGTAATCTACTTAAGATGAATTTGAAAAATTATGTGTCCTCAAAGTACCGAAACTCATTCCAAATATCAAAATTTCTATGTTTGGCTTCACTCAATTGCTTCAATTTATTGGGTAATAAAAAATTCGTCATGGAACTAATTTTTCCACTATTGTATTCATCCAAAATGATTGTCCTCTTGATTTTTTCCATTTTACTTTTGCACTTGGGTTTAACAACCGCACACTAAATTATATGAAAATTCTAAAGACAATTGAAGTACTTGATAGATTGTTGAGTTCTGACGTTGAATCAATTTCTTTGTTTCAAAATTCTTCTAGTGAGTGCTCTCTTTCTTCTCTTCTTCAATTGGAAAGTGACAAATGATGATTCCAAATTGAATTTTATATTTCACACACATGCAATAAATGAATTTTCCCTCAGTTATCTAAGTGCCTTGTTACATCAGATAGAGAGAAAAATTCTCTTGCAGACCTATGAATTCTTTGAATTTCCTTGTGAAAGCTCTCCAAAACCTCTGCACATCATCACTACACCTTTTTGACTATTCTTTGCATTCTGGTAGCATCACAGAAAGGGGAGGGAATATTTTCTTGAAAGACTCCCCCTAGGTGAGTGGCCTAAAATCAATTACCGAAAGAATTACCAGAAACAAGTTCTGGTGTAGAACCATTTACAGCATTAGAATCATTCTTCCTTACCCATTTATTTTTCATCTCATCTCTTATCTCATATGTAGTCACTTTTCCTTTTCCTTTGTCATTTCCTTGTATATTTCTCTCCATATACCAGACCTATTCTATCCACACTTTTTTCTCTGTGAAATCTTGCAATGTGACCATATCTATTGCAATCGTAGCACATAGTACTTCCTTGTCCAAAGCAATCATTCCATTGATTTTTTCTCGATCTGCATTGATTAACAATATGTCAAAATTTTCCGCATGTGTAACATTCAACATTCCTTCTATTAACAGTGTACTTTAACATATTTTTGCATTCATTTTATTTATGACCAAACTTCTTGAATTTGAAACATTGACTAAAAATGATGAGTCTCTTGATTTCATAGTACTTTTACACTAAGTAGCCATATGGCCAAACTTATTGCAAGAAAAATAGTATCCATTAAATTTTTGAGCATTAGGTTGTCTTACCAGATACCTTCCAACTTTGTTCATCAGGTTTCCTTGTTTGAAATTATTTTGTCTAGGTCTGTAACTTTCTCCTTTATCATATCCAAGACCTCTCTTATCATTTCCACTCTTTTGTCCTTGAATCAGATCATCAAGCTTCACTGAACTGATTTTGAACTTTTCTTTGTATTAATTTGCAATGATAAGATCATTTCTAAGGATAACAATCTTCTTACCAAGTTCTTCTTCATCATTTATGGATTTTTGAAATTCACTTTTCCGCTGAGCGAGTTCTTCATTTATTCTTTTGTGTTTATTAGATTTATCCTTTAAGGACTGAGCTAGATTCTCTTCATTCTTCTTCTTTTCTTCAATCTCTTTAGTCAACTTCATTACCATAGATTCCATCTCATGCTTTAGGGTAGAATTTTCTTTGGGAAACTTTTCACATTCTTCAATTATTTCCTTCAAGGTTTGATTCAGGTGAGAATCATCCATGTTTTCACTCTCTTGTTGCTTGATTTGATCATAGAGATCATTCCTTTTGTCCTTGGATTTGACAATCTGATCCTTCAATGATTGAATGAATTTCTTAGCATCTCTAAGATTTGATTTCAATTCATGTACTTCTTATTTAGACTAGTCAAGATCATCAAGTGCCACCAAAAGTTGTTTCTCAAGACCACCATGTTCCATCACATTCCAAGATCCACCTCAAGTTGCTAAACTTCTTCCAAGAAACCAGATGCTCTAATACCAATTGTTGGACTCAAGGGAACACTAACAGGGGGGGTGAATTAGTATTCAACAAATCTTAACTTTATTAATCCAAAACTCAACCATTATGTCATTAAATTAAAATAAAGATGCAATAATTCAAGGGAAACATTCATAACACCATGAAACAAATATTTTTGCATGGAAACCCTATGAGGGGAAAAACCATGGTGGACGTTAATCCATGATTTGAGGACTCAAATAATTTTTTACAAAAGGGAATGCACTTGCATTTAGGTACACTACCTAGAGCTCACTGCTCAAAGGGAAGGATCAATGCCTTATAAAATTTTAGATTAAAACCATCTGAAGGATGAACTAAGATAGTATCATCTATTCATGCCAAGTTACAGTTCCGGTGAAGCTCATAGATTAAATTCTAGATCTACTTTCTAACTCTACACTTCTCTCTTCTTTCTTCTTGTCTTTTCTACTCTTTGCATCACATAGATAAATTTGCACTATTATTCTATTTAATTTCGCACCATATTCACATTCAATATCATCACATAATTCTCCATGTATGAAACACACAAAAAAATAATAAAACTAATCTCATATTAAAATCTGCTATCAAGGATTTGGTCATTCTTATGTGAGCTTCATAAAACATTTTGTTCTCAAATATCGACCAGATCCACCACTAAATATTTATATCCATCCTCCAAAGTTGGTTAAGACAAAGAGGGGACCAAAAAAAACATAATAGAGCATGGATACATTTGATTAATTACTCCTTATATATCCGTGATTACTATATTTTCCAAGTTGGCCTTCTAGCACAAATTGTCAATAAATTAGTGCATCAGATCTCCTAGATCACGTACCAGAGACTGTGTATTAGTATACTTCACGAATAAGTATCAAAAAACCTTCCTCAAAGATCAAGAACCCAAAATAGTAGTCCAGTGAAGTATCCAGATAAACTTTTATGCCTGTACCCAAATGTCCTGTTCTTCATCCTATTCTATCGGAGGTTGCCAAGGTTGCCATGGTTGCCATCAATGAAAAAAGTTATAGGCCATATGTGAATAGTCTAGGCTTGGGAGAACATTGTTGTGCTTCATCCTTAGGTTATAGTGGTTTTTCTAGAGCTAGATGATCCAATCATCTGGCAGTATGGCAGAGCTCAAATTGGATTCACTCACACAAGGGTAGGTGGAATCATCCATTAGCGAAGGTTCATCGATGAGATGGCAGTTTTCACTTGGAGGCCCTAGCTTGTTATGGGTCCTTGGTTTGATGATATTAAACAACTATTTTTTTCTGGGCAAGAGAGATTGATGTAGGGCCGAGAGAATATGATCATTGAGAGATACCTGCCAGACCGAGTAGCTAGGAGTTTTGGTGATAGACATGATAGACCTGATGACTAGTATGTGGCCATATTCACTCGTAATATGAGGGAGATTTCATGGGGCAAGCCCATCCTAGTAGACGAGGAAGTTTCATAATTTAGGTAGCTAGTGGCCATACCATGGCCATATGATCAGGGACAAGGTGATGCAGGGGTTACACAAGCTTACAAATATTGGTTTAGACCACCCCTAAGACTTATAGGTCTAGGTGCAATGCTCACATGTTAGAGGCCCAAGGGCCAATCAACAGGTTGAGGTTTGGGGCAAGGAGGCAGGGGTGACGGGGATAGAGATAGGGACGGGGGAGGATGTGGGCCACCTCCGCACCAACCACAACATATACCACCTCGAGTACAGAATACACCACCCTAGGTGCACATACTACCCTAAGATAGGGAGAGAGAGGTCCCACAAAAACAACCTCCATCTCCACCACAAGGAAAACCAGATCATTGTGATGCCTTGATTCAACAGTTATAGGCACAGGTGCAGGTTTTCATAGATGAGAGGGACCAGGACAGACAACAAGTCCTAGCACTTACGATAGATAGATATTAGGCCCATTCTTAGGGGGGTCAGGAGATAGGCTAGAGGTGGTAGCTCTAGAGCATGGCCTCCGCATCCCAAGGTAGGACAGTGTCGACATGGGTGTACTGAGAGGCTGAGTATTATAGGCTCAATTATAGATAGGAAGTGCTAGTGGCAGCTCAGGTACCCAATTATTCATAGTAGATAGGGATGAGGCCACTCAAGGATCATGGTGAGAGGCATGCAGGAGAGGGCAGTAGTTAGGAGGGCTAGCTCTTTATTTTGATTAGAGACAATTATTCACTTTTGATTCATGGGCTCTAATTTTTATCGCCCCAATTGTATCATATATTTTTATTTATACACATTTGATCCTGATCTTGTACCCTAACAGTTACTCATATATATATATGAGGATGGTTTGATTTTATGAGATGCCCTACCTTACTTATGCATGATGGATAGATGCATTTAATTTCCTATGTGTTATGATATGGTGCAGTGATTATGGATGCATTTATTTTTGTATACTTTCGATGCATTTTATGGTGATGATGTATGGATGCAATATGATATGTAAATGATGATGTATTATGACATGCATGTCGGGGTATGCAAGTGTAATATTTTTCGTTTCATTTTTCTCATGCAACTTTGGATGACATATGATATGCAAATGTATGTAATGGAATATGAATGTAACAATGTGAGATGATGGATTGTATTTATGATATACGATATGCAATGGTATTATGTACAAATGTTAATGATTTAATGCAATTATTCCCATAATGAATGTAATGTTACATTATGAAATAATGTTGTATGATAAGCAATGATTCCTAATGATAAGATAATATGCAATGATGGTTCAAATGTAATACCCTAAATGATGCAATGTACATGATTATGAAATGATGATCTTTATGCGATGGTATGCAATGATTCATGATGATATGGTTTAATGATTTATGATGTGTCACTCTATACTATGCAATGGATAATTTGAATGCAATGTGTATGAAATGATTATAATGTGAGATGACATATGATGTAATATTTTATGATGATGATTTGAGATGCAATGATTCCTATTTTGTATTGATTGATGCAAATGTTATGACATGACCTAATTAACAAGGTTATGCAAGATGATTTATGAGATGATTTTTTATGATATGTAATGGTACCTAATATGATAATGCTGAAATGATAATGACATCTGATGTGTGTAAATGATTATTATATGAAGTGATATGATATGTGATTTGTAATAGATGAGTTGTTAATAAATGAAGTGAAAATAATAGTAATGAATCTATATTTAATGATGAAATGTAATGTGTCTATACTTCCTATATGATATGCATTATGCTGATGATTTTTGGATGCATGGAGGATGCATTAATTTTTTTGAGTGAGTGTCATGTCACTGTGTTAGTATGGAAAGAAGATCCAACAAGCATACCTTTGATGATGATGATAAAATGAAGAATTGGGATTTTAAAAGGTCCATTTATTATATGTTTGATAACAAACGTAGGTACGATCCATCAAGGTATTAAGCACCAGGATGGCATTGCACCTAGTGTGATGGAATTTGACTCAACAATCAAATAGGAGTAATTTTGTTAACACTTGACATACAAAACCTTATTTAGTATATAGTTCAGATATTATAAACATCTTAGACAAAAACATAGAAAATAAAGCCTTTTTATGTGGTCAACAAGACATGTAAAACACCTTCCCTAGAAACCAAACAAAGAATATATGACCAAATTATTTTAGAAGAATATCCAACAAGCATAGTAGATAAATAGATAATGATCATTTCCCCATTACTTTCTCTCTAAACCATTTTGATTTGGCATCATCGAGAGGTCACTGGAATGGGCACAAAATAAGATAAGTCAAAAAGACAAAGATAATGTAAATAAAAAAGCTAATGTTCCTCATACCGCTAGCCAAGACTAAACTACAGTGATGTCTGATGTTGATGTCCATTGTAGGAAGGATGTATCCTAGGACATGTTGTGATCAAGTGATGATGGGATTGATTAGATGATAAGCTATTGATACTTTGAGTTGACTAGCTTGTTGTCCTACTAACCTAGACTTGAGACTTTGAAAATTGTGCTCTCACTTTTAAACCTGCTAGACTCACTTCTAATTGCCTTACCAAGGGATGAAGGTGGTGATTGATTTATTATGAATGATGATTATTGCAGGTGAGAGTGAAATGAGATAGATGCACCATCTTTGGTTTTCAAATATCTAGATGTTTTTGGGATTTTGGAATTTTTTAACTTTTTGGATTTTAAAGATTTTGACCAAGAGACTAGCTTAAAGACTTATCCTAGGGGTCTCAGGAGCTAATCAATAGATTAGCCTTGCCTACATTATACACGTAGAGACCACGTAGTTAGACTAACACAAACTTGATTAAATAATTAGATAGATGGACAAATGGATTGCCATTTTATTGCGATGGATGCCTAAAGGACTGACCTAAAGTGTCTCGATGGATGATCAAAGATCATATTTGCCTATGTTCAAGCTTAGAGATGACATAGTTTGGTATGTCAAATCTACTGCTATAATTTGAGATTTTGAAAATTTTGGATTTCAATATGATTTGGGTGTTTTTGGATTTTTGATTTTTTGAATATTTTTGGATATTTGATTTTTTGAATGTTTTTGGATATTTGATTTTTAAGGAAGATGACAAGAATATACACGAATTTGATCCGATCCAGGTAAAGGAACATGCCCCCAATATGATGTGATAGACTAATTGGATATAGGTAGGACAAACTAACCTTAGGAATGTGCTAGGAAGTACTAGGGTGGAACATGATACGAACACAAGATCAAGCTATGATACAGACATGGATGGATGATGGAAGGATTAATGGAATGTGATGGATGAATGGTGTAGAACAAGTTGTGAAGATATTGATGGATGGAGTGTGCTTTATTTACACTTGATGCCTGTTTGCTATTTTTTCACCGAAGTACTTGTCCAAAGAAATACTGAAGTGATTTTCACTACAGGACGATTTTTTCTTTACTATTTTTAATCCTTCTTTTTATTTTTTTATTTTTGATTTTTATATTTTTTTTAATTTTTGGTTTTACCCATTAAAGATTAGATGTAATTTTTTTTGAGATGGGAGCTATTCATGGGCTCTTCCAGTGGCTCCCCTTTGGGCATTGACAGCTTGAAGGTGCCTAATTTGTAACTCGCAGTGATGATGAAGGGTCCCAACTAGTTGGGCTCAAACTTACCATTGCTTTCTGGATTTGGCACATTCTTCTAATTCTCCTTTAGTACTAGCTTGCCAACTTGGAAGGTCTACCTCCTCATTTTCTTGTTGTAGCTGCATTTGATGAGATTTTGATAGACTTGCAACTAATTTAGGGCATCCATATGCAACTCATCTAGTAGCTCTAGCTCATTTAGCTGAGAGACCCAATATTCCTCATCTGTAATGAGATTTTACAGGGATATCCTTAAGGATGGGAGATTGATCTCAATGGGGAGGATGGCTTCTAATCTGTAGACTAGGGAGAAAGGGGTGGCACCTATTGGTGTGTGAATTCTTGTGTGATAATCCCATAATGCGGGATGTAGCTATAGATGCTAGTCCTGACTGGCATCATTGACTATTTTCTTAAGGATTTTCAAGATGGTTTTATTGGTGGCTTCTGCTTGGCCATTTCCTTGGGGATAATAAGGTGTGGAATAGCGATGTTGGATGTTGAATTTTTGGAAAAGTTCATGGAAATCCTTGTTTTTAAAAGGTTTCCCATTATTTGAGATAATGGCTTGAGGGACACCATATGTGTGTTGTGTAGTTTTTGCACACACGCCCCACTAAAAGTAGGGACCCTCTATCTTGCTTTTTTTGGTTATCTCTTTTAGTGTCTTGGACTTTCTATTTAGGGGTTTTACTTGCTTGGGAATGTGCTTTTATTTCCATATTTCCTATTGGAATAGTCCATTTATGATTTATATTGAAGACCTTAAGTTCTGGGCTCATTCCGGGTTTTTCACTCTTTTCGGGAAAATCCACTCTGGGCAGAATTTCTCGGTTTCCTTTCGGAGCCCGATGATGGTTGTTGTGGTGGTTGGAAAGAAAGGAGAAGAATCATATTATTTGCAAAATATGGTAGGTGAAGATATGGATTTGCCTATACATAGGCAGTTCCTGAAACAATTTTTCTCTTAAAATAATTCAGGGGATTGGGAGTTGCCAGTGCATTGACAACTCTTGATGATCCCTTTTTATTTTCTTTTCCATGCACAGTAGTATAGGGTCCTTTGTTTTGTTGCCTTTCCTTTTTACTCCATTATGTTCATCATCTTGATATTGGTCTGCTCACCCGGAAGATCTGAATCCTTGCAATGATCTTGCTATCATTCATCCCCAGACGGAGCCACTGTTGGAACTGTAGAAATTTTAAATTTTACAGCCTATTGCATTTGTGAGGCTCCATCATTAAAGCCCTTACATTAAGCATAAAGTCTCCTCATGTCATTAATTGGCCTATTCTATGTTGTTTGACCCTTCTTGAATTCACTTGCTCCCTTTTGTTTCATTAAAAGATCCCTGTCGGCAAGACATGGTAGAAGTCTTCCCGAGATGTGTTATCATTAACATGTATTGGTTGCAGATAGTCGGCGGGACTTTGCAGAATGTTTCGGCAACTAAAAGACTCATACCGACATATGTTGGAGCATCGTCATAACATCACAGCGAACTTAGTAAGTCTTGCCGACTGGAATATGGAGGGGTCATTTTGGCCTAACTAATAAGTATCGGCATGAAGTCATAGCGACATCCTTATGTCTTGCCGATTGACTTATATGCAAAATATTTTGATGTGACTTAAAATCTTCGGGGAGAGTCTTGGCGAGGTCACATTTGTTTTGCCAAACTTGATGTAAGGAAATCTTGGGACTGCTAGAAAAGGTATTGGTGTCTTGCTGATTCGAAATATATACCGATGGAGATATGTATCGCTAAGAAAAGGATCCTTCAGCGTAAGCTTCATCGAGGTTCAAATGTTACATCGACAAAGTGGTTCAAGGTAAGTCTCACCAAATGAAAGAAGTCTATGGAGATGTTTTCGGTAAGACATTTGATATCGGTATGAGTCTTCCCGAAGCTTTATTGTCTTGCCAAAAATATAATTTCAGTTATAGTTTTTCGGTGAGACAGTTCAGAGGATATGCCGAAGTGTTAAGTTTTCGGCCAGAATGGTAAAGTTTCTTGGTAACCACAGTGTGAAGGGGATGTATATCGGTGTGAGATGGTGGAATCTATGTGATGTCTCCCCGACTCAGAATGTTATGATGACATGTAAAATGGAGTAGTAGTTGTCATATTTGGAGTCTGAATTTTGATATTGGTATTGATATTGCCAAATTGAATAAAGCACAGATTCAGGCGTTGATAAGGGAACGAGAGATGTATAAAGCAAATAATGAGAGACTGCTCAGAGAGAATGATAGGTTGAAAGATTTGGTAGGTGTTCCTGCAATGCCAGCCAAAATGTTTACTCAAGGAGAAAGTTCCCAGACAAAAGAACATTGGGTTGGATCGAGTGCTTATAATCAAGGAAGGTACGATGCTATTACAACAATTGTAAAGAAGCGGAAGGTCAATTTGACATCTTCGCTGAATTAGTTGTGGGGAAAGTTTTCCTCTACTATGAATGCAATAAAAGAGCATGAGAGGATGAAGGAACGGGTAATGGATAAATTTCAAGAATTGACCATGCGTAACGAGGTTAGTAGCACTACAACTGAAGGAGCAAATAATATTATCAGTCGTCATCAGAAGTTTTATGATGAGTTGCTCGAGGACAAAAATGGATTGACTGAAGTTGCTAATATAGTTATGGTTACACTTTTTGATGCTAAAGGAGAAGTCAAGAATGCTGCTAGGTGGAGGAACGAGTGTGGTGCGATGCTGAAAGAGGTTATGAAGACATCCTCTATGGAAGATACATCTCTAGAAGACATGAGTGAGTGGGTGGAAGATATGATTAGAATGGAAACCGCAATTCGGAATGCCGTTGAAGATGTGGATACTTTTAATTGTCAAGATTACTTGGATTACCTTGCTACAACTCACTTATGGTTAACAAGGGCTTAATTGTCTTCAAGGCTTTTTCGTATTTTGTTTAATCTTATTTCTGAAGGGACGCATCCTTTCATATTCTGCATGTATAAAAGCCGCTTTCAAGAGACAAAAGAGTGGGGGATTTTTTTTGTAAAAAAGGGGGATAAGACTGGTAGCATATGTAAATGATGGAGATATCAAAAGAACAAAAATTTTAATATAATGGCGTAACATTTTCTGGCATCAGTTGTTTATGGTAATTATTAATTAGTATTATTGAGGTTGTCTCCTTATTTTGTGTTTTTTGGTTGTTTGGATTTATGTAAACAAGTTTTTACATCATTCATCAATGCACATTTGCTATATTTGTATGATCAATTCATTGTTTCTTTCCAGCAAAGATTAAAATTCTTTGCGTTGATCATAATAAACAGGGAATATAAATTGGGATTATTAAGAAGAAACTCAGTGATCATAAATGGCATGTTTATACAAGTTATAAACCAAATAAAATACTAAACAGCTTGAATGTTTGCCAGTAAAATAAACCCGTCTTTGAAATTTTCTTGACTCCATAAATCCCATAAGGCACTGGTCTTACTTCTCAGTTTAAGTTTCATTCACATTCTCCATGCTTGTTAAGTTTTTAGTCTATCCTTTTCAAATATTGGTATGTACTAATCATTAAATCCAGTGTTAATTCATTTCAGAATTGCCATTGTAGATTAATTGAATAAGATTGAGCTTTCTTGAGTCAATTAGGTATACCCACCTAGGTTCAGCATTACCTAAAGAGTAGAAGGTTGAGTTTTCTTAACCTTGTCTGTTACCCTAAAGCGTATCAAGAAGTTGGCATCTTGTTGAGGCATCTAGCCTGTGTTTTTGAGAGATAACAAATTGGCGACTCTACTGGGGACAAACAAAGAATTTGTGCCTTAATCATAGAGTTAAAAGTCCTATGTACAGACTCCGCTGGGAATCATAAGTAACATTCTTTTTCTCACTTTTTAAAGAAAAGGGTGAGTGGCGACTCTAATTTGAATTATTGCAGTATGAATGGAAGAAGATCTCAATTTAAAGGGGGTCATTCTAAAGCTCCTCCTAATGATGGAAGATGGGTGCACAAAGATAATAAAATCGACAAAGGCAAAGAAAAAAGTGATGATATGTTCTTGATAAATAAAGATAAGTTATCAATGCCTTTTGGTAGAAAATGCTTTGACAATTCATCTGAAGAGCCTTGTACACCAGAAGAGTAGAGAAATCCTTTTTACAACCGCCAGAAACAAGCTGAATTTGAAGCTGGGTTTGAAGTAGAAAGACTCAGAGTTCAATATGAATATGATCAAAAAATGAAGAATAATTGGGAAGAACTTACTAATCAAGAAGTCAATCAAGAAGATTACGAATCTTTAACATATGATGAAATTAAAGCACGATTTGAGTCTCAGAAAAGGGAGAGGGAAGAGCAAGAAAAGGCCCAGATGATTCAGGCAATAAAGGAGTTTAGATTACAGAAAGCTCAGAATATTCCTCATGGGTTGGGTTCTCCTCCAAGGTATATACCACTCCATAAACTAAATACTCAGGGTGCTGGGCATTTTCAACTACCAAAGATCCCTCAATATCAAATGGGGAATCCACATAGACAGCCAAACCCTCCACCACCTATTCCCCCACAATATATGAACAATTATCCACGTCCTGGTCAACATCATGTGCCACAACAGAATTTACAATATAATAATTCTATGTTTCAGTATCAGTATGCCACTATGATCAGACAGTTTGATTTGGCAGGGTTTCAGTTGTGCCCTTATCCTATGGATGGCTCTTGGAGAAGTTCGGTACCAAAATTTATAGGGAGCAATGCAATCACTGCTGAGGATCATTTAAGGAGTTTCAATGCTTTTATTCAGGATTTGGATATACCATATGAAGATCTGCATATGAGGTTGTTTATGATGTCCCTTATTGAGGAAGCTAGGGATTGGTTTAATAGCTTGGCAACAGCTTCTATTTATTCTTTTCAAATATTTCAAGATTAGTTCCTTGAACAATTCGGGAATCTGAGTGCACCAGATGTTGCTCTTCATGAACTAATGCGAATTCAGAAAGGTCAAAATGATTCAATTTTTTATTTCAACAGAAGATTTAACAAATTACAAAATAGAATTCCCCCGGGATCAAAATTACCAGATTTTATGGCATTGAGTGTTTACCTGAATGCATTCGACCCCAAAACAGGGTATGAGTTGAGAAACAGGTTCCCAAGGGACTTGGCTGAAGCACAAAAGATGGCACTAATAATTGAGAATAATAGAAAAGTCGTTGGGATAATGAATAAAAGAGACAACCCTAAACCCCTCCAGCAAAACAATAATTATCAATACAAGCAAGAGAACACATACAGGAGGGATAGACCTAGGCTACAGGATATGCCTTACAATACAAACTGGAAGGATGGAAAACCTATGATAGACAAGTTCAGGGATAAGGAAACTCCTGACCCATTAAGAAAGAAAGGAACTCATATGGTGAACAACAATTATTTTTGTGAAGTATGTAACAAGCCACACTCCCCTGAATATTGTGTTGTAGCACAGAAAATGCAAGAGGAGGGAGAGTTAGTGGCAGACAGTGGAAAAGATCACAAGGTCTACTTGACTTCAAATGCTCTTCAAAACATTGAAGAAAGATATTCGTCTTCAGAAGAGGGAGGTTATGAATATGATGTTATGGAGCAAAGGTACAAAATTCATATGGCTGAGCAGCAGGTCTTTTCTGATTCTGAGGATGATTGTGTAGAGCCACAACATGTTGAGGCTCTTGTTTTTAATAATGTGAGAAGACTGACCGATGAGGAGATAAAAAAATTAATAGTTACTACAGTTGAAGAAGCGAAGAGTAAGTACTGGTTGAGAAATAGAACCGTAAATGAGAAGGAAGGTGTCCCTAGGGGTATCTTTATGAAAGATCAAAAGGCTACACAAGGAATGCAGAAGAAAAATGAAAACAAATAACATGAAGAAAGTAAACAAGATCCTAGTCAAAAGGATGAAATAAAAGAATTACATAAAGAAGTTCAAAGGACAGATCTGCTAGGTAAGAAGGAGGAGAACAAAGGAGAAATGTTAGAACAAAAGAAAATGAGTAAAAATGAAGGTTCTTCTTTTGACTTTACTCAAGCATTATCTCAGGTAAAAATGTCTGTCCCACTTCTTGAAATGATGAAAATTAAGGAATACAAGGACAGTGCAGTGCAATTGATAACAAATGAAAGTGAAAAAAATTTGGTTTCTGAAAATAAAATGACTGTCAAAAATAAACAGGATAAAGTAAATATTCCAGATATTTGTTTAAGTAATGCATTGACAAGTCCACCACTGGTTGATCCTTTCTTTACAACATTACTCATAAATAACAAATTGTTGAGGAATTGGATGATAGATTCCGGTGCTGCAATAAATATTATGCCAGTAGGAGTGATGAAGCAGTTGGGTATGTGGGTGGACACATATGAAGGGAAATTTTATGCAATGGATAACCGACCTGTTCCTGTGGTAGGTATAATGAAAGATGTAGAGGTCAAGTTAGCTGCTTATCCTCAGGTGGCTTATAATATTGATGTAACAGTGATAGAAACTCCTCCTCAATTCGGTATGCTTTTATCAAGGCAATGGACGACAACCATTGGTGGAAATGTCCAGTTCAACCTCTCTTATGCAACAATTCCGGTGAATGGTCAAGAAGTGAAATTATACAGAGAGCCAAGAATGAATCAGTTTATTGACTATGTGCCGCAGGATCAGGTCAATTGTTTTTGTGATGTTGACCTTGGGAGTTTTAATATAGAGCCAGCACAACCAGAATTAACTAATAGTGATCCTATTGAGAAGCATGCTACACAGAATAATGATGGTATCTGGAAAATGTATTTCGATGGAGCATGTAATCAAGAAGGAAATGGAGCTGGGATAGTATTTGTTTCACATAAAGGTATTACATTTAAGTATTCATTCTTGTTAACTTTTGAATGTACAAATAATGTAGCAGAGTATGAAGCTCTATTAACAGGATTAAATATAGCAGTAAAACATAAAATAAAGTTGCTTGCTGTCCTGGGAGATTCAGAATTAGTTGTCTCGCAAGTTAAGTCAAAATATATAGCAAAAAAAAAAAGGTTAAAGCAATACAGAAATGCTGTATGGGACACCATTGAGTTGCTGGATGCCTTTTCAATTGAATGGATAGATAGGTCTAAAAATATAATGGCAGATTTTTTAGCTAATGTAGCACTGAAGAAAGATGATATTACCTTGGATGGAGTATCACAAATTGAACTCAAGACTAGACCTACTATACCTGATAATGTGTACAATTGGCAAGTTTTTGATGATGATAATGATCTATTAAAATTCCTTCACTACATAGATCAGTATGAAGCCCAGGAGATTTATTTTAATGCTTTTGTTGAAGAAGTTGATGGAAAAGAAACAATATTTGGGAGAGAAGTTTTATAGCTGAAAACCAATAAACTCCCTAAAGGGCTGGTGGCACTTGAGAGGGTATATGATGGAAATGATTGATCTTTTGTGAAATAGACACCAGTTGGAAAAAATGATATTGAAGAAATTAATTTGGGAACTGAAATGGCGCCAAAAAGGGTATACATAGGTAAAAGGATAAGTCCCATGATTAGAAAAATGCTGGTGGAGTTATTGAGAAAATATAAACATGTATTTGCTTGGTCTTATGAAGATTTAAAAGCATACAGAGAAGATTTGTTCTAACATGAAATACCATTGAAATCAGATGCGAAACCATTCAGACAAAAACAAAGACCGATAAATCCAACTCTGGGGCCTAAAATGCAGGAAGAATTAACAAAACTCAGAGATGGTGGAATTATTAAACCTATTAGACATTCAACATGGGTTTCAAATTTGGTCCCTGTCAGAAAGAAAAATGGAGATATCAGATTATGTGTGGACTTCAGAAATCTGAATATAGCATCCCTTAAGGACAATTATCCTTTCCCAAATATGGAGGCTGTACTGCATAAGGTGACAGGTTGTGAATTGCTATCTATGATGGATGGATTTTTCGGGTATAATCAGGTTAAGGTTAAAGAATCTGAACAATACAAAATAGCATTCACGACCCCTTGGGGAACATATGTTTATTTAAGAATGCCATTTGGTCTTACAAATGTAGGAGCGACTTTTCAGAGAGCCATGGATGTGGCATTTGCTGATTTAATAAATATTCTCATGGTAGTATATCAAGATGACCTTACTGCTTATTCTAAGAAAGCTGAAGATCATGTTCATCATTTGGAGAAGGTATTTATAAAAGCTCTTGAATATGGAATTAGTTTAAACCCCAAAAAATGTAATTTTGCAGTCACAAAGGGTAAACTTCTAGGACATATTGTTTCAAAGGAAGGAATCAGGATAGACCCTGAGAGAGTTGAGGCCATTGACAAAATACCTATCCCTAAAAATGTCAAAATGATACAGTCATTCTTTGGACAAATAAATTTCATTAGGAGATTTGTTCCTAATTTTGCTGAGATTGTTAAGCCCATAGCCAAAATGTTGAAAAGGGGACAAAAGATAGATTGGACTGCATAGGCTTTGGATGCTTTTGTAGATATTAAACGAGCTATCAAGGAGGCTCCTGTACTCAAATCTCCTGATTTCTCAAAACCTTTTCCGATTTTTTCGTTTGCCTCTATGCACACTGTTGCAACTGTTATGTTACAAAAAAAGAGGACAGTCATGAACAACCTATATCTTTTTTCAGTAAGTCATTGCAGGGATCAGAATTGAAGTATGACATAATGGAAAAGCAAACGTTTGCACTAGTGAAAGTTGTAAAAAATTTTAGACTGTATCTTGTTGGAGCTAAGGTAGTTGCTTATGTTCCTCACTCAGCAGTCAAAGATATTCTGACACAGTCTGAAGTAATGGGCAAAAGATGTAAGTGGATTAACAAAATCTAGGAGTTTGATATAGAGGTGCAGATTACTAAGTTAATCAGAGGTCAAGGCTTGGCTAAATTAATGGCAGAAACAAATATTGAAGCAAATCAGGTTTGCAATGCTGAAAAGGAGAATCTAATTGCAAGCATTGAACATACTCATTGGTATACAGATATTGTGTATTATCTTAAATACATGAAGTGTCCAGAACAAATGAATGATAACCAGAAAAGAACATTGAAGTTACAGGCTTCTAAATATGTTTTTATGAATGGAGATTTATTTTGGAAAAACAGGGATGGTATATTGTTGTTGTGTCTCAATGAATCTCAGTCTCAGCATGTCTTAGGTGAAATGCACGAAGGAGTTTGTGGAGGGCATTACTCAGCAAAAACAACTGCTCAGAAGATTCTTAGGGCAGGATATTATTGGCCGAAAATATTTAATGACTCTTTTTTGCATGTAAGGAAATGTGAGGCTTGCCAGAAATTCTTTGGAAAGTTGAAATATCAGGGAGCCTTGCCACTTTGGCCCATGCAGGCTGATGCCCTTTTCATCAATGGGGAATTGATTTCATTGGGGAAATACCAAAAAAATCGAGTGGTGGGCATAGCTGGATATTAGTTGCTACCGATTATTTCACCAAGTGGGTAGAGGCTATTCCAACCAAAGAGGCTACAAGTAAGGTGGTGACATGGTTCTTGATGGATAATATCATTACTAGATTCGGTGCACCAGCAAGATTAATCACTGATAATGGAATGTGTTTCAGATCAGATGAATTCAGGAGTTTTTGTAGCACATATGGTATTAACATATCTTATGCAGCCCCTTATCATCCACAGGCCAATGGACAAGCAGAATCTAGCAATAAGAGCCTCCTGAAGATTATAAGAAGGATGCTTGATCAGAATAAAAGGGCTTGGAATTCAAAATTAAGACTAGTCGTATGGGCTGATAGAATTACAGTGAAGAAGGCAATTGGGAAATCTCCATTTGAACTAGTATATGGAACACAGGCCAGGATGCCTTTACAAAATTTGTTACTAGTTTACAAGTTCATTCTACAAGAAGATTTGGATATTCCTGAACCTATGGAGGAGAGAATGGAATAGTTGGCTGAACTGGATTAAATAAGGAGGGTGGCTCAAAATCAGAATGTGAAATTGCAGGCACAGATGAAATATTTATTTGACAAAAGGGCAAAAAATAGGAAATTTGGGGAGAGTGATTTAGTATTGATGTGGAATGCGAGGTGCCAGGAAAAGGGAAAACATGGGAAGTTTGAAGCTTTATGGCTTGGGCCTTTTGTGGTGGTTGGAAAGAAGGAGAAGATTCATATTATTTGCAAAATATGGCAGGTGAAGATCAGGAATTGCCTGTACGTGGGCAGTTCCTGAAACAATTTTTCTCTTAAAATAATTCAGGGGATTGGGAGTTGCCAGTGCATGGACAGCTCTTGATGATCCCTTTTTATTTTCTTTTCCATGCACAGTAGTATAGGGTCCTTTGTTTTGTTGCCTTGCCTTTTTACTCCATTATTTTCATCATCTTGATATTGGTCTGCTCACCCAGAAGATCTGAATCCTTGCAATGATCTTGCTATCATTCATCCCCCGACGGAGCCACTGTTGGAACTGTAGAAATTTTAAATTTTATAGCCTATTGCATTTGTGAGGTTCCATCATTAAAGCCCTTAAATTAAGCATAAAGTCTCCTCATGTCATTAATTGGCCTATTCTATGTTATTTGACCCTTCTTGAATTCACTTGCTCTCTTTTGTTTCATTTAAAGATCCCTGTCGGCAAGACATGGTAGAAGTCTTCCCGAGATGTGTTATCATTAACATGTATTGGTTGCAGATAGTCGGTGGGACTTTGCAGAATGTTTCGGCAACTAAAAGACTCATACCGGCATATGTTGGAGCATCGTCATAACATCACAGCGAACTTAGTAAGTCTTGCCGACTGGAATATGGAGGGGTCGTTTTGGCCTAACTAATAAGTATCGGCATGAAGTCATAACGACATCCTTATGTCTTGCCGATTGACTTATATGCAAAATATTTCGATGTGACTTAAAATCTTCAGGGAGAGTCTTGGCGAGGTCACATTTGTTTTGCTGAACTTGATGTAAGGAAATCTTGGGACTACTGGAAAAGGTATTGGTGTCTTGCTGACTCGAAATATATACCGATGGAGATATGTATCACTAAGAAAAGGATCCTTCGGCGTAAGCTTCATCGAGGTTCAAATGTTACATCGACAAAGTGGTTCGAGGTAAGTCTCACCGAATGAAAGAAGTCTATGGAGATGTTTTCGGTAAGACATTTGATATCGGTATGAGTCTTCCCGAAGCTTTATTGTCTTGCCGAAAATATAATTTCAGTTATAGTTTTTCGGTGAGACAGTTCAGAGGATATGCCGAAGTGTTAAGTTTTCGGCCAGAACGGTAAAGTTTCTTGGTAACCACAGTGTGAAGGGGATGTATATCGGTGTGAGATGGTGGAATCTATGTGATGTCTCCCCGACTCAGAATGTTATGACGACATGTAAAATGGAGTAGCAATTGTCATATTTGGAGTCTGAATTTCGATATTGGTATTGATATTGCCAAATTGAATAAAGCACAGATTCAGGCGTTGATAAGGGAACGAGAGATGTATAAAGCAAATAATGAGAGACTGCTCAGAGAGAATGATAGGTTGAAAGATTTGGTAGGTGTTCCTGCAATGCCAACCAAAATGCTTACTCAAGGAGAAAGTTCCCAGACAAAAGAACATTGGGTTGGATCGAGTGCTTATAATCAAGGAAGGTACGATGCTATTACAACAATTGTAAAGAAGCGGCAGGTCAATTTGACATCTTGGCTGAATCAGTTGTGGGGAAAGTTTTCCTCTACTATGAATGCAATAAAAGAGCATGAGAGGATGAAGGAACGGGTAATGGATAAATTTCAAGAATTGACCATGCGTAACGAGGTTGGTAGCACTGCAACTGAAGGAGCAAATAATATTATCAGTCGTCATCAGAAGTTTTATGATGAGTTGCTCGGGGACAAAAATGGATTGACTGAAGCTGCTAATACAGTTATGGTTACACTTTTTGATGCTAAAGGAGAAGTCAAGGATGCTGCTAGGTGGAGGAACGAGTGTGGTGCGATGCTGAAAGAGGTTATGAAGACATCCTCTGCGGAAGATACATCTCTAGAAGACGTGAGTGAGCGGGTGGAAGATATGATTAGAATGGAAACCGCAATTCGGAATGCCGTTGAAGATGCGGATACTTTTAATTGTCAAGATTACTTGGATTACCTTGCTACAACTCACTTATGGTTAACAAGGGCTTAATTGTCTTCAAAGCTTTTCGTATTTTGTTTAATCTTATTTCTGAAGGGACGCGTCCTTTCATATTCTGCATGTATAAAAGCCGCTTTCAAGAGACAAAAGAGTGGGGGCTTTTTGTAAAAAAGGGGGATAAGACTGGTAGCATATGTAAATGATGGAGATATCAAAAGAACAAAATTTTAATATAATGGCGTAACATTTTCTGGCATCAGTTGTTTATGGTAATTATTAATTAGTATTATTGAGGTTGTCTCCTTATTTTGTGTTTCCTGGTTGTTTGGATTTATGTAAACAAGTTTTTACATCATTCATCAATGCACATTTGCTGTGTATGATCAATTGATTGTTTCTTTCTAGCAAAGATTAAAATTCTTTGCGTTGATCATAATAAACAGGGAATATAAATTGGGATTATTAAGAAGAAACTCAATGATCATAAATGGCATGTTTATACAAGTTATAAACCAAATAAAATACTAAACAGCTTGAATGTTTGCCAGTAAAATAAACCCGTCTTTGAAATTTTCTTGACTCCATAAATCCCATAAGGCACTGGTCTTACTTCTCAGTTTAAGTTTCATTCACATTCTCCACGCTTGTTAAGTTTTTAGTCTATCCTTTTCAAATATTGGTATGTACTAATCATTAAATCCAGTGTTAATTCATTTTAGAATTGCCATTG
Organism: Sequoiadendron giganteum; assembly: GCA_007115665.2. Taxonomy (NCBI): domain Eukaryota; kingdom Viridiplantae; phylum Streptophyta; class Pinopsida; order Cupressales; family Cupressaceae; genus Sequoiadendron; species Sequoiadendron giganteum. Next base: position 127,281,204 of record CM021103.1, on the reverse strand, counting down.
TTGATTAATTGAATAAGATTGAGCTTTCCTGAGTCAATTAGGTATACCCACCTAGGTTCAGCATTACCTAAAGAGTAGAAGGTTGAGTTTTCTTAACCTTGTCTATTACCCTAAAGTGTATCAAGAAGTTGGCATCTTCTTGAGGCATCTAGCCTGTGTTTTTTAGAGATAACAGATTGCATGACTTCTTAGGCAGCATTATATTGGTTTATGGGAAGTCTTATGCCATTTGATTTTTATGTTTTTCTTCCTATTGGGTTTGGACTGCTTGAGCTTGAGTGTTGTTTCTATATTGTGCGTTTGGGAGTAAATTCAATTGTTAAATTTGGATTTCCTGAGCACCATCTGCATTCTGCTCATGCTTTGAGGTTTCTTGTTGGCTTCCTGGTTTCGATTCCTCTATTCTCATGGTATGTGAATGTTGTCTCTCTCTTATGATTGAAATGGATTGCCTTACTTGGTGCGCTTTCATGCTATTCACATTGCTACACTTTTTCTTATTGAGTGCGTAATGCTTCCTTGGTATTTTTGGGTTTTTTTGGCCAGTCTGGCATTTTGTATATTGAAGCTTGGGGTTTTCCCATTTTATTCGAATGCCTCTTCCCTAGGTGGGTGTTTTAATCTTACCTTTCGAGTTTATCTCAGGGTAACTTGCTTGTATTTGCCACAATTTTTTTGTAAAATCTTTGTGGGTAAACAAGTTGTGCCTGAGTCTGCACTATGCATTCATGGTGGCAGTTTGAGGGTTTCCACCTAGGGCATGGCCAACTCCTCTCGTTTTACTATAAGGTGGGTTTTGAATTCAAAGGTGATCCATGGGAGGTCTAGGTCAAATTGATTTCAAGCTCTAGGTCCTCAAATTTGTGATCATTCGATCAATTTGAGTGGTGTCAGGAGAAAACGTGGGTATTCAGGCTTTCAGTATCTTCACAGAATTCCCTATCTGTTGGAATTCCCCGATTTTCCCGTTTTCTCTTTGTTCTTCACAATGTGCTTTAATCTAGATTTTTACCTATCTCGTGGATTTCTGCTACCTTCAGATTTTCCCGCTTTGTCCATTGCTTGGTTGTTTTCTTGAAATTGGGCTTAAGTGGTAGAATTGAATTAACTTTGCTAAAATCTGCACCCTCAGGATTTTCTCAGAATATTGAAACTATTGCCATTCTCGAGGATCTCCGTCTAAGGCAGATTTTTCTGAGGTTTTGTTGAGAATGAAGAATTTGGTGGTTGCATGAGGATTTTCTTGGTAATTATACATTTCATGATTAAATGAACTTATGCTATGGTGTATCAAATTATTCCTTGGTTAAATTGATTGATTAAAGATTATCTGGATACTTGTATGCCTGTTTCGCTGGATTTTGCGTGCTCCAGATTTCCCTGGAATTCCTCTCCACTCTGAATTATGTGAGGGGGGCTAAAACCCAAACTTTGAGATGGTTGATTTGATATAGACTTTAGGGTATTTTTTTTATCATGGATCTTATTTTGGTGTCTTTACTTATGTACAGATAGGATCAAGTCAGGTTGTTTCTAGAGAGCAAGGGAAAGGTGATGGATGCAAATGTTGAAGGTTCAACTATCTCCGAGGTAGAGAGAGATAAAATGGATATAATGAGTATGATCCTAGAAAGTAGGCTGACTTGCATCTAGCAAGGATCATTTATAAGAATGTTGGAATGTGGGACTACGAGGAATTTAAGGTGGGGATGGCAGCACAAAATCTTCCTTTGTTGGCTCGAAGGATATTGGAGTCTGGGTTGGCACATGTGGCTAGATTTCTTTCTATGATCCAATGTTATGAGTTGGTGCTTGATTATGCTAGGCATTATGATAGGGGTACACAAAGGATAATTGGTCCCCAAGGATGTATTATAGTGAACTTTGACCTTTTATCCATAGCTCGGACCTTTGACATGCCTGATCGGTCCCATGTTATGGATTTTGATATGGATTCGGCTAGGAAGTATTGTGAGGAGAATGCTATCAAGTCTCAATAGGTTATTAAATCTTGGTTGAAGAATCCCAAGTCTCACTTCTCCAAGCTTCCCAAGCAGCTGGTCAGACTCAAATTCAGGAGAGAGTATTATGATGCCATCACACTCCTCAGCAGGGTGGTAGGATTGAAAAGTGCAAGAGTATTTGAGAGTTGGATGTTTAATGTTATTGCTTGGATGGAGCAAGGTATAGATTACCACTGGGTAGGTGTTATAAGTGCAATAATACATGACAAAATGTACAATGTCCCGTAGACTAAGACCTTCACCATGAATTCCTATTTGGTGTATGCACTTGCAAGGTTTCACCAATAAAAGGGACTAGGCACCAGAGGTGTGTTTGGGTAGGATGTAATCTATGAAGTGTATCCACAACTACACTTGGGTGGAGGAAGCTATAGGAGGGCGAATGATGCATTCACCATGTACATCATTAGGATATTGCAAGGTATTGAGCATGTTCGGGTTTTAGAAAAGGCCAGGGAATTGATCAAAAGGTTTGGCGCTTGGTTCATTCAGTTCCCTACCTTTTCCTATATAAGAATTGATGGCCTTTAGAGGGCTCCCTATAGACTTCCAAGGTACCCAACATACCATGTTATATTGTTGGAGGTCACAAGGCAAATATGTGACTTTGATGTGATTTTGAAAGGGGAGAAACATAAGATAGGGTTTGGTAATGAATTCCCTTTGAGGATAGGCAGTAATGAGGTATGCCCTTCTATCCAGTCAACCCATGCTTTTGAAGAAGAGATGAGCACTCTTGGTCTCTCCTTCCATTTCAAAAGGGCCAGGTTTGATATCACTGGTGAAGCACAGAAGAAGGCTAGTAGATAATATAGTCATAAGGTCAACATAGAAGACTATTGGGCTAACTTTGGTGATGAATTCGAAGTTAGAAAGAAGAAGTTCTCTAGGCTATCAATGAACTTAGTACAGTTGTATAACATAAAGGAAATTTCTGATCAAGTTGAGGATGATGGGAACCCAATTCAAGGCGATATCTTTGAGGCTCTAAAGGACAAGCCAGTTGGAGAGGTTGATTGGCTAGAGGAGGAGAAGTAAAAATTAGAGAAAGTCACGACTCTGGTGATTAAGTATACCATGTTGTGGCTTAAGCACAAGAAGTTAGAATTGGAGGGTGAAGGTGTATAATGCACCTATGACCTAATGGAAGACTTGGAGTCTCATTCTGCTTCTGAGGAGTCACATGAGCACGATACCAAAGGTAAAACCAACATGGGCTCTCCTTTCAAAATCAAGATTACAGATGTTCATGCAGAAGAGGTAGTAGAATTAGGGAAATAGAGAAAGGCCATTGACAAGAAGAGAAGGCATGTATCAAGTAGGAAAGGGGTTGAGAAAGATGAAGAAGAAAAGGAAGAGGTGGATGCCACTTCTCCTTTATCCAAGAAAATAAGACTTGTGAAATTGTCACAAAAGGAAAAGAAAACTTCTAGGGCAGAGAAGGAGGTTGAGCCACCTATGGTGGAGGTAGAGATTTTAGGGGAGAAGACACACGTGTATATGTGGAGGTCAAGGAATCCTTCCCAAAAGGATGTTTCACTAAAAGGAAGCTTTCCTATGACTGCTCCTATCACTAAACATGACAAAATTCCCCTTTCTCAAGAGACTGGCAGTGTGCTAGATGAGCCAAAGAATGTTGAACACCCTAACGATTTGGGAGAAGAAGAATTCCAGGAGAGATATCTTTCCAATACTGAACAAGAAATTTAAAAATTAATGCAGTCTCCTTTGGTGGCTTATGAAAATTCACCTACAGAGGTTCATGAGGATAAATCCCCTCAAAAGGAGGAGATACTAGACAATATTCCCTCACCATTATAAGAAAAAGGGGAGGAGAAATGTAAAGAAAAGGAGGATTCAGTTAGGGAGATCCCTAAGGAGCCAAGCATTGAAAATGGTGCACCTAGTGTTCAAAAGGAACATGATAGGCAAGATAGGGTGCAATCAGAATCCACTATTCCAATTTGGTTGCAGAAAGAGCTAAAGAGAAAACTGATTATAGTGGAAGACACTCCTCCCAATTGGGATGACCTACTGGATAACATTGGAAAAGGAAAGACAAAGAAGAAATCCAGAGTCATTTCCAGAATTGAAAGAGATGGAGCAAATAACATAGTGGTCCATATTGCTACTCCTTCTCCTGATAAAGATAGGGATGGGGTGACTGCAAAATACTATTAGGTGTAGACCATCAATTCAGAGCATGCCTCCATGGAACAAGACATTGAGGAGTATGAAGGATCCAGTGTTGTGATCATTGGTAGATTGAGGAAGGAGTTGCAAACAAAGTATGAGTTGGAGAAGGAAAATGAGAGACTAAAGAGGTACTTTCAAGAGTTGATGAAACCCTTGCAGTCCATCAGTTCTTCCTCCTCTATTGCAAGTTTCTTACCTCAAGAGACAATATTAGAGCTTGAAAAGATGAAGGGAACCATGGATGCTACAGTCGGTTGGTTGCAGGGAGTGTAGACAAAGGGAGATAGTGCCATCAAAGACAACTTGTCAACTGTAGGGGATGCAATGAGATAAATTGATTGGCTAAAGACTGTGCTAGCCTAGGATAAGGAGGATATAGATATTCTGTTGTAGAAAACAAAGACAATCATGGAGCATGCTGAGGATCAAATGGTGAAGGATGGAATTCTTCCTTTCTCAAGGGTTGCAAAAACTTGGGAATGGTTTGAGATTTTGCAGATGAGGCAGAGGTCCTTGAAGAAGATACACAAACAGGGGAGGTAGATTGAGGACACTTTGACTGGTATTTATGATAACTGTATCTCCTTTGAGATCATGACAGGGAGGAAATTTTTTGCTCTGAAGCATCTTAGTTTGGAACAACTAAGGAAGTGGTGGTGAGATGTTTACTCTCCAATCAATGAGGGTCTTGTTACTAAACATAAGGTAGATGATGCTACAACTTACATTGTAGTTATTGACAGGTATCAAACGAATAGGGTTGAGTGGGATAATATAGTGAAACAATCAAGGGAGGACATCAAGTCTCTTGAGAGGAAGATTAGGGTTTTTCCTATGCCACCTATTTCTGAATTAGACAAAGTATTATTGGTAGTGCATGGTGAAGTGGAGCGTGGTAAAGACAAAGAAGGGAAGTAGTTAATATAGGGCTACATCAAAGTTTGTGCTACCCATTATTTCTCCTCCTACTTTGTATGCATTGGATCGAGTTCTTTGAGACCCCAGGTTGACTTGGATGAAATTGGTGAAAATTAGACATTTCATGTTATTTTCAAATATCTATTGGGCGGCCTATCGTGTGGTGCTTATTATTGTAAACCCAAATTGGGCCGACATATCCTGGGGGTTCTCTATAACTTTGGCATGATGCCTCATTTGTAAGAGAGTAGATAGTAGGGAAAATTTAGAAGAATTTCACATTTGAGTGAATTGTAAAAGCAGGAATTAGGGTTAGGGTTTAGCAAGTTTTGTAACAAAAGATTGGAATTGTTGCCACTTTGGGTGATTTAATATAAGTAAAGATATTGTGATTTGGTATCTTTCTTGTGTTGAGTTTTATCTGGCATGGTTCTTGATAGTCTATTTTTTAAAATTTCTTAAGTTTATTGTTAGATGGTTTGATGATGTTTAGGGTTTTATGCTTAAAATATTTGCAACAATCTCTAGTTCATACTTTTTGCAGTTAGATGATTGTTATCTACTTTGCAAAGTTAGCCTAGACTCAAAATTGTGCTTAGTTCAATTATGAATGTTTTTTCATTTCAATTGCAATAGGGTTGTCTTGAATGAATATGCATTATTTGAAAATCTTTAACACCTTAGAAGATTACACTATTTTTGTAAGATTGCAGATTTATCTAGGTTGTACAGAAAGTAGTTCTAAGGGATCAGTCCATTTTGAACATCTTATCTTTTGCATTATCAATATTAGGAATAGAATTAGTCTTAGAATTATCTTTGAAACCTTTATCTTTCATTATTTCTTTCATTATCTGGGTTCAATTTAGGGTTTGAAGTATCCACATATTGTTAGATTTGATAAATTCGAGTTCAATATTTGCTTGTAGTAATGTCTCTTTGTGATTACAAGCATTTCCACATTAGCTACGAGTTGTTTTATTTTCATTGTCAAGACCTGACATTAGAGACCTTGGGGTTATCTCTTTTCCATAGAGATTTACCTTTCAAGAGAGATAGGATATGATATTTTGTCTGAGTTGTTGCTATGCAGAAAACACCATCAATAGATTGGCGCTAGAAGGAGGGCCTTGAATAAGAAAGTTGGATCAATTTTTGTCTTCCATTTCTCTTGAGAGGATTAGAAGAAGAACCATATCTACTCCAGGGGAAGAGTAATTTCAAGAATTGCAAGCCCCTACTAGGTCAATAAGGACCAATGGAGGGAAGAATCATCATCCGCTCAACTACTTCCATCATCCCATCATCCTCAGCCTCATCTGATTATGAAGTAATTTCCATTCTGCAGCCCCAACCAGCCATAAATTAGCCATTACCACCCCCACCTCCACCAATGCCTTTCCTTGCCAACAAACCATCTCCATTGATTTTCAATAATTACAATGTCATGCCTAAGAACCCAAAGCATTTTTTCTCTGAATTCCATACTCATGATCCCAATAGGATGACAGAGGAGCATATTAGGATTTTCCAAACCTATCTAAGGGATAGAGGAATTAACCATGAGGATGTTGCATGCAGTATTTTCCCTTATTCCCTTGGGGAAGAGGCCTTTTATTGGTACAACAACTTATCTATTGCCTCTATCAATAATTGGGCAGAACTAGAAACTGCATTTCTATAGAAGTTTAAAATTCTCATTAGCGCAAATGAGCTTTACATGCAATTTACTAGAGTTAAGAGGGATATTAATGAGCCTATATGGTCATTTACTGATAGGTTCCATCGAGCTTACACTAGACTCCAGGCACCTTATGTTGTACATGATTACATTGCCCTAGAAGTTTACTTTGAAGCCCTGGACAACCTTATAGCAACCTTCCTTAGATGGAGGACTAATCCCCCAACTACTTTTCTCACTGCATATACAGAGGATGTTAAGGTCAGTACAAACTTGACACAACATTTATCAGGACCTTTGCCATCCTTAGGACCTACTGCTCACCCTGGACAAGTGCAAGTTCTCAACCAGGCTCTGACTAATTATGCTCATATAATGAATCCAATACCCTCATTTCCTTTGGTCCCTCATCCAGGTCCTCCAATAAATCAAGCTCATCCTATGACCTCTTATACTTAGCAAAGGTCCAATCAACTCCTTCATCCATAGCAGTAGGTTGGTTTCCCTACATACTTGCAGAATTCAAAAGTTTTGAATCAGGCTATTGGTTTTGGAGGATTACTTGGATACCCTCCTAGTAATACGAGTTTAGCACCACCTAATGGTCTATATAAGGAGTGACTGGATGATTTATCTAAGTAGTTGAAGAAACTGAATATGGAGGTAACCTATTTGAGAAATCAGAATAGCCAACTTCAAGCTGCTCAGAAGAACATGCAATCTAATTACAATAGAGAGAACAAGAACTTTGATAGAGGACAGTATTTCGATAGAAATTAGAATTATGACAAAGGACAAGGCTCCAACCATTATTATGATAGGGGAAAACAAGGTGGACAAGGATTCGATAGAAGGAAACCACCTAGGTAGAATAGGCCATGGAATACTGGACCTAATAATGGAGGGGTTCCCACTCCATTGGATCAACCTTCTACTTAGGAGAAGCCCCCAAGTGGTGTATATTTGGTAGAGGAAGCTTTGTCTGGATGGTTTAGGCTCCATTAGGCAAGCCAAAATTCTAAGTTAGATTGCACTGAGTTTCAGACTAATGCTTCCATCTTTAAGTATGAAGTCGAGAACAATTCCAATAGTCAAGAGATTATGCCCTCAAACCCCTATGATTCTCCAGTATTGGTACTTAAGCATGCCCATTCCAAAAAGGTGAGGAAAATGAACTAGAAGAAGAGTCCAGTGACCAAGATAATGAGGCAGAGGAGGTGCTGAATGAGGAAAAAATCTCTCAGTTGATTAATTAGGAAAATGAGAATGGTAATGGTCCCTTGGATGAGGAGGAAGTTGGCGTTGAAGAGGTTCAGATGTTTCAGCAACCAACAAAGAAATATGATTTGAGGAATAGGCCTAACAAGATTCCATAGGCTAGAGGTCCTTACACTACTTCTATCCCTCCTAAAAATTTTACTATTCCACCAAATCCGCAAGCTAGTAATAATCCACCTTATCCTCATGTGCCAGCACAATACTTATCAAAGGGAAAAAATGCTGAAGTTTTAGAGGATAGACAGGCTGGTGGCTACAAAGAGGCCCATGTTGATATGAATGTGGAGCAATTCGGTGAGTATGTGAGTGAAGAATTCAAGAAAGTAAAGGTAATTCTTTCTGATTTTGAGTTATTAAGAGTCCTTTCTATTAGAAATGCAGTCTTGGGGTCATTCAGTTCGAACACAACACCACAGGGAGTGAATTTCAATGAAGTTGTTGCCAGATCTTCTCGTTCATAGGCCTATAGGGGCCAGGTCACACTTGTAGACAAAGGGAGAGATAAAGATAAGGGACAAGTTGCACAATCTGACACCTAGTTGAGTTTGTTTCAAGGCAAGATGGAAACTCCTCCTTTCCTATTTTTTGTTCATATCTTTGGAAGAATCTGCATAATTGTCTTATGGATTCAGGGGAATCTACAAATTTTATGCCTTTTTCTATTTGTAAAGAATTAGGTATTACCCCTATAGCCTCTCAAAATAAGTTCACTCAATTGGACAAGATAGAGGTGAGTGTAGTAGGAGAATTGAACATGATCTCCACGCAACTAGCATCAGATCCAAGGGTGTAGCAAGTGGTCAACATTTAGGTTGTTGATATTCTTGATACTTATGGTTTGATTTTGGGTTGGGATTTCACCAAGGCATTGAATGGGTATAAATCAATAGACCATTCTCACATGTGGCCACCATGGAAAGGAGTTCAAAATTAGATCATAATTGAAAGAGAACCCAGAATGAAGTATGTAATCACTGAATACCATAATATTTCAAATGAGGTATTAGTGTCAGAGGTTAGCATGTGGAATTATGTGTTGGTTGCATCAGCCTCAGATAATGAAGAGGTATTTATGTTGTAGGGCCCTTTCAATGAATTCATATCAAAGATCATTGGTTCTGGAACACTGACTAAACAAGCAAATGAAATAGATGACCAGGAGGACAGGCAACTCAGTTTGATGGATAACTTTGAGGAATTCATTTAGAGGTGTATGGAGAATTAGATCTAGTTGGGAGGAAGTATGAAATTTGAAGAACTATTGCTCTCCAATTGGTGTAGAGTCCATGATGCTCCACATTATGAGCTAGAATGTGACTTATGTGAAACTGTTGTGGAGCAAGTACAAAAATGCATTAATCTAGTCCCGACTGTTGGACTCAATATATAGAAAGATCTAAATAATCATAAGGGTAAAAGCCCAATGCTTCCTGAGAACCTCCCTATTTGTAAAAAAATGAAAGGTAAACTAAAATAATTAGAGCCTGATGGTTGTTGGATGCCGAGATTTGATGGATCCAAATCTAAGCAAGGTGTTGGAGTAGGGTTTGAGTTGATCATTCCTAAAGGTAAGAATTTTTTTGTTGCTCAAAGACTCCAATTTCAATGTACTAATAATGTCACTGAGTATGAGGCTTTGATCCATAGGTTGTTAATGGCATGAAGTAAGTTAAGATATTACAAGTTTTTGGAGACTCTGAGTTGGTATTCAAGCAAGTGAGGAAACAATATTCATGCCGTGATAGGAGAATTACTAATTATAGGCATAGAGTGTGAGATCTTATCAAGGGATTTGATGCTTTCAAAATCTAGTTGATCCCTCAAAGTAGGAACCAAGTTGTAGACTCTCTGGCATAGGCTGCTAGTACATTGCAACCTTTATCACTTTTAGGATTGAAAAATTTTACAGTTGAACTCACTCAAGTACCTTCAGTACCTGACAACGCTACCAACTTCTAGGTATTTGAAGATGATAAGCATATTTTGGATTTTATCACAAGCTGTGATATGTTTGCCTCTCAAGTCATTGATGAGATAGAGCCTCAAGAGGCATAAATGGACTTGGGAGGAATCATTAACCTGAAGACCAACACTATTCCAAGAGGTATGGTGCAACTTGAATGAATTTTTGATTTGGGTAAGATAGGAGATCAGGAACAACAAGAAAAAAGGGAGTCTCTTAGTAGCCAGTGTGAAACATATAATATGGGGACACCAGATGACATGAAGAATGTTTTTATTGGTAAGGTATGTACTCCAAAGGAAAGAAAAGTGATTATTGATGCCTTGCACACATCATGATGTGATAGCCCAGAGTTATGAAGATTTAAAGACATATGATACTTCAATCATTACACACACCATTCCCTTGAGGTCAAATGTCAAACCATCCAAATAGAGACATAGACCAATCAATGCTCTATTATAGCCCATAAATCAGAAGGAAGTGCAGAATCTACTTTTAGCACAAATTATATTTCTGGTGAGGCATTCAACTTGGGTTGCAAATCTGGTTCCAGTAAGAAAAAATAATGGAGAAATCAGGCTATGTGTGGATTTTAGGAATCTGAACAGAGCATCGGAAAAAGATAACTATGTAGTTCCTTCACTAGATGAAGTGCTTCATATTGTAAATGGATCTCAGATGATGTCCTTTTTGGATGGGTATTCTAGATAAGACCATGTTATGGTACAATATGAAGACAGGCACAAAACTACCTTCACTACAAAATGGGGAACTTTTGCTTACAAAAGGATGCCTTTCAGATTAATCAATGTTGGAGCTACATTCTAGAGAGCTATGAATATTTATTTTAGGGAAATAATTGGTAAGTGCATCATTATTTATATGGATGACTTGAAAGTTTTCTCTAAGAAATGAGGTAATCATATAGAATATTTATGCAAAGTATTCCAAAGGTGCCAAGAGTTTGGCATTTTAGTTAACCCCAGGAAGTGCATTTTTGGAGTCATAGAAGGAAAATTATTAGGACATATTATTTCATAATAGGGTATTGCTATTGATCCTAAATGAATATAGGCTATCTTGAAGATTCAACCTCCTACAAGCAAGAAAGAAATGAATTCATTTTTTGGGAAGACTAACTTTGTTAGAAAATTTATCACTGGATTTGCAAAGATAGTGAATCCCTTGAATGCTATGTTGAAACAAGAAGAGAAAGTAGAATGGAGTGCAGAAGCTAGGGAGGAATTTATAGAAATTAAGAAAGCTATTGCTGAGGCTCCAATGTTGGTGAGTCCAAATTATGCTAGGCCCTTTTACATATATTCATTCACTTTTGATCACTCTTGTGCTGGAATGTTGACCCAAAAGTTTGATCAAAGTGATGAGAATCCTATAGCCTTCACGAGTACTACTTTAAAGGATGTAGAATTAAGATATCACAATGTTGAAAAGAAGGCCTATGCTTTGGTCAGAGCAGTGAAAAAGTTCAGACACTATATTCTGAGGAATAAGGTTTTTTCCATAGCACTTGATCCTACGGTGAAGCTGCTACTAATGCAGAGCTAGGTGAAAAAGGAGCCAAATGGGTGACTATGTTGCAGGAGTATGATATAGAGATTCAATCCATGAAATTAGTGAGAGGACAGGGACTACTGAAGACAATGGTTGAGACAAGTCCTGATCTCACAACTCAGCACTATCATCTCCAAGAGGTATCTCTGGGAGACTGGTATGATGAAATCATTTATTATTTGTTGAACCAATAATGTCCTGATCACCTTAGTGTTGTTCAGAGGTGATGCTTGCACTTGAAGAGTGTAATTTTTATGATGAAAGGAGCTATCCTGTATAAGAAAAATCATGAGGGTGTGGTCCTAAGATGTCTAGGGAAGGAAGAAGCCACTAGAGTGATGATTTAATTCTATGAAAGATATGGCAAAGGCCATGGTTCTGTATCATCTACTTCCAATGAGATCATAAGGGTAGGATATTATTGGCCTACTTTGTTCAAGGATGTGCACCACCATGTGAGGACTTGTCATATATGTCAAACTACAACAAGAAAGGAAAAACATGCAGCCCTTCCACTTTAGCTAGTCATAGAGGTAAAACCATTCGCCCAATGGGGAATGGACTTCATAGGTCCAATTAATCCTCCATCTTCTGCGAGCCACAAGTATATTCTCACCATAACTGATTATTTTACTAGATAGACCAAGGCTCTTTCTTGTAAGAAATGTATTTCTAATGTGGTAATCAATTTCCTTGAGTTAGGTATTGGCAATCATTTTGGTTATCCATTATCTTTAGTTTGTGATAACGGTCCTGCATTTGCATCATTTAAACTATCTAATTTGGCTTTTGATCATGGAATTGTCATTAAATTTGCATCCAATTACTACCCTTAGGGTAATGGTCTAGTTGAGTCTTCCAATAAGAATCTCTTGACAGTCATCTATAAGTTTCTAGAAGAAAATCCTAAGGATTGGCATACCCAGCTCCGATTTTCTCTCTAGGAAGACCGTACTAGAGAAAAGGCATCTATAGGAACCTCACCTTATCACTTAGTGTATGGTTTGGAACCTGTGTTTCCCATCTAGTTGAAGATCCCAACACTGTAGTTCATTAATGAATACTACAATGAAGAGGATAAGCATGAAGCCTATTTGGCTGAGTTGTTACACCTTGAAGAGAAAAGAGATGAAGCCTTAGAAAACTTTGCTAAACATTAGGGCGTAGTGAAAATATGGTTTGATAGGATAGCTAAGGTGAAAGCCTTTAGAATCTATGACTTAGTTCTCTACTGGGATAAGGCCTATGACCGTAAGGGAGAGCATGATAAATTTGATAAACTCTAGCTTTGTCCTTACCAGATTTCAGATATTCTGGGAGATAATGCTTTTCACCTAAAAACCCTCAATGGTGAGGATATCTCGCTGCCTGTCAATGGGAATATTTGAAGCATTAATTCCAATCTTGAGTTGTTTACAACTCTCTCTTGTACATAGTTAGAGTAGGTTTTCTTTCTTCTTTTCTTTGCTTGTTTGCTTTGGTTAGTATAGGTTTGCTTCGGTTCATTTTTCTTTCTGTTTTCCTTTTTTTTTTCTTTTGGTTTCTTGCTTTCCCGGGGTTGTTTTAGAAATTTCTTTTACAATATCTAATCAATTTTTCAGATTGAAGTGGTGGAATTCCTTTATCTGATGTCCCTTGTACTTAGAATTAGAGTTACTTGTTTTGGATGAACTCTGGAATATATTTGGGTCTCACACTTTCACACTAAAATTAAAGATTCTTGAATTGCATACCATTCTTGTGTAATTTGGCCTAGTAAAAAATCTTATATTCTTCTTTAGTGCCACTATGTTCCTCATCCCTCAGCATATGTTTCATTGCTTATGAGGTGAAATAAAGGGTTTATAAAATGTTGAAAAGAGAAAAGAGAAAAGAAAGTATTTCAAATCAAAATAACCTTCACTTTGTTAGGTGTATCCTAGTATCTCTATCAGGGCTATAGATGCTTGGATTATAGTAGAGCTATGCTTTGGAAGGTCGCAACGATAACCTCATCGGGGTTATGGATGCCTGACTGGTAGTGAGGCTCTGTCTAGGTTTCTTTTGAGGTTAGAACTTTTATGTAGCCCGATCAGACTTGCTTTGGTTCCCGTTGCACCCAAGGAATAGGAAATAAATCCAAATACACACACTTGCACCCTAGTATAATTAAAGGTCTTCTTGCTTGTGGTTTCTAAATTTTTTTCCATAGGTGTCCTAATGTAAGGAGTGAAATGAGAGATTCTGGGTTCTTAATTCTAGTTTTTTCTTGAAATGCTCTAGAGCATTTCCCTAGTGGAGTCTCCATTTGTTGTGCACTTTTTGCACACACGTCCCACTGAAAGTAGGGACCCTCTTTGTTACTTTTTTGGTTTTCACTTTTGGTGTCTTGGCCTTTATATTTTGGGGTTTTTCTTGATTGGGCATGTGATTTGATGTCCATCTTTCCTATTGGAATAGTCCATTTATGATTTATATTGAAGACCTTAAGTTCTGGCCTCATTCCGGGTTTTTCACTATTTTCAGGAAAATCCACTCTTGGCGAAATTTCTCGGTTTCCTTTCGGAGCCTGGTGATGGTTGTTGTTCATCAAATTCTAGTGATTTTGGTCATCCATGGAAATCTATCATGTCCATATTTCCCCAGGTTCCATTGCTTTGTCATTTTCCTAGGTTTGGTTTAATCTGTCTTGTCGATCGCATTAATGCTTGATTGCACGACTTCTTAGGTGGCATTATATTGGTTTATGGGAAGTCTTAGGCCATTTGAGTTTTATATTTTTCTTCCCATTTGGTTTGGAGTGCTTGAGCCTGAGTGTTTTTGTTAGATTGTGCATTTGGGAGTGAATTCAATTGTTGCATTTGGATTTCCTGAGTGCCATCTACATTATGCTCATGCTTTGAGGTTTCTTGTTTGCTTCCTGGTTTCTATTCCTCTATTCTCATGGTATGTGAATGTTGTCTCTCTCTTATGATTGAAATGGATTTCCTTACTTGGTGAGCTTTCATGCTATTCACAATTCTATGCTTGTTCTTATTGAGTGCGTGATACTTCCTTGGCATTTTTGGGTTTTTTTGGCCAGTCTGGCATTTTGTATTTTGAAGCTTGGGGATTTCTCATTTTATTCGAGTGCCTCTTCCCTAGGTGGGTGTTTTGAGCTTACCTTTCGAGTTTTTCTAAGGTAGGTTACTTGTATTTGCCACAAATTTTCTGTAAAATCCTTGTGGACAAGCAAGTTGTGCCTGAGTTTTCTCTATGCATTCATGGTGGGAGTTTAAGGGTTTCGACCTAGGTCATGGCCAATCCCTCTTGTTTTACTATAAGGTGGGTTTTGAATTCAAAGCTGATTGATGGGAGGTCTAGGTCAAACTGATTTCAAGCTCAAGGTCCTTAGATTAGTGATCATTTGATCAATTTGAGTGACGTCGGGAGAAAACGTGGGTATTCGGGCTTTCAGTGTCTTCGCAGAATTCCCTATCTGCCAGAATTCCCCAATTTTCCCGTTTTCTCTTTGTTCTTCACAATGTGCTTTAATCCATATTTTTACCTATCTCACAAATTTCCGCTACCTTTAGATTTCCCTTATTTGTCCATTGCTAGGTTGTTTTCCCGAAATTGGGCTTAAGTGGTAGAATTGCGCTAAATTTCGGTAAAATCCGCATCCTCGGGATTTTCACGAATGTTCAACACCTCCTTCATTTTCTCAGAATATTGAAACTGTTGTTGTTCTTGGGGATTTCCATCTAAGGTAGATTTTTTTGAGGTTTTGTTGAGAATGAAGAATTTGGTGGTTGCATGAGGATTTGCTTGGTAATTATACATTTGATGATTAAATGAACTTATGATAGGGTGTACCAAATGATTCCTTGGTTAAATTGATTGATTAAAGATTATGTCAATACTTGTATGCCTGTTTCACTGGATTCTGCCTAGTCTGGATTTCCCTGGAATTCCTCTCCAGTTTGGATTCTGTGATGGGGGCTAAAAACCAAACTTTGAGATGGTTGATTTGATATAGACTTTGGCGCATTTTGTTTATCATGGATCTTATTTTGGTGTCTTTACTTGTTTGCAGGCAGGATCAAGTCAAGCTATTGCTGGGAAAAGCAAGGGAAAGGTGATGGGTCCAAATGTTGAAGGTTCAGCTATATCTGAGGCAGAGAGAGTTACAATGGATATAAGGGATAGGATCCCAAAAAGCAAGTTGACTCTATCTAGTCAGGGATAACTGATACGAATGTTTGAATATGGGACTACGAGGAATTTAAGGGAAGGATGGTAGCACAAAAAATTCCTTTATATGCCAGAAGAATATTGGAGTCTGGGTTGGCACATGTGGATAGATTTCCTTCTACGATCCAATGTTATGTGTTGGTGCTTGAGTGTGCTAGGCATTATGATAGGGGTACACAAAGGATAATTGGTCCTCAAGGAAGTATTGTAGCAAACTTCGACCTTGTATCCATAGCTCAGACCTTTCACATGCCTGATCAGTCCCATGTTATGGATTTTGATATGGATTCAACTAGGAAGTATTATGAGGAGAATGTTGTCAAGTCTCAATAGGTTATTAAATCTCAAATGTGCAATAATACATGAAAAAATGTGCAATTTCCTACAAACTAAGACCTTCACCATGACTTCCTATTTGGTGTATGCACTTGCAAGGTTTCACCCATACAAGGGACTGAGCACCAAAGGTGTGTTTGGGTAGGATGTAATCTATGAAGTGTATCTACACTTACACTTTGGTGGAGGAAGCTATAGGAGGGTGAATGATGCATTCATCATGTACATCACTAGGCTACTGCTAGGTGCTGAGCATGTTCGGGTTTCAAACAAGGCCAAGGAATTGGTCAAAAGGTTTGGAGCTTGGTTCATTTAGTTCCCTACCTTTTCCTACATAAGAATTGATGGCTGTTAGAGGGCTCCCTACAGACTACCAAGGTACCCAACAAACCATGTTATATTGCTAGAGGTCACAAGGAAAATATGTGACTTTGATGTGATTGTGAAAGGGGAGAAACATATGATAGGGTTTGGTAATGAGGTACGCCCTTCTATCCAGTCAGTCCATGCTTCTAAAGAAGAGATGAGCACTCTTGGTCTCTCCTTCCTTTCAAAAAGGGCCAGGTTTGATATCATTAGTGAAGCACAAAATAAGGCTAGTGGAGAATATAGGCAAAAGGACAACATAGAAGACTATTGGGCTAACCTTGGTGATGAATTCAAAGTTAGAAAGAAGAAGTTCTCCAGGTTTCCAGCGAACTTAGTACGGTTGTATAACATAAAGGTGATTCTTGATCAAGTTGAGGAGGATGGGAACTTAATTCAAGGCCATATCTTTGAGGCTGTGAAGGAAAAGCTAGTTTGAGAGGTTGATTGGTTGGAGGAGGAAAAGACAAAAATAGAGCAAATCATGACTTCGATGATTAACTATACCAAGTTGTGGCTTAAGAACAAGATGTTAGAATTGGAGGGTGAAGGTGTATAATGCACCTATGACCTAATGGGAGACTTGGAGTCTCATTTCGCTTCTAATGAGTCACATTTACAGGATCCCAAAGGTAAAATCAAGGTGGGCTCTCCTTTCAAAATCAAGATTAAAGATGTTCATGCATAAGAGGTAGTAGAACTAGGGAAACAGAGAAAGCCCATTTCCAAGAAGAGAAGGCATGTCTCAAGGAGGAAAGGGGCTGAGAAAGATGAAGAAGAAAAGGAAGAGGTGGATGCCATTGCTCCTTTATCCAGGAAAATAAGACTTGTGAAATTGTCACAAAAGGAAAAGGAAACTTCCAAGGTAGAGAAGGAGTTTGAGCCACCTATGGTGGAGGTAGAGAGTTCAGGGGAGAAGAAACAAGTGTATATGAGGAGGTCAAGGACTCCTTCCCCAAAGGATGCTTCACTAAAAGGAAGTGTTTATGTGACTTCTCTTGTGATTGAACATGAAGACATTCCCCTTTCTCAAGAGACTTGCAGTGTGCCAGATGAGCCAAAGAATGTTGAACACCCTAAGGATTTGGGAGAAGAATAATTCCACGAGAGAGATATTTACAATATTGAAGCATAAATTGAAAAATTAATGCAGTCTCCTTCGGTGGCTTATGCAAATTCTCCTATAGAGGTTCATGAGGATAAATCCCCTCAAAAGGAGGAGATACCGGCCAAGATTCCCTCACCAGTATAAGACAAAGGGGAGGAGCAATATACAGAAAAGGAGGATTCAATTAGGGATATCCCTAAGGAGCCAAGCATTGGAAAGGATGCACCCAGTGTTCAATAGGAAAAGGATAGGCAAGATAGGGTGTAGTCAAAATCCATTGTTCCAGGTTGGCTATATATGGAGATGAAGAGTAAACTTATTACAATGGAAGACACTCCTCCCAATTCAGATGAACTACTGGCTAACATTGGAAAAGGAAAGACAAAGAAGAAAGCCAGAGTCATTTCAACAATTGAAAGAGATGGAGTGAATAACAAGGTGGTCCATATTGCTACTCCTGCTCCTGATAAAGTTAGGTATGGGGTGACTGCAAAAGACTATCAAGTGCAAACCATAAATTTAGGCCATGCCTCCATGGAACAAGACATTGAGGAGTATGATTGCTCCAATTTTGTGATAATTGGAATATTGAGGAAGGAGGTGCAAACTAAGCATGAGTTGGAGAAGGAAAATGAGAGACTAAAGAGGTACTCGCAAGATTTGATGAAACCCTTGTAGTCCATCAGTTCTTCCTTCTCTACTATAGGTTTCTTACCTCAAGAGACAATATCAGAGCTTGAAAATATGAAGGGCACCATGGATGCTACAGTCGGTTGGTTGCAGGGAGTGCAGACCAAGGGAGATAGTGCCATCAAAGACATCTTGTCAACTGTAGGGGATATAATGGGATCAATTGATTGGCTAAAGATTGTGCTAGCCTAGGATAAGGAGGATATAGATCTTCTGCTACAGAAAACAAAGACAATCATGGAGCATACTGAGGATTAGCTAGTGAAGGATGGAATTATTCCTTTCTCAAGGGTTGCAGAGCCTTGGGAATGGTTTGAGATTCTGCAGATGAGGCAGAGGACCTTGAAGAAGATACACAAATAGGGGAGGCAGATTGAGGACACTTTGACTGGTATTTATGATAAGTGTATCTCCTTCTTTGAGATCATGATAGGGAGGAAGAAGTTTTCTCTAAAGCATCTGAGTTTGGAATAGCTAAGGAAGTGGTGGCGAGATGTTTACTCTCCAATCAAGGAGGGTCTATTTACTGAACATCAACTAGATGATGTTGCAACTTACATTGTAGTTATTGAGAGGTATCAAATGAATAGGGTTGATTGGGATAATATAGTGAAGTAGTCAAGGGAGGACATCAAGTCTCTTGAGAGGAAGATTAGGGTTTTTCCTGTGCCACCTATTGCCGAATTAGACAAAGTATTGTTGGCAGTGCATGGTGAAGTGGAGTGTGCTAAAGACAAAGAAGGGAATTAGTTAATATAGGAATACATCAAAGATTGTGCTTCCCAATATTTAACCTCCTCCTTCACATGAATTTGATCGAGTTCTTTGAGACCCTAGGTTGACTTGGATGAAATTGGTGCAAATTGAACATTTCATGTTATTTTCAAATATCTTTTGGCTAACCTATTGTGTGGTGCTTATTATTGTAAACCTGAATTGGGCCAACATATCTTGGGGGGTTCTCTATAAATATGGCATGATGCCTCATTTGTAAGAGAGTAATAGTAGGGAAAAGTTAGAATAATTTCACATTTGAGCGAATTGTAAAAGTAGGAATTAGGGTTAGGGTTTAGCAAGTGTTGTAACAGAAGACTGAAATTGTTTCCACTTTGGGTGATTTAATATAAGTAAAGATATTGTGATTTGGTATTTTTCTTGTGTTGAGTTTTATCTAGCATGCTTCTTGATATTCTATCTCTAAAAATTGCTTAGGTTTATTGTTAGATGGTTTGATGATGTTTATATTTTTATGCTTAAAATGTTTGCAATGATCTCTAGTCCATACTTTTTGCAGTTAGTTGATTGTTAGCTTCTTTACAAAGTTAGCCTAGACTTAAAATTGTGCTTAGTTCAATTATGAATGTTTGTTCATTTCAATTGCAATAGGGTTGTCTTGAATGAATATGCATGATTTGAAAATCTTTAACACCTTAGAAGATTGCACTATTTATGTAAGATTGTAGATTTATCTGGGTTGTACAAAAAGTAGTTTTTGAGGGATCGGTCCATTTTGAGCATCTTATCTTTTGCATTATCAATCATAGGATTAGAATTAGTCTTAGAATTATCTCTGAAACCTTTATCTTTCGTTATTTCTTTCATTATCTGGGTTAAATTTAGGGTTTGAAGTATCAATGTATTGTTAGATTGGATAAATTTGAGTTCAATATTTGCTTGTAGTAAGGTCCCTTTGTGATTACCAGCATTTTCACATTATCTCTGAGTTGTTTTATTTGAATTGTCAAGACCTAACATTAGAGACCTTCGGGTTATCTCTTTTCCCCAGAGATTTACCTTTCGAGAGAGATAGGATATCATATTACATTTGAGTTGTTGTTGT
The DNA here is from genome assembly GCA_007115665.2 of Sequoiadendron giganteum. Taxonomy (NCBI): domain Eukaryota; kingdom Viridiplantae; phylum Streptophyta; class Pinopsida; order Cupressales; family Cupressaceae; genus Sequoiadendron; species Sequoiadendron giganteum. Next base: position 127,261,017 of record CM021103.1, on the reverse strand, counting down.
GCAGAAAACACCATCAACAATGTGCAAATGAGGTATTTCAGGATGAACTTAGATATTTGTCTTTCCATTATGTAGGTCATGGGAATGGATTCGACGAACTTTGTGAAGTACTCCATGGCCATGATGATGTATTTATGGGCATTGGATGAGGTGGGGGTGATTTTAACAATGAGATTGAGCCCCTACTTTGAAAAGGACCAAGGTGTAACAAAGGGATGAAGCTCCTAAGTTGGTGCATGGATAAGGTCCCCATGTTGACATTGCAAAAGTATTTTGACAAATTCATGTGCTTCTTTTTCCATCGTGGGCCAATAATATCATGTCTTCAATAATTTCTTAGCCAAAGTCATACTACTTGAGTGCAAACCACAAATGTCATTGGGTACCTCAATTAAAGTAGTCAAGGCTTCCTCAATATTTAGGAAATGTAATAGGGTCCCTTCGATGCTCCTATGGTAGAGGGTTTCTCCTAGGATGATGAAATGAGACAACTTCTTCACAAAATCTCTTTTGAGGTTTGGGTTATGTCAGCGGGCAAGAATCCTATTCTTAGTTAGGTGTAAATTTCATGGTACTACAAATCACTGAGACCAATGATTTTACACACGAATTTAAACACTAGTACCTCAAGTGTGGGTATGCGAAACTGCTCTACGAGTAAATCATGTTTTGGGACATTGTATGGGATTTCCAAGAGTCCTTGAGAATCTCCACGAGTTTCTTGTATGGATTTAGTTTATCATATTTTTTTTTATATTCAATTTTTACTTGATTAATTATGAGCTGAGAGTCTCCATATACCTTAAGAGCCATAATCTGTCACTGCACCATGATCCTTAGCCCTATGACAAGAGGCTCATACCCTGCTATGTTATTCATGCATGGGAATGATAGCTTGTAGGATTTGGGTGTACAATCCCCCTGGGGAGTGATGAAGAAAGTTCCCACTCCTAACCCGTGTTGTGTGTTGGATCCATGAAAATACATCTTCCAGTGTTCTACTACACTTAGGCTGAAAATTGATTCATTAAAGAACTCTCAGATAAGTTGGTTTTCTACATATATAAATGCCTCCATGAATTGATCCACAATTTATTGTCCTTTGATGGCCTTGTTCTCTACATAATCAATTTCATGCTCTATTAGGATCATAACCCACTTAGTCATCTATCCTGTGAGAGTAGCTTTGGAAAGTAGGTACTTGAGCAGATCCATTTTTATGATTAGCTTGATTTGGCGTTCCAACATGTAATGTCTAAACTTCTGAGATACAAACATGACTGTTAGACATGATTTTTCAATAGGTGTGTAGTTTAGCTCATGTCCTACCATGGTCCTACCGATTTAATATATTTCTCTTTCCCTTTCATTTTCATCATGCTGGGCTAAGAGAGTGTCGAGAGTTGTTGTTGTTGATGATATGTATAGGATCAATGGTTTTCTTGGAATTGGAGGCATAAGAACTAGTAGTGTGAGTAGGTATTCCTCAATTTTTTTGAATGCTTGGTCACATTTTTTGTCCCATTTGTATGCTACCCCCTTGTGGAGTAGATGATAATATGGGATTTTTTTGTCTACCAGCTATGTTATGAATGTATGGATAGACTAGAGTCTCCCTTGTAAGCCTCTTAGTTGTTTCAATGTCCAAGGTGCTTCCATTTCAAGGATTTCCTTAACTTTGGTGGGATCTACCTTGATTCCTCTCATTGAAATTATATAACCTAGGAGCTTGCTTGATTGTACTCCTAAGATGCACTTCTTGGGGTTGAGTCAGACCTTGTACTTTTCCAACCTATTGAAAATGGAACTCAAAGCTGATATGTGGTCTCATATTTTCCTTGATTTAGCCAATATATCATCCATATAATCTTCCACTGTCTTATGAATCATGTCATGAAATATCAGTGTCATGGCTCTTTAATAAGTTTATCCTATTTTTTTTAGCCCAAATGGCATCATATTCTAGCAATAGGTTCCCCACGGACATGTCAATGCTATTTTATGCTAGTCTTCCTTTGATATCATGATCTGATTATATCTTGAGAACCCATCCATTAGTGATAGAATCTTGTGTTTGGTCATTATATCCACTATCATTACAATGTTTGGTAGTGGAAATTCATCCTTGGGACACACTTTTTTTAAGTCTTTAAAATCCGTGTAGATGCGGATGCCCCCAGTGGGTTTTGAAACAGGTACTAGGTTTGACACCCATTCTAGATAATCACTCAAATGTATAAACCCTGCATCCAAGAGCTTCTACAATTCCATTTTGACTAACAAGGATATTTGGGGATGCATCTTTTCGAGCTTTTGTCTCATAGGTTTTTCTTCAGGATATATAGCTAAATGATGAACTACCACCTCTAGATAAATCCAAGGCATGTCTGTATAATTCTATGCAAAGTTTATATTTCTTTCTTTCAATAATGCAGCTAAGGGTTCCTATTCTTTTGTGAGAAGTGACTCAACATAGAAGGTTATGTCTGGTAGCTCCTCTATGCCTAGGTTGACAAGATTGATTCTTCTGCTAGGACCATTGATTTTTCTTGATGAAGTGCAGTGAGGGGAAGATTGAATCCCTCATCCTCCGGTGCCTTAGAGACATTTTCACCATTGGGTGTATCCTTTATTTTTATAGTTTTAGGGTCAGAGAGTGCCACGGTGTGGTTTTCACTCAAAGACCTTGAGATTATTTTTAAATTCTCACTTTTGCAATTGAAGGATTCAATTGTCTCCCCATAATAGGCTTGAGTGTCTAGTGTGATGTCAAATCCAGCCTTATAATCTCCATATGGTACTATATCTCACAATCCCATGAACTATGAGAGTTCCTCATCATTTTCAAACATGTCCAATATCTATGGTCTTCATTGGTCATAATAGATGAGATGGTCGTAGACCAAGTTTATTTCGTTAGTTTGGTGGTCCGACTCAAAGGATAGGGTGCTAATCATGCATAGGGAGGAGTCTTCGAAAAACATAGGTATATCAGTTATGGGATCCTCATCACTACTACACACATCAGTTACATCAAAGGTGAAGTTATCTAAGGGTAGACTTGTAGATACTGGTAGCTGGAGGGAAAATCTGATTAGATGAGGGGAGTCCTGACTACTTTAACTGGGGGACTTCAACCATGTATGGTTACACTCAGAGGGGTACACCTAAGGACAAGTTTTTTCATTCATTTATGAAAAATTATAGGTTCCAATCAGTCATTACTTTTCTTTCCTAGAATTCCATTTCTGTTATAGCCCATACCCAAAGTTAATTGAAATCCTCTATTTGCATCATCCATAGGAAGTGATGGTATGGGTCTTTCATCTTGATAGAGGAAACTAGATACATCTCACTCATCCACCACTTCTCGATCTATATCTCCCCAACTACTGAATCAAGAAGGATTCACTCTAAAGGTTTGAGTTGTTGTATTGGTGGGCTATGGCTAACCATGGGACCTGGGGAAATGAGGTAACTCCCCAACCACAAAGGCGCCCTTCTTCATCTTGTATTACCCACACCCATTGTCATGGATTATAAGCTTCATGTCACATATGTTAGGGATGGTGGGTGTCTTTGTCCCAGAAGTGGAGGCTATGTGTTGGATATTTATGCCTCATATTCCTAGCTTGGACTTTCATTTTTCCTTGGAGCCCTGTTTCTAGCCTTTACCTCCATACCACTACAAGCTTTCCTTGGTGGTGCGGTTGTGCAGTTTACCACTTTACCACAAGCCATCTTGCTTGGTTTGGTGGTTGGCAGTGTGTTTGCAGAGCAAGGCCTTATCGCCTTACTGCAGGAGTTTCTCGTTGGTGGCATGATAGTAGCTGGTGGTTGAGGGGCGGCGGTCTAGTGACAGTTACCACTTTACCACGGACGGTGCTCGGGGAAGCCACAGTGGTTGTGGTGGATGGCTGGCGGTCAGCGATAGTAGTTACCGCCTTACCATGGGCATGAGAAGACTCACCGCAGTGGCCATGGTAAGACCGTTAGTGGTCTATGCTAGTGGTTACTACCTTACCGTGGTTGTTTGGTGGTTTGGGCTCAATAGCGTGGGGCAGACAGAGGCAGAGCTCATGCGTGTTCACCGCCACACCACGGGGTGGCTTAGTTGGCTCGGCTGTAGCACAGGTAGAGTCTGGGTGAGCTCAAGTGAGCTCACTACATTACCATGGTCGGGTCACCTGAGCTCAGTGGTAGCACAGTTGGAGGTTGAAGGGTCAACATGGACCCACCACCATACCATAGTGGGTGTTTGGACTCAGAGTGATAGCATGATGGATGGCAGAGGTGAGCTCACAGCTTAGCTGATTGAGCTTGACCGATTTTAACTAGAGGTCAAAGCAATGAATGAATAGAAAGGTGACACATGGCTCAACAATAGGATGTTGATTGGCTAGAAGCCAAAATAGTGTATAACAATTATTGCAGGTCGAGTTTTTAGCTAAAGATAGGACCCGATTAAGGCAAGGAATTGAATGCCTAGGTGACCCGATGCAAGAAGATCTGTCAGTGAATATCTTGATGACAGTTGATTGTTTGGATAGGAAAAATAGGTTGGTGCACGATAAGAGATTAAGTAATATCACATGCTTGGTAGAGAGAAGGAGAGCGATTTTGAGTGAGAGGCAGAGAGTGTGTTTGAGTGGTCTTGATTGTGAACACTTTGTCTCTTAGTTCTATGAAGATGTGAGCTTGTGGAGGCTATGGGACTGGGCTGGCCATGAGGCTGGCTGTGGTAGTCAATTGAGGAGCTGAAGGGAATCTACATGGTATTTATTTTGAAGTCATTGTAATTGTGTGAAGGTTCTTTATATTTGTGTTGCCCGCTTTCCTCAGATGGACAAGATGTAATCTCCTGAAGAGCATAACTCTATGTTTGTATTATAACTATTTTTTGTTACTGAATATTACAAGTGAGTTGAGTGTTTTGGAGGGTGGGGTTTTTTACCTGAAAAGGTTTTCCCCACATAAATTTGTGTCCATATGTTTGTCTTTCATGTTTTCTGATTCATGTTCTTGAATCTATGCTTGTGTTGAATCTGCTATCTTTTTAAGCATTTACTTTTCTTAGAGGATCAATGGGGGATTTACTATGCCTATTTTCGCTTTATGGCATAGTTGATTGTGTCTTTGAAGTGATAAAAATAAAAATCACTAAGGAACTGTTGTCTTAGATGCCTTATCTATGATGACTGACCTGTATTGTATCCCCAACAAGTGGTATCAGAGCTTTTTAAGGGAGGTCAAGGCTTGATGATACCAATAAGTCGTGTCAAAGCCTTCTCTTGGTTACTGGAGTTCTGGGTATTTCTCCTATGAAGATTTCTTAGCCTAGAAAGCTTGAGAAAATTTGGGGGAATATGTTGTTGATTGATTCTTCGATGAGTGGAAGTTCTCACTTCTTTGATTCAACACGTAGCTTGAAATACGATGGAGAAGATTGGAGTTGATCATATTGTGGCAATGTGGTCTGAGGCTCCTATCTAGGAGCAAATGATCCTGATGCAAAGGGCATGAGATATGCTTATGTTTGTGTTGCAGAAGTGTGTGGTTTCATATAGGGTGTTTGTGTGAGAGGCTCCTTGGTGGTATGGAGGTGCTTGTGTTTCTATTCAGCCATGGAGTATTATGCTTGTGCTAGGTGTTCTGACTTAGCACTGAAGGTATTTTCTCTATTTCTTTGATTGCATGAAGGCTATGAAGTTGATCTAGGTGGTCTATAACTATCGTATACCCTGGCTCTCTTGTATGCTTATGCATGGTTGTGGTTTTGGAACTGGTCTAGAATGGACCTGTTGTTCTTGCTTACCTATATCTTGCACTCGCATGTTTCAGTTTCATGTGTTTGTCTCTATAGGTTTTTTGTAGATTTTCCTAAAAATTCTATCATGCATATTCATGTCTTTCATTGTTCTGTTTAACCATGCTAGTTATGTGAAAAATTTTGGGTCATCCAAATGAGTAGTGAATACAGAGGTGTGTGGGTGTTTTATAAACATTATGGTTTTGCAGGTTTTATACGGTCAAGGAAAACTTATGGTTTGTGGAGCTATTGTTCTGCTATTTTTCTGCACCCTAGCTTCTAGGGTGTGACTAGATGAGATAGTTGCAATTCAACATGTTTTGAGGAGGTGTTATGTATTCTCTGCATGGGAATGTTGGTATGTGTTTTTCACTTAGCATTCTTGTGGTGTTTTCTTTGCTGGTTTCCTAGACTATGGTGCTTGAGTTGTGGACATGATTGGAAAATCAGATCTATTGCTGATTTGGTGTTTGAGTCATGTTTGTTTGCTTTGGTTATTCCCTTTGATGATAATAGTTTTCTCATTTCCAGTGCGATGATAGATTTGCAATCTTTTCATTGGTTGCATCCATGAGTTGTGAAATATTTTGGGCTGTCCTTACCTTCATGTTTGTTGTGAGACAACTCGGAAGTGGACTGTCAATATCCACAAGGTTGTAACTATGTGGTGCAGATCTATTAGTTGACCTTGTCTATGGTCACTTATACATTGGCGTGGTTGTTTTGAGATGGGAGGAGGAATGGAATTTGAGTACCTGAATAGTCAGTTATGGGGACCTATAGCATGTGAATTGCGATTTCATGGAAAGTTGGATACACTGGCTTGTGTAAGCTTTTGGCAGTGATGGTATGGTCGGTCATGATGCTTGGAGAGCTCAGTGTCACATTTCAGTGGAAGCTTTAGCAATGACTGTGGATTCATCACTTGTTGGTGAATAATCTTCTTTGGTGTTGTAGATGCTTCTAGTGGATCTCTTAGATCCTGTTGCTACAAAAGAGTTCCTTTTGCATCTGCATGGTCACTATTTGAAGATGTGCAACATCTTGGAGCCATGAAGGATCTTGGTATTCTTTGGCTGAGATGCTAGTGGTGCTTGATAGGTGATGTTGGTTTAGAGTTTCTTTGCTTGATGTTGTGTATACTCTTTCTTGTGCATTAGAGTTTTGGCATGTTTCTTTTCTCTTGAGACCATGGATAGTTCACTTGATGCATGGTATCTCCTAAGGGGGATGTGTAGATCATGGTGTCATGATAAGTTCCTATTCCTAGGTTTGGAGCTTTGACAGTGGTCTGGTCTTTCTCTATGTTTTGATTACTTTGGTCATATTCTAGAGGAATTCATGTTTAGTGCAGTAATGTAGGTGGGAGTTAGCATGAGATGATAGGTTGTTGGTACTCATGGATGCATGGAGAATAAGGTGAGGTTGGAATTCTTTTGAGAATATTGTTGTTACAGCTGAAAGTCTGCGTTGCCTGCACCTTGGTTGAATGCAAGTTTAATAGAGACCATGAAGGAGAATTCTCTTGGGTAATTCACGATGGCTTGTATATCTTGGAGGAGCGTCTTTTATTTTCTTCTTCGTCTGCTCAGCAGTGGTGTCTCTTTGAAAGTTATTTTCCTATTATAGCTTTTAGATATGTGTTATGCTTGCTTTCATGATATGAATCTTGAGTTGTTTTAAGATTGTGGAGGATTCATAATGAAAGGTGGACAACATAGTGGATCTCCTTGTGCTTTTGAGGGCTGATAGGAGATGGTTATATAGGTTAGTCTGATCTTCTTTGAGGTGCTTACATCCATGGAACTGTTGGGTGTTGTTATGGCTTTTCCCTTTGGGATGAAGAAGATCATTCTTGACACAACTGGCATTTAGAAGTATGTATGTGGAGCCATGGTGTTTCCTTCTTCAGTCAGATATGGAACCTTGGAAGAATGTGGAAGACTGTTGAGAGAAATATTTCTTACACTAGGTGGTTGTAGGTTGTACATATTAGTGCGGATGATCCTTGGAACTACATGGTTACATTTTTTTTCTATGTGCATGATTGATGGATTAAGTATGCCTGGATCACTTGTGATGATGCTTTGTTTGCATTCATCTAGACAATACCCTTGTAGTGGGAGTACTTGGACATGTTTGGTCTTTTGACTAGTTGACACATGGTGCTTGTTTTTGCTATTGATGGGTGGTTATGTGATGGCGTGAGTTTACTGATGGTCATACTTTTGAGGTATGGGTGATTAGATGGATTAGCATGAGTTGTCTGTGTTATTTTTGGTCACATGGGTTTGATCAGTTGGATGGGGGCAATCAGCTGTCTAGTTGCATTTCTAGCTGATGGTTTTATCTTGTTTTAGAGTTTGGTTCTCATTTCTATGTTTGCATGGTGCTTTGTTGCTGTTGTTGTGATGCCTTTTCTGCCTGAAGGATTTGATGCTTGTGTTCTAGAGATTGGTGCATATGTGCCTTGGCTTGCTCCCTTTCTTGTGTTGGATGTTTGGAGCTGTAGCCTGAGATGGTGGACATTTTTTGAATGTCGTTGCAGGTGTCTTGGTTGGAGCACGAAAGCATGGTGATGGTCCTTGTTTGCATTTTGGAGGAAGCTAGTAAGACTTTGTCAAGTGGGATATTTTTGGATATTTATGCCTCATCTTCTTGGTTTGGACTTCCATTTTGCCTTGGAGCCCTATTTCTCTCCTTTACCACCATACCGCTGCAAGCTTTCCTTGGTGGCATGGTTGTGTAGTTTACTGCTTTACTGCGAGCCACCTTGCTTGGTCTGGCAGTTGAGCGGTGTTACTGCCTTATCGCGACAGTCTTCTTCTAGACTGGTGGTGGCATGGTGAGTGGTGACAATTGGTGTGGTGGTTACCGCCATACTGTAGGGGTTGCTCAAAGGTGGTGAGGTAGCATGGTTGGTAGCGTGTTGGCAGAGCAAGGCCCTACCGCCTTATCGTAGGAGTTGCTCGTTGGTCACGTGGTAGCACGGTAATAGCTAGCAGTTGAAGGGTGATGGTCTGGTGAAGGTTACTGCCTTACCACGAATGGTGCTTAGGGAAGCCACAATGGTTGGTGATCAATGATAGCGGCTACTACCTTACCGTGGGTGGTGCAAAGACTCACTGCGGTGGCCATGATAAGACCATTGGTAGTCTTCCTGGTGCTCACTACCCTACCGCAGGGTGGCCTGGCAACCGCCGCGGTAACACGGTTGATCGATAGTGGTCTTTACTAGTGGTCACTGCCTTATCGCAGTTGTCTGGCAGTCTGGGCCTGGTAGCGTAGGGTGGATAGAGGCAGAGCTCAAGCGTGTTCACCACCACACCACGGGGTGGCTTAGTGGGCTCAGCGGTAGCATGGGTAGAGTCCGGGTGAGCTCGGGTGAGCTCACCGCATTACCACAGCCGGGTCAACTGAGCTTGACAGTAGCATGGTTGAAGGTTGAAGGGTCAACATGGGCCCACCACCATACCATGGTGGGTGTTTGGAATCAGAGTGGTAGCATGGTGGATGGCAAAGGTGAGCTTGGAGCTCGACTGACTGAGCTTGACCAAGTTTGACCAGAGGTCAAAGCAACAAACGAATAGAAAGGAGACACATGGCTCAATGTCAGGATGTTGATTGGCTAGAAGCCAAAATAGTGTATGACAGTTATTGCAAGCTGATTTTTTTGCTGAAGATAGGACCCGATTGAGGCAAGGAATTGAATTCCTAGATGGCCCATTGCAAGAAGAACTGTCAGTGAATATCCTAATGACAGTTGATTGTTTGGATAGGCAGAACAAGTTGGTGCATGGTAAGAGATTAAGTAATCTTGCATGCTCAGTAGAGAGAAGGAGAGCAATTTTGAGTGAGAGGCAAAGAGTTTCTTCAAGTGGTCTTGATTATGAACACTTTGTCTCTCAGTTCTACAAAGATGCGAGCTTGTGGAGGTTGTGTGACTGGGCTGGCCATGAGGCTGGTTGTGGCAGTCAACTAAGGAGTTGAAGGGAATCTACATGGTATGTCTTTTGAAGACATTGTAACTGTGTGAAGGTTCTATATTTTTGTGTTGCCTGCTTTCTCCAGATGGACAAGATGTAATCTCCTAAAGAGCATAGCTCTATGTTTGTATTGTAAATTTTTTTTGTTACTAAATAATACAAGTGAGCTGAGTGTTTTGGAGGGCAGGGTTTTTTACCTGAAAAGGTTTTCCCAACGTAAATCTATGTGTCCATATGTTTTTCTTTCATGTTTTCTGATTCATGTTATTGAATCTATGCTTGTGTTGAATCTCCTATCTTGTTAAGCATTTAATTTTCTCAGAGGATCAATGGGCAATTTACTATGCCTGTTTCTACTTTATGGCATATTTGTTTGTCTTTGAAGTGATAAAAATGAAAATCAATAAGGCATTGTTGTCTTAGATACCTTATCTATGATGACAAACCTGTATCGTATCCCCAACACTATTTTGGATGGATCTATATAGTGAGTTTAGGGGCCTTCATCATTATTTGAGACTTGGGGGACTTTATAGTACTTGGATTTTAGGTTCTTGCAGTAGTCGAAGGGTTCAAGATCACCATAGATTGTAACCTCTTGGTTTTGGTATCAAAACTTGACACATTGGTGGAAAGTTGATGCAAATAAATTCATCCCATGGATCCATGGGCTTTCTAGAGAGTAGCAACATCAGACACCACCTAGAGATGGGGAGAGAGAGGTCTCGCATCAACAACCTCCATCTCCACCACGAGGACAACTAGATCATTGTGATTCCTTGATTCAGAATTTTTAGGCACAAGTGCAAGTTTTGACATCTGAGAGGGATCAAGATAGGTAGCAAGTCCTAGAACTTATGACACAGAGAGATTAGGCATGTTTTGAGAGGGGTCAGGAGATAGGTCAGAGGTGGCATCTTGATAGCATGGCCTTTGCATCCTAGGGAAAGACAGTCTCGACATGGGTGTACTGGGAGGCATTAAGGGAGACTAAGTATTACAGGCTTTATTATAGACAGGCAGTGCCAACAGCAGCTCAGGTACCTGAGTATTCATAGAAGATAGGGATGAGGCCACTTGAGGATCATGGTGAGAGGCATGCAAGAGAGGGCAGCAGTCAGCACAACTAGTTCCTTGTTTTGATCAGAGATAGGTATTCACTTTTTATTCATGGGCTCCAATTTTTATTGCCCCAATTATATCATATCTTTTGATTTATACACATTTGATCCTAATCTTGTACCTTGCAAGTTACTCATTTTTACATATATGAAGATGGTTTGATTTATGAGATGTCCTACCTTACTTATGCATGATGGATGGATGCATTTAATTTCCTATGTGTTATGATATGATGTAGTGATTATAGATGCATTTCTTTTCATACATTTTCTATGCATTTTATGGTGATGATGTATGGATTTAATATGATATGTAAATGATGATGTATTATGACATGTATGCCATGGTATGCAAGTGTAATATTTTTCGTTTCTATTTTCTATGCATTTATGGATGATATATGATATGCAAATGTATGTAATGGAATATGAATGTAAAAATGTGAGATGATGCATTGTATTTAACATATACGATATGCAATGGTATTATGTAGAAATGTTAATGATGTAATGCAATGATTTCCATAATTAATGTAATGTTACATTATGAAATACTATTGTATGATAAGCAATGATTCATAATGATAAGATAATATGCAATGATGATTCAAATGTAATACCCTAAATGATGCAATTTACATGATTATGAGATGGTATGAAATGATTCATGATGATATGGTTTGATGATTTATGATGTGTGACTCTATACTATGCAATGGATAGTTTGAATGCAATGTGTATGAAATGATTATAATGCGAGATGACCTATGATGTAATCTTTTATGATGATGATTTGTGATGCAATGATTCCTATTTTGTATTGATTGATGCAAATACATTGTGACATGATGTAATTAACATGGTTATGCGAGATGATTTATGAGATGATGTTTTATGATATGTAATGGTAATATGATAATGCTGAAATGATAATGATATTTGATGTGTGTAAATGATTATTATATGAAGTGATATGATATGTGATTTTGTAATGGATGAGTTGATAATAAATGAAGTGAAAATAATAGTAATGAATCTATATTTAATGATGAAATGTAATGCATCTATACCTCCTATATGATATGCAGTATGCCAATGATTTGTGGATGCATGGCGGATGCAATAATGTTTTTAAGAGACTGTCATAGGACCGTGTTAGTATGGAAAGAAGACAAAAGAAAAAAGATACAAAAAGTTTACCCTTGATGATGATGATAAAACCAAGAATTGGTACTTTAAAAGGGCCATGTACTTTATGTTTGATAACACATGTAGGTATGATGCATCAAGGTATTAAGAACCAGGATGACGTTGTACCTAGTGTGATGGAATTTGACTCGACAATCATATAGGATTACTCCTATTTAGACTTGACATACATAACCTTATTCATTATATAGTTCAGATATTTTAAACATCTCAGACAAAAACATAGAAAAGAAAGCCTTTCTATGTGGTCAACAAGACATCTAAAACACCTTCCCTACAAACCAAACAAAGCGCATATGACTAGACTATTTTACAAGAATATCCAACAAGCATTGTAGATAAAAAGATAATGATCATTGCCCCATTCCTTTCTCTCTAAACCATTTTGATTAGGCATCATTGGGAGGTCATTGAAATGGGTGCAAAATAAGATAAGTCAAAAAGACAAAGATAAAGTAAACAAACAAGCTAATGTTCTACACACCGCTAGCCAAGACTAAACTATGGTGATGCCTAATTTTGATGTCCATTGTAGGAAGGATGCATCCTAGGAAATTTTGTAATTAGGTGATGATGAAATTGATTGGATGATAAGCTATAGATACTCTGAGTTGATTAGGTTGTCGTCCTACTAGCCTAGACTTGAGACTTTGACAATTGAGCTCTCACTTTTAAACCTGCTAGACTTGCTTCTGATTGCCTTACCAAAGGATGAAGGTGATGATTGATTTATTATGAATGATGATTATTATGGGTGAGAGTGAAATGAGATGAATTCACCATCTTGGGTTTTCAAATATCTAGATGTTTTTGGTGTTTTGAAATGTTTTGAGGTTGTTTTTCAGATTTTGGGATTTTTTGAATTTTTTTTTATTTTCAAGATTTCGACCAAGAGACTAACTTAAAGACCTATCCTAGGGGTCTTGGGAGCTCATCAACAGATTAAAATTGCCTATGTTATACACATAGAGACCACACATTTCAACTAACACAGACTTGATTAAATGATGAGATAGATGGACAAATATAAATTTCCATTTTATTGCGATAGATGCCTAAAGGACTGACCTAAAATGTTGCGGGGGATGATCAAAGGTCAACCTTTCCTACGTTCAAGTTCAAAGATGATGTAGTTTGGTATGATGACTCTACTACTATGATTTGAGATTTTGAACGTTTTAGATTTTGATATGTTTTGGATGTTTTTGAATATTTGATTTTTTGAATGTGCTTGAATTTTTTATTTGTAAGGAAGATTACAAGGATATACACAAATCTGATCCGATGCGGGTAAAGGAACATGCCCCCAACATGATGTGATAGACTAATTCAATATAGGCAAGACAAACTAACCTTAGGAATGTGCCAAATAGTACTACGGTGGAACATGATATGAACACAAGATCAAGCTATGATACAGACATAGATGGATGATGGAAGGATTAATGGAATGCGATGGATGAATGGTGTAAAACAAGATATGAAGATCCTGGTGGAAGGAGAGTGCTTTATTTACACTTGGCACTTGTTTGCTAGGTTTTCACTAAGGTACTTGTCCAAAGTACCACATAAGTGGTTTTCACTAGTGGATGATTTTTTATTTACTATTTTTAATCCTTTTTTCTGATTTTTTTGGATTTTTATATTTTTATATTTTTTGTATTTTTGTTTTACCCTTAAAATATCAGGCATAAATTTTTTTGAGATAGGATTTTTTCATGGGCTCTTGCAGCAGCTCCGCTTTGGGCGTTGATAGCTGGTAGGCTCCTGATTTCAAACTCACAGTGATGATGAATGGTCGCAACCAGTTGGGCTCAAACTTACCCTTGCTTTCTAGATTTGGCACGTTCTTCTGATTCTCCTTTAGTACTAGCTTGCCAACTTGGAAGGTCCACCTCTTGCTTTTCTTGTTGTAGCTTTGTTTGAGGAAATTGTAATAGAATTGCAAGTGATTTAGGGCATCCATGCACCACTCATCTAGTAGCACTAGCTCATTTAGTCGAGAGACTTGGTATTCCTCATCTGTAATGAGATTTTGTAGTGCTATCCTTAGGGATGGGAGCTCGATATCAATGGGGAAGATGGCTTCTAATCCATTGACAAGGGAGAAAGGGGTGGCACCTGTTGGTGTGTGATAGTCACAACCGATGCCATTGACTATTTGCTTAAATATTTTCAAGATGGTTTTATTGGTAGCTTCTACTTCACCATTTCCTTGGGGATAATAACGATTGGAAAAGCGATGTTGGATGTTGAATTTTTGGCAAAGGTCATGGAAATCCTCATTTTCAAAAGGTGTCCCATTATCTGAGATAATGAGTTGAGGGACATTGTATAAAAAAATGAGGTAGTTTAGGATGAACTTAGATATCTTGTTTCCCATTATGTAGGTCATGGGAATGGCTTCAACACACTTTGTGAAGTACTATGTGGTGATGACGATGAATTTATGGCCCTTGGATGAGGTGCAGGTGATTTTACCAATGAGATCGAGCCCCCATTATGAAACGGGCCAAGGTGTAACAATGGGATGAAGCTCCTAAGCTGGTCCATGGATAAGGTCCCCATGTTAACACTGCAAACATCTTTTGAAAAATTCATGTGCTACTCTTTCCATTATGGGCCAATAATATCTTGTACTCAACAATTTCTTAGCGAAATTCATACCACTTGAGTGCGAACAACAAATGTTTTTGTGTACCTCAGTTAAAGAAGGTAGGGCTTCCTTGGTATTTAGGAAACATAATAGGGTCCCTTCAATGCTCCTACGATAGAGGGTTTCTCCTAGGATGATGAAACAAGATGACTTCTTGACAAAGCTCTTTTGAGGTTCGAGGTTATATCAGCAAGAAAGAATCCTATTATTAGGTAGGTGTAAATGTCATGGTACCAAGGATCATTGGGACCAACAATTTCACAAATGAATTCAAACTCTAGTAACTTGAATGTGGGTACGAGAAGCTTCTCTATGAGGAAATCCTATTTTGGGATGGTGTGTGAGATTTCCAAGAGTGAGCCAATTGTAGCCATTGCATCCACTACTCTATTGTTTTCTTTGGGTAGCTGTTCAAATATAATATCAATGAATGACTCCTTGAGACTCCGCACCAATTTCTTGTATGGAATCAAATTATCATCTTTTGCTTGATATTCATTGTTTACTTGATTGATTATGAGTTGAGAGTATCCATATAACTTAATGGCCATAATCTGGTAGTGCACCATGATCCTTAGCCCTATGACAAGAGCCTCATACTCTACTATGTTATTTGTGCATGGGAATGACAACTTGTAGGATTTGGGTATGCAGTCCTCTTGGGAAGTAATGAAGAAAATTCCCGCTCCTAACCTGTGATGTGTGTAGGATCCGTCAAAATACATATTCCAATGGTCTGCTACACTTAGGCTGAAAATTGATTCATCCGGGAACTCTGAGATAAGTGGATTTTTTTCATATTAAGGTGCCTCCACCAATTGATCCATAATTGCTTGTTCTTTGATGGCCTTGCACTATACATATTCAATGTCATGCTCTGTTAGGTCATAACCCACTTAGCCATTTGTGTTGTGAGAGTAGCTTTGGAAAAAAGGTACTTGAGCGGGTCTATTTTTCTGGTTAGCTTGATCTGATGTCCCAACATGTAATGTTTGAACTTCTGAGCTGCAAACATGACTGCTAGACACGCTTTTTCAATATGTGTGTAGTTTAGCTCATGTCCTACCATGGTCCTACTGATGTAATATATTTCTCTTTCCCTTTCATTTTCATCATGCTGGATAAGAGAGCACTGAGAGTTGTTGTTGTTGCTGATATGTATAAGATGAATGGTTTGCCTTGAATTGGCGGCATAAGAACTGGCACTGTGAGTAGGTATTCCTTGATTTTTTTGAAAGCTTAGTCACATTTTTCATCCCATTTTTATGCTACCCCCTTGTGGAGTAGATGATAATATGGGATTTTTTTGTCTACTAGTTGTGTTATGAATCTGTAGATAGATTGGAGTCTCCCTTGTAGGCCTCTTAGCTATTTCAATGTCTGAGGTGCTTCCATTTTGAGGATTTCCTTGACTTTGGTAGGATCTACCTTAATTCCTTTCATTGACATGATATACCCAAGGAGATTTTCTGATTGTACTTCAAAGATGCACTTCTTTGGGTTGAGTCGGACCTTGTACTTTTCCAACCTATCAAAAATGGAACTTAGAGATGATACGTGGTCCCGTATTTTCCTTGATTTAGCCAATATATCATCCACATAATTTTCCACCATCTTTTGAATCATGTCGTGAAAGATCAGTTTCATGAATCTTTGATAAGTTTCTCCTATGTTCTTTAGCCCAAATGGCATCATATTCCAGCAATAGGTTCCCCATGAACATGTGAACACTGTTTTGTGTTGGTCTTCCTTTTCTATCATGATTTGATTATATCTCGAGAACCCATCCATTAGTGATAGAATCTCATTTCCAGCCATCATATCCACTATCATGTCAATGTTTTGTAGTGGAAAGTCATTTTTGGGACACGCTTTGTTTAAGTCTCTGAAACTTGTGTAGATGCAGATGCCCCCAGTCAGTTTTGTAACAACTACTAGGTTTGACACTCATTCTAGATAATCACTCGGGCTTATGAATCCTGCATCCAGGAGCTTTTGCAATTCCATTTTGACTAACAAGGCTATTTGGGGATGCATCTTTATGAGCTTTTGTCTCACAAGTTTTGCTCCAAGATATACAACTAAATTATTAACTACCACCTCTAGATCAAGCCTAGGAATGTCTGCATAAGTCCATGCAAAGTTTACCTTTCTTTCTTTTAGGAATGCAGCTAAGAATTCCTATTCTTCCATGAGAAGTGACTCAACATAGAAGGTTATGTGTGGTAGCTCCTCTACTCCCAGGTTGACATGATTGCATTGTTTTGCCAAGATCGCTTATTTTTCTTGATGAAGTGTAGTGAGGGGAAGATTGAATCCTTCATCCTCCGATGCCTTAGAGAGATTTCCACCATTGGATGTGTCCTTTATTTTTACTATTTTATGGTCAGAGAGTGCCACAATGTGGTTTTCACTCAAAGACCTTGAGATTATTCTCAATTTCTCACTTTTGCTTCCAAAGGATTCAATCATCTCCCCGTAATAGGCTTGAGTGTCTAGTTTGATGTCAAATCCAACCTTATTATCTCCATATGGTATTGTATCCCGAAATCCCATGAACTCTGAATCGCCTCATTGTTTTCGAATGTGTCTAGAATCAATGGTCCTCATTGGTCATAATTGATGAGTTGGGGGTGGACCAAGTTTATTTCATGGGTTTTGTGGTCTGACTCAAAGGATAGGGTGCTAATCATGCATAGGGAGGAGTCTTCAAACAACATAGGTAAATCAGTTGTGGGATCCTCGTCACTACTACACACATCGGTTATATCAAAGGTGAAGTTATCTAAGGGTATACCTATAGATACTGGTAATTGAAGGGTGACTCTTGTTAGCTGGGGGGGAGTCCTGACTGCTTTAACTGGGGGAATTCTACCATGTATGATTACACTCAGAGTGGTCCACCCAAGGCCAAGATTTTTCATTCACTTCTAAACAATTATAGGTTCCAATCGGCCATTACTGTTCTTTCCTAGACTTCCATTTCTATTATAGCCTATACCAAACATTAATTTGCATCATCCATTGGAAGGGTTGGTACATGTCTTTCATATTTATAGAGGATATTGAATACATCTCGCTCATCCTCCACTTCTCGGCCTAGATCTCCCCAACTCCTAAATCGGGAAGGATCTACTTTGAAAGTTTGATCTATGGTATTGGTGGGCTATGGTTGATCATGGGACCTAGAGATTGGGGTAACTCCCCAACCACAAAGGCTCCCTTCTTCATCTTGTATTCCCCACACCCATTGCCTTGGATTATAAGCTTGATTTCAGATATGTCAGCGATGGAGGGTGTCTTTGTCCCAAAAGTGGATTCTATGTTGGATGGATCTATATAAGGAGTTGAGGGGCCTTCATCATTCTTTGGGACTTGGGGGACTTTATAGTACTTGGCTTCCAGGTTCTTGCAATAGGTGAAGGGTTAAAGATCACCATAGATTGTAACCTCTTGGTTTTGGTATGAAAACTTGAAACATTGGTGGAAAGTTGATGCAACTACTTGCATCCCATGGATCCATGGGCACCTAGGAGGATGTTATATGGTAGAACAAGGTCAAGCACTTGATAGGTGGTTTCCATAATAGCTGGCCCTACTTGAATAGGGAATTGACTAGTGCCCTAAGACACTCTTTCTTGGTCATCATAAGCCCTAATTGTGATACCTTTACCTTTTTCAATGGAATCTTCAAATATTCCTATATTCTTTATAAGCTTAAGTGAACAAATATAACATCACTCTCTTTAATTAAATAAATCAATCTTTATTTAATTAAGTCTAGAATCATTTTCCTCTTAACTTTGATTTAAATAAATTCTAAAATTTAAGTCAAAATTATCAAATCACCTAATTTCTACTTAATTCGATCAAATCATGATTAAACCAAATCCTAATCACCTCAATACTTTAGATCACCAAAATGTGAATGGTAATCCTATACATGCACAAACACAAAGAACATAAACAATATTAGATTCAAATGCAAGATAGAATCAACATTCCCCATGAAATTAGATTGCAACATTAAAATAAGAAAGAAATGAAGAACAACACAATAAAAGCAATGAAATCCTATTCTAATGAGAAAGCCTTCAATCCCATGGGGGAATTGGTGCCATTTGTGTGTAGGAAATGGCCCTTTCCCAGCTCCTTTGTGTGATTTGATGAAGATCCTTGATTCCTTGATACAAATTTGACAAAACCTTGATAAGATTGATACAAAATTATGAAATTCAAAATGCAATGGATGAAATTGTGTATAATAAGCTTACTTGGATTGTGGATGATCAATTCAATAGGAGAAGCCCTATATTTATAGATTTGAAGAATGGAAGAATAAGAAAAATGGATGAATGTGGGATAATAGACCAACCAATGAGAGGAGGCCACTTGTCAAGATGTGATTGGATGAGGAATGAACACATTTGGATGAATGTGCACATAAATAAGGTTAGGTGGAATTTGAAATTAGTGAAACGACATGTTTAGAGGGAAGAAAAATGGAGTTAATGTTACTTGGCTCAAAGCTAAGGACATGTAAGAGGCACTAAATGCCTTTTTGGAAGTACCCATCCCCTTTTGGAGGGATTTTCCAAATTTGTGGAATATTCCCTTTTGATGCCAAGTTGAGGGAAAATAGATGAATTTATAAATCAATTTAATTTATTTATTGACCTACAAGTTGCAAAATCTAGAGGATTGAGGTGATTAGGATTAGATTTAATCATGATTTGATTAAATTAAGTAGAAATTAGGTGGTTTGACAGTTTTGACTTAAATTTTAGGATTTATTTCAATCAAAGTTAAGAGGAAAATGATTCTAGATTTAATTAAATAAAGATTGATTTATTTATTTAAAGAGAGTGATGTTAGATTTAAACTAAATAAAGTTTAATTTATCTGATTTAAAGAAATGATATTAGAGATTTAATTAAAGGAGAGACTATAGGATTAATTAAACAAACTAATTTATTTAATTAATAGAGGATAATGACTTAATCAGATAAAATTGATTGATTTAATTAAGAGAGGAAATGCAATGAATTTAATCAAATGAAGATTATTTAATTTAATTAATTAATAAAGGGGATGATGTAGGAGGAAATGATGTTAGTAAGATTAGGATCAAGTGTAGAGGATCAACTTGTATATTTTTTTTGTCTACAATTACATAATAAATTAAGGCCATGTGAATGTTGGAATTATGTAAAAGATTAGTCCTATATTTTCATTGATTTCATTATGTTGGTTTGGTATCTTGAACCGATGTGGAAAACATCTGATATTTGATCCAATATTTTTGTCTGTATACTCTCTTTTGTAATCAATGTGGATTAAGGTTTTGGGAAAAGGCTTATGACTATGAGAAGTGTGTATGTACACATTCTCATATTTTCATATGATTGAATGGTGTGTTGGCATCTATTTTTATGATTGCATTTCATTATTAGGTTAATCATCACTAACCTAATAATCAGTTTATATCTCAACATAAATTTTCGTTATATGTGAGACCTAGTGTTTCTCCCAATCGACCTAATATTGTATGACATGGTTGAATTAATTTTGGAAAAGCTTTATATGAAGCCAAAAAGTTATCTTTTTAAAAATACGAATTGCATCCAACTAGGTTGACCTAATTGATGCGTGCAGATATATTAGGTATGGATACAAGATGGTTTGAAGATAAATAACATGTGAATGAATAATGAGTGTGTGTATGTATGTGGTGATAAGAAAAGTGTGTGAATAGAAGGATAAATTTTATTTTTTTTCATGCAAGAAAATAATTTGAGCATCAAAGGAACTGAATCTACACTTGTGGGGAAACTTCATCAGTTCAATTCTGATGATTAGCCATTTCTATTTCTATAATCTCTATAGGCAGTGAGCCTCCATGTCTATATAGTGAGTCCTTGAAAGTAGTAAGCTTTTATATCTGGTAGTGAGCCTCTTTTGTAACTAGTATTGAAATAACTATATATTGTGAGTTAATCCTCACCATGGTTTTTCCTTCTTTGGGCTTTCCATGTAAAAATCTAGTGTTATTATGTTGTAGAATTTCATGTTTTGTTATTAATCTTATATGTTCTTTGTAGTAAAGTAATTAAAGGTGTTTTTTCAATAAGTTTTAGTGGATACTGATTCACCCCCCTCTCAGTATCCTAATTATTCAACAATTGGTATCAGAGCTTTGGTTCCTCTAGAGAAGTCTAACAACTTAAGGGAGATCCTACAGATTGAAAAAATGGATAAGGAAGAGATCCAGACTGCATCTAAAGATCTTGATAAAGGCTGAAATTGAAAACAAAGATTTGAAAGAAAATCTTGATGAAGCAAATGAATGCATCTAGAAATGTAAAGAGCAGTTAAAGAAATTCAAAGAAAGATATAGAGAAGTGAGTGAGGAATTGAAACAAGCAAATGAAGAGAATATCAGACTAAAGATGAAAATAGATGAAAAGAAGAGAGTTAAGGAGTGCTTGAAAATAGTGATACAAATCAAGGTTGATGTTTTCTCTAGGCTTGAATAAGAAGTGGTGAATTTAAAAGAAGAACTTGAGAAAGTAAAACTTTGTGAGGATGATTTCAAGAAAAGATCCACCAAGCTTGATGAATTAATAGAAGGATAGAAACCTTCTAAAGACAAAGGTGGCATAGGTAATGAAGCTAATTAAAATATGCATAGCTCAAATCCAGTAAATAACTAGAAGACTCAAGATAAAGAAAAGCAGAAAAGAAATACAGGAAGGAGACAACCTATCCAACAACCAAATGCACAAAGGTGCTCATCATTCAATGGTGTTCATTTTTCATGTAATAAATTTGGTCATAAGGCAACTAAGTGTAGGAGTAGGATGAATCAATTTTTTGGTCCCTTCTTCATACAATGTTATACATGCAAGAAGATCAAACATAAAGCTGCTAAATGTAGATCTCAAGTAAGTCAAGTGATGATGAAAAAAATTAATAGAGGAAGGATAATTCAATATTTTGATGGATATTGTTATAAATGTAACATGTTTGGACATAAAGTGAATCAATGTAGAATGAGGATTAATGGAAATCAAACAAGACAAAGAAATAATGTTTGCTACCATTGCAAAAGTAAAAAGGGAAAGTAGTCTACTCCAATGGAAGATGATGAACTTGTGAAAAATATTGACAAGGAAGAGTTCAAGCAAGAAATGAGTAAGATATGGAAGAAAAAGGAAGAATTAGAAACTATTGATGCATCTATACCCTCATTCAGTGTAGATGATTCCTCTAGGAATTAGACCTAGCATGGTCTTAGGGGGAGATTTATTAGAAAATCAATTAAACCCCCCAAAATATGATGTGTTAGAATTCAGCATGTGGATATGTTGCAAGGAATGATAGGACATAGGTGATGCAAAAGAAACCAAAAGAAAAAGAGCGAGCATGTTATTTTGTGGAGTGAATTATGGTTTCTCAATAGAGTGGAAGAAAATTTTTGTTAGCTTTTGCAATTAATGTGAGTTAGGGAAAATGCTGATGTATAAAGGAAATTTTACAAATCATTTTGATCATCAAATGTATTCAAAGGATTTGTAGAGTGACTTGGAACCTTCTTGGAGTGATTTTGAAGTGATTTGGAGCCCTCTAAGATATCTTTGTGGACATTCAAAAGCAAGAAATAAAAATTTCTCTCTTGTAGTCATAGAGGAAGGTAATAGAAGAAATCCTTATTGAATTTTAAAGAATTTAAGAGCTATAATGGAACCTTCTAGTAGAGGATCAAGTTAAAATATCCCACTGAGATTAAAAGGAGTCTAACTAGATGAATTCGATCATCGCAGAATAAACTAGATGGAATTAGGGTTGGAACCGAGTGACTTACGGAACTTACAAACCATAGGTTTGGATTTGTGGGGAGAATTACCTTGGATTTCTGATAGAGAATTAATCTTATTCCTTCTGAGAAAATTCAAGGATGGCAACATTGTATTGGATAAACCCTATCCCATTATGAAGGAAGCGATCGAAGCTGGTACTAGATTATGCAATGTTGGAGAACTTCTCGAAAGGAAGACCATAGAGTAAAATGAAGTAGAGGAGATGACGGGAGTTGACAAAGATCCCCGAGCACTATTGATTGACACTATTGGTGATTCCTTGGTTAGGTATGTTGTGTATGGAGTTTCTTACAAAATTTACTTCAGAAATCGAGATGGCTCTACTTCGGCAATTGTTGTGTATTTGGAACATAAAAGGGTAAAAGAGAACAAGCAATTTGATATGTGTAGGTTAATTATTGAAAATATCACTAAAAATATATGGATTTCATTGGAAGGAGGATACCCTTTTTGTTTTGGGTCCTTCCTTACATGTTTGGTACTCTATTTTTTGAACTCATTGTCGAGAAAGAAAGACATTAAGTTGGAATCTAGGATTCTCATTGCAAGATAAATATACAAACACTTGGAAGCCTTGGAAGATAAAGTAAGTGTCTGTAAAAAAAATTTCTTATCCTTGCAGAAAGTAATGAGCTCCAGTGAAGTTATGTCTAGTTGATTTGAGGAAGGTACTTCCCCCAGAACAAAAGAATTGGAAGTGGTCACTAATGATTTCCCTCCAAAATCAAAGAAAAGAAAAGCTTTCACTAAAAACATCATTGTTATTATTAAAGAGAAGGAAAAAGAAGAATAATCTCTACATGGATTAGAATCTTTCGATCTCGATGGCATTCGGTCTATGTTAGTGAAAGGGAAAAATGAAGAAAATTGGTTATTTATGGAGTACAACCTCTTTCATTGATAGACTCAAAATTGATGATGCACTAATTGAGTATCTACTTCATAAAGGTATTGATACATATCAATCATTTATGATTCCTTACCAAAAAATTTAGTTGAAGTAGTTGAAGAGAGAATTTTACTTGAAGTTCCAGAAGGATGAAAGTTGGAAGCCTTGGTTGAAAAGAGATGTTATAAAGCCAAGTAGAGACTATCAAAACTGATCATGGAGATGAAGAAGTGCATAAAAGAAATGCCAGATATCTATAAATATTTTATTCGGTGTCCTACTATAGTTGATAATTTTAGAAGCAAGATTGAAGCAATTGAATTTGAAGTGAACAACATTTGAAAGAAGTTTGATATTTTGAAGACAAAGAGGGAAAGCAAAGGTTGAGATTCGGTGAACTACAAGCTGCACTAATCAATGTGCAGATACAAAGAGATTATGTAGTAAAGACCTTCATATTTTGGTCTGTATACTCTCTCTGATAATCAGTGTGGTTTAAGGTTTTGGGAAAAGGTTTATGATCACCAAAAGAATGTATGTATGCATTCTCAGATGTTCATATGATTGAATGCTATGTTGGAATCATTTTTTGTGATTAGATTCCATTATTAGGTTAATAATGGCCAACCTAACAACCAATTTATAGCTCAACATAAATTTTTGTTATATGTGAGACCTAGTGTTGGTCCCAGTAGACATAATATTACATGACATAGTTGAATTACTTTTAGAAAATCTTTATATGAAGTCAACAAGTTATATTTTTGTAATAATGAAGTACATCCAATTAGGCTAACCTAATTGATGCATGGACATATATCAGGTATATATAAAAGATGTCTTGAAGATGAATATCATGTCAATGAAGAATCAGTGTGTGTATCTATGTGGTGATAAATGAAGTGTGTGAATAGAAGGATGAAGATTATTCTATTCTCATCTGAGAGAATACTTTGAGCATCAAAGGAAATAAATCTACACTTGTGGTGTAACTTCATCAGTTCAATTATGGTAGTTAGCCATTTCTATTTCTATAATCTCTATAAGCAGTGAACCTCCATGTCTAGACAATGTCATTGAAAGTAGCGAGATTTTGTATCTGGCAGTGAGCCTCTTTTGTACCCGGTATTTAAATAACTATATATTGTGAGTTAATCCTCACTGTGTTTTTTCCCTCTTTGGGATTTCCATGTAAAAATATAATGTTCTTATGTTGTGGAATGTCGTGTTTTGTTATTACTGGGTATGTGCAAGATCATCATGGAAAAAATAGGACCTTAAGTGGCGATAAAAATTCAAAAAATCAGAGTTAGGAAACTTGATGTAAACATTCGAATAATTTATCTATATTATTTTAAAAATATGTAAGAATAAAATCTGTAGAAAATTGAATGTAGTTTCCAAACAACTAGGTTTAATATATATATATATATACATATTTGGTGAAAATTTGAAATTTCAATGCAGTAGTACTTAAATTTCAAGGAAAAAATAAGAAGTAGGTATCTGTCTGACCACGCTAACCATAATAAAATTATAATATTTTTTTATAATATTTTAGGTATAAGTAGAGGAATCATGTCCCGATGTGATGCATATTTTTTTTTAAGCTTTTTCCAAGTAAATAATTAATTATGAATTTTTTATTACAACTTTTAAAAAATATAAAAACTCGTATATCTGACCACCTTAACTTAGTCAAAACTTCATGAAATTTATTATTATTATTTTTAATCATATAGTATGTGAAGCATAGAATGTGATGCATGTTTTAGACTCAAAAAATGTGATATCATTTGAAAGCTATAGATGTTTTTCAATCAACCTATCAATCAGGACTTTAGTCATAATTCAAATAGAAATTGAATAATAAGTATTTATTAAATTCAAAGTAAAGAATAATTTATATTGGTGGAAAGTTTAGAATCTCCTTTAAAAACCCTTTTCGTTTCATCAATTTTGGGTTAAAAAAAGTTGTTTGCCACATAAGCCATCATATTAGTTACATATCGCCACTTTTTGGCCCATCATGATCCTGCACATACCCTACTCTTATCTATTTTGTGTAGTTGAGTAATTAAAGGTTTTTGTTCAATAAGCTTTAGTGGATACTGATTCACCACCCCCTCTCAGTATCTTAATTATTCAACAGTTAAGGGGACCTTTTTCCATCATTACAAAATTCTAGTGAATGAATTTGATGTTTTGACTCCTAGAAACCATTTTTTATGTGAGATAACTTGTTTAAGGCTAGTCTACATGTATTTCTAGTATTTTTCTAGTTTGAGAATTATAAAAATATTTTCTAAGAATTTTCTCTTTTGTAGGTGCACTAAGATAAAGTGCCCCTGTTGTAATGAATTTTGAGATTTTCCACATCTTTTTGTATATTTTATACTTGCACTATGTTATTAATTTTCATGGGTGGGTTGTGAGTGCCTCTTTCTTTCCATTACACCTTAGTCA
The DNA here is from genome assembly GCA_007115665.2 of Sequoiadendron giganteum. Classification (NCBI taxonomy): domain Eukaryota; kingdom Viridiplantae; phylum Streptophyta; class Pinopsida; order Cupressales; family Cupressaceae; genus Sequoiadendron; species Sequoiadendron giganteum. The sequence continues at coordinate 127,235,001 of CM021103.1, read as the reverse complement.
AGTTAGTGTTTCTCCCATGGAAACATACAATCCTAGTGATTCCTACCTCATGCATGTGTGCCTTGTTTTCACACCCTTTTTCATTTACAAGTAGTTTTATTTGCAAATTGAGATATTATTTTTTCTCCTACATGCACTTCTTGGTGACATAGAGTTTCAGTGGATATATCTTGGCTCTGCCTTTTTTGTATTGTGGGGTGTTTCTACTATTGGTGTTATTGCTTCCTTGGTTTGGTTTGGAGTGAGCTATCTATTATGTATTTTTTCCAATGTATTGGGTGAATGCAGTGATTAGTTACCCTTTTATTTTGATAGGATAGATCATTTACCATATAGACACTCTTGTATTCCTATTTCAAGAGGTGACCTATTTTCACTTGATCAATGTTCTTTAGAATATTTGTACCTATATTTCAACTAGCATCTTGCATGGTTGAGTAATGTCATTGGGGTTACACATTCAGATTCATGTTCCATCTATATCTTGAATTGTCCAATGTTTTCTTTTGTATACCATCTGCTTCGAGTAGTGTCGTGGGGGGCACTCACATAGATTCTTGTCTTCTTGATCCTGATCATCATATGTTTCATAGGAGGCTCTTCATTACAACACTATAGTAGTCATCATTTGATGGTTGTCTAGAACTTTTTTGATTCTATAAATATGTTCTTCATGTTCATATTATTTTTGGGACATTGTTTTAGAGGTTTCTTTATCCTTCATTTGACTTTCTCTCTTTTGGGGAGGATTTTTTCCCATGATTTTTTCTCCTTTTCTCCATTTGTGAGAAATTAGATTTTTTATACATGGTTATCTCATCAAACCTTGTTTGTCGGGATCCATTCATGTACTCAATTTTTTATGGATTTTAGCTACTCCCTAAGTTTTCACTTAAAGGGGGGTGCTAGAGTAATCATTTATTAGCTAATAATTAATTAATATTTAATTCAGTATTAGTCTATTTTCACTTCATGCACTTAAACTAAACATAGATTTTCTTTTTAATTTTAGTAGAGTGAGCTATTATTAGATCATTTTGTCTCATCATAGGTGATTTTGATACTTGTGATCATCTAATTCCTTTTTCATTTAGGTTTTTCTCCTATAAGCACTCTCTTTCATTTCAACTCTAATAAAACTCTTGAGGTCCATACTGTAAGTTCTTTCTTTTTGAGGAAATACAAATCTTTTTTTTCGACTCTTGTACATGAAAGGTGTTTTAATTTTCTATTTGATCCTATGTCTTGTATTTTTTCATAAATCTAATAGTATGTGGCTTCAAGAGAAGAATCATACCAAACAATTTGGATGAGAAAAGTGTTGAAAGTAGTGAGGCATGCATAGGAAGAAGAAAATATTTATTTTGACAAGAATTTAGTGATGACACAATCCAAGAATGTTGTATTTTGAAAGGAGTAAAGATATTGACACTAAATGTCATTTCATTGGAGATTTGATCAACAATGGAGGGATCCATTTAGAATTTTGTATGTCCAAAAGCTAATATTCAAATATCTTTGGCAAAGCTATAGGAAAATATTCTTCTCTTTATTAAAGGATATTTTTTATGTGATCTAGATGCTAGTACTTATAATTGAGGAGAAGTGTTTAAATTTTTAATCCTACCAAAATATCCCCATTTCAACTACAATGCTTTAATTCTAAATTTGAAATTCTATTTGATAGGATGAACTCATTCCATTCTCAATTCTATTTTATTTTTTCTGTCTCGAGGGATCAATCTCCCTTGGTATGAGATTCCTCTTCCTATGCATGGATTAAGTTTTTGTGAACTTTTATTTAGGTGGTAATGTAGAGATCTCTTATTATAGAATACTTTTTTAATTTAAAAATATAGAGGTATCTATTTAATAAGGCATTGAAATATATAGTTAGTTTTAGTCTAATTTTGTACGTTTTTTAAAAAGACTAGAGAGATAAAGCTCATATAAAGGATTTAATGTTTAAGAAGCTTTTAAATTTTATTTTAAAATGTGAATAGAGTTGTATGTCTTACTAAAATATATGTAACAATTTTATTTTCAAATATATATATATTTATGTATGTATGTATATATGTATATATATACATACATATATATACATACATATACGTATATATATGTATGTATATGTATATATATATTTATATATATATGTATATATATATATGTATACATACATATATATGTACATATATATACATATACATATATATACATAAATATATATACATATACATATACATATACATATATATACATAAAAATATATATACATATACATATACACATATACATATATATATATATATCTATACATAAATATATACATATACATATACATATATATACATATATATATATATATATCTATACATAAATATATATACATATATATATATATCTATACATAAATATATATATATATATATATGTATATATATATAGACATATATATATATACATATATGCATACATATATGTATAAATATATACATATACACATACATATATACATACATACATATACACATACATGTATACATGCATACATACACGCACACACACAGACACACACACACATTTTCTCTTTCTCTTTCTCCATGTTTCCTTTCATTCTCAACAAGCATAGAGTTGATTGATGTTCAAAGAATCATTGTAGTGCAAGTCATAAATTGTATATGTGCTAGCAAGGTTATGGGGATTCATAAGAAGGGATAAAATTTCATTTTCATATTAATCTCATGTGTAACTCTAGTATTAGATGCTTAAGAGATGTTCTTAGTTTGAGTCTACAACTTTACATATTGAATTTTAGATTCAATCCTACTTATTGAAGTTATAGTGGCAAGACTTTGAAAAATTTATGTTCACAAGGTGGATCTTTTTCAAGACTCTTATCTTGTTTCTCCTTAATTTTCCTCTTAGGCTTAACATAGCCTAAAGTGAAGAAGGGATACCCTCTCTTAAGATTTGGTACTAAAATACCCATTTCCTAATCATGATATTAAATCATTGCTCCTAAAATAACATTCACTAGTCTTAGAGGTTGAATTTTCATTATAGAGTGTGTAGAAATATAAGTGCTATCATCAATATGGTATGCAATTTTGAATGCCAATTCATAAGAGTTAATAAATCTGACCAACCTTAACTAAAGAAATGAATAACACAAAATTTTATTGATATTCAAAATTAAAATAGTTATGTGTATTGTTGATGCCAAAAATTGACCAGGTAACAACCCTATATGGGAAACTCAGTTAAAGGGGGGGGCTATTTCACTAAACTGAGTGACCTTCAATTTTTTAAAGAAGACGATTTCTTCTATAATTGGGGGTTGAAAATGGTAGAAGGAAATACATGTAAAATTAAAACTAATATAAGGTGATGCACCAAGAAGTAGATATGGGCACGATAAACCTATCTGTTAGATATGATTTAAGGGTCATTCAACAATCTGCTATGTCCCATAATCACAAAAATCAAAATGGAAACTTGAATAACTTAATCAATGAAATAAAATAAATTCCCTACATTTATTGAAAAGAAGACTCTAAGACATGGTCTAAATCAGTAAGCATATATTGAAATTATAGGTCTGCGAACAAATTACTCAATACAAAGATGGCAGAGTATAAAGTTTTATCAAATAGTTCAAGAAACAAAGAGGCCGAACAATGGCACAGTTTGTGAATCTTATACAATAAGCTAAAACAATACAAGAGGCTTGGTCTCTTTCTAGAAAAAATTCTATAAGTTTTGAACAATTTTTCGAAAGAAGAAATAGTATATATAGGGAAAAATCCCACCGCCTAGTGGGCCAGTAACAAAAAAGATCCCGAATCATGAGCAACGATGCATACAATGATGATTTCCCAAGATGTTGCAACATAAAAGATTCGAGCCATGAATTTAGTCATCCTCAAGCTAGATGCATCCCCTACGAATGATGGTAGTGGTCCCAGTAGAACATAGTGTTGAAATGTGTCACTCATTCATGACGATAGCTAGAACACGTGACAATAATGGTGAAGCTATTGCTTGTTCACTACTCTTGGACAATGAAGTCTTCAAAAGATCCACGTGGCAATAGGTCGGGGCCTATTGTTCATTCTCCCCTCTCTATGATGAAAGCTTGTGTGATGAAGACATGTGGAGGTCTTCTCTTTGAACGGTGTTGTTGGTGGGGGGTGCCAAGAAGTGTATGCTAAGTGGCATGTGGTCGGGGCCCGATAGGGAAGTGAAGGGAAGAAGCCTTGAAGTGTTCACGAAACTGACATGCGGAGGCGTGGCGGGAGCTATTGGAAGTATTACCACATTTAAATATTCTATCATCAATGGTATCAATAGGCATAGACAATAACCAAACTCAAAATAATCCAAGTACTGGATGTATAATAGGGGTGGGCCTTACATAGAGCTACACATTTCTTGATTCATAAGCTATAACTTTCCCTTCTTGCATCAAGACTCCACCTAAGCCTTCACCTGACACATCTGTTATCACATTGAAGTCACCATCTTGATCTGGTACCTTCAAAATTTGAGTCATGGTCGACTTCTCTTTGAGTAGACCTTATGGCCATGACTCATAACATAAAAACCTTATCATTTTGCATTTGACTTTTTGAAAAGAAGGCTCTGCCTGGGAGAAACGCCGCCATGCTTGGCAGGGTTTGATGCTGGAACTGGCAAATACCCTACTATTTATGAGATATTTTTGACCACACACCTATAGGAAGACAAGGTAAGATCAATTCTGTCATGATGGCACTATTACTTCTCCATTTTTTGGAAGCATAATCAACTTCAAAGCCATGGCTAGCATGAATTTATTTAACTGACCTCTCCTTCCTTCTATCTCTATTATTTTTACACTTTGTTGGTTGCCATGAATAAGCTCGAGTCCATCATTTAAAATCTCCTATGAGGAATCCACACATACACCATCTTGGGAACATTCTTCGAGTTTGTAGGAGGTGTCACTATCTGCTGATCAGAGAGAAAGGTTAAATGCAGAGTAGGCAGTGCAAGTGGCAAGTCAACGACCTCATAGAGAATTAGTGGGCCAAAGCATCAACATGCCTAGGGAAGAAAATCAGCAAGAAATAGATGAGGGGATGACCATTGATACTCAGTTTTAGTAGGAAATCTTAAGCTGAAGTAAGTTAGGGTAGCCTGCTACTCTTGACCCTTTGTGACCCGAGGCCTTGATGTGGTTGGTCCCCCTCTCTTACATTTTTGGTGAACCTGACTTGAACCATTTTGGTTCCATTTTGTGATACTGAAAGCTCCTTTCCTCATATTCTAGGAGTGTTGTAGGTGAGAGTGTTGTGAGGATTCTTCCTTAAAACCCAACTTGTGAACGCTAGTAGGACTAGCTAGAAGGTTTCAAAAGTGTTGCATAATGAAACCTTAATTGGGTCACTACCTTGTCTTGTAGCCTTTAGGAGGCTCTATAAAATTAATGTTTAGCATGTGTAATGGCCTCTTTTCCAAATCAACCTATTCCCTCTATGTAGCTTGTGAGCAGTAGTATTGGTATAACCTTCACTTCATAGGACCTGTCGATGGAATTTAACAAAGAACCATCTCCTCTTTACATTCCTACATGAATCAACGATAACACTATAGAAAGTGTTCTTATTGATCAAATATCCCAAGTGAATATCATAACTAAGGAGATCATTTTAATCAACTTCCTGCATAAGGATGGATATGATGCACCTATGAGCACCATCTGTACGCATGATGAACTTTCCTCCTATAGGTAGTATTGTCTTGTTAGTTCTCGTCGGACCTGAGTCCGTGAATCTTATGTTTGACATTATCTCGAGGTCTGAACTTTTCAGAGTGAAGCTAGGTATTCCCTAGCTGGTAGCTATGAATGTTGTTCCCTCGGTTGTGCATAAATGTTTGAAATTCACTCATGAGGGTTCTGTGCATGTGATCCATGACATTGGCTATAGATCATCGGTTACACATGGTATTTATTCCTTTGATTAATTTCAACCTACACCCGTTTGTCCTCTCCTATCTAGGAAGGACCTCTTGTACTACACATATGAAAACTACAAGAAAGGATGTTCCATGCTGAAAGTGAGATACCCTCCTTCACCTTATGTTGTTTCACATAGGGCTTTCCTATAGGCTGATAGTGATGTTGCCAAGGCATGTAGAAGAGAAGAAGAGAAGCGGTCCTAAGATCCTTCTTCCCCTTCCACTATTTAGCCTGACACTTTCTCTTTCTCTGTTGTGGTTCCATCCACTTTTGCCTCGCATTTGCAAGAGAATCCTATGGTGGTCGCTTGGTGAAAGTCCAAGCATCCCGCATTCGAGCTTCTTGTCCTACCCATGGAGCCTAGGCCCATTTGGTATGGTAGGCAAAAAACCCCCATGGGGAATCCTCTATGTCTCAGCCTCGGCGGCCTCCTACTATTTCCATTCCTAAAATAGTGAACAAGAAAAGAGTCGTTGCCGAGGCATTAGAGCCAACTGCCCCTACCATTTTTGAACCTATCCCTCTTGCTCCCATTTAGGAGTCTGCCCCTCCACTAGAAATAGCCATGGAGGACACTCCCATGGTTGACCAGGAGCCTTCCATTCCTTTGCAACCCCCAACCTCTAGTTCAAAGAGTTGCAAGTTATCATGGATTTTGATGACTAGATGATGAGATGTGTCTTTTTGTTTTTTCTAAGTTTTATGATGTCATTTTATTTTGTTGTTTTCAGGGGACTAACCTAGGCCCTCAGGGTCTCATTAAAGATAAGCCTTTCCTATGTTGTACGAGTTGGTTTCTTTTCCAACTCATGTCCTGGGCTGGTATATCGATGATGCTACCTTACAAAGAAATGATCAATATGCATGGAGCACAAGAGAATTTGTGTGACATATCAACTCCATCTGAGGCTGACTACTTTCCTTTGTAGACCTCTCTCTCCAAGCTTTGATTGTGTCATCACATGGATAGGACTTTGGTCTGCGAACCAAAAAAAATTGGTATCCTCATTCCACAGGTGAAACGCCCCTAGTAGTCACCAAAAGTTGTGAATATAAATTTCCCCAAGCTCCCTTTAGGTGATTATTATTTTTTCTTAGTACCGGCCTGCACCCCATTTACTAAAGATCATTGGGCTCTTTTTGAAAAAGCTTCATTCAATTGTGTTATTTCCTTCAACTAAAATTTGTGTTTATACTTATGTGATCGATGCTTATTGCTCTACCTAATAAAATAAATACATGAATTAATAATGGAGATAACAACGCATACCAGATACAAAAGTAAAATATATCTTTATTTGCAAATGAAATTATTATAGAAGAAGACCAAAGATGATCAACCAAGGATCAAAGTTGATTTAACTAGATCATACTACTTTCCTTGATGATACACAATCTATTTAAAGGACCCAACAGTTGCCAAGAAGAACACAACCATCAACTGACACTTATAACTACCCAAAGTCAACAACCAATTAATAAAAAACAATTAATACATAGTCGAATAACCAATTTTATCGAAACATAATAATAGACATTGTACACCAACTACATCATCCCCTAATACATGTCCACCTCCATCAAAATGGCCATCAAAAAAGACATATAAAAATGTTGGTTCCAAACAAAATCCTAACCCGACACTTAAAGTTTGGAGAATAAAAAACAATACATCCAAACATCCAACCAACTCATCGACGTCCACCATCATCCGTCATAATCCTACATCCTCCTTAAATTTCAAACATCCCATGTCACAAATCCATCGCATCTTGGTAGAAACTCTCTATCATAAGGACTCTCATGGCACTCTATCGCAATGTGTGTATTTTGATAAGACCAACTCTAGTATCAACAAGGATCACAATGACATCGATCAACTATATGCAAGCGCTATCATCCTGACAAGGCAACTAATTCAAAAAGGTCACTATTGGCATGTCATGGCACCAATCTCTACATCGGCACCGTCAAAGGATTCAACAAATTCAGTGATCATCTAAAGTAGCAAGGCTATCCAGCAAAAAATCCAAAACTCAAAAATACAAAAAATTGAAAAATCAAAAAAATCGTCACCTTGATGAAAACCTGGCAAACAAGCGTCTTAGTGACACAAAAATAAAATAAAATAAAATCAGAAAATATCAAAAATAGTAAAGAGAAAAATTTCATCCAACGGTGAAAACCTGGCAAACAGGCACTTTGGATAAGTACCATAATGAAAATCTAGAAAACAGACATCATGTGTAGAATAAATCAGCTATGTGGACCATTGCACTTGGGGGAAAGTCATCTCATCTCCCATTGACATCTCCATCTACCCATCTAAGCCCTATGATGTCCATCCATTTTCCCACCTATTTTGATCTTGACAAAGACTAAGGTAGATGCATAAATCATGCTTTGGGAAAACTCTTGACATGTCTATCTTTTGGTCATACACTAGTCATAGAATATCATGTCATTAACTTCATAGCCTCCTTTTAACTATGTGACATCATCCTTGCAGACCATATGATGATTCTCCTAGTCGAAGCCATCCATGTTTCCTATCTTTTACCTATAATAGAATTAATGGCCACTGATTCTCATCCTATGTTTCCTAAGATTCCCTTAAGTTGAAGTAAGTTAGGTTAGCCTACTACTCTTGACCCTTTGTGACCTGGGGCTTTGATGTGGCTGGTCCCCCTCTCTTACATTTTTGGTGAACCTGACGTGAACCATTTTGGTTCCATTTTGTGATACTGAAAGCTCCTTTCCTCATATTCTAAGAGTGTTGTAGGTGAGAGTGTTGTGAGGATTCTTCCTTAAAACCCAACTTGTGAATGCTAGTAGGACTAGCTAGAAGGTTTTGAAAGTGTTGCATAATGAAACCTTAATTGGGTCACTACCTTGTCTTGTAGCCTTTAGGAGGCTTTGTAAAATTAATGTTTAGCGTGTGTAATGGCCTCTTTTCTAAATCAACCTATTCCCTCTATGTAGCCTATGAGCAATAGTATTGGTATAACCTTCACTTCATAGGACCTATTGATGGAATTTAACAGAGAACCATCTCCTCTTTACATTCCTACACGAATCAACAAGAACACTATAGCAGGTGTTATTGATCAAATATCCCAAGTGAATATCATAACTAAGGAGATCATTTTAATCAACTTCCTGCATAAGGATGGATATGATGCACCTGTGAGCACCATCTGTATGCACGACGAACTTTCCTCCTATAGGTAGTATTGTCTTGTCAATTCTCGTCAGACCTAAAAAACCCTCTTATGGTGAATTGTTCATTGGTAATGCAGTCGGAAAGGGAATTTGATGGGATTGGATTTCTTCGGATAGGAATTGGAAGGGGAGTGTGTGTGGGAGCTTTTGAATGCATTTGTTTGGTGTGCTTGAGGTATTATTTATTTTAAATTTGGTCATGATTTAAATTAAATTGTTAAATTATTCTCCCTCATTCATTTTTTTTCATTTCTAAAGGTTGAATTAGAATTAGAGGAGTATAAAAACCTCCCAATGCTTTTTTTTTTTCGAGAAAAATCCATGCTATTTATTTTATTGTATAAAATTTTGAGAATTTTCAATAATGGGGTTATAATGGCCAATTTTTTGGCAAATGCATGAAATGTGGATTTTATGTGAAAAATGCGTTGTTGAGGCATCACATTATCCTCGAGGCAAAATTTGTTGTATTTGGAGCAACGAATGAACCTAACATGGCCATGACCATAGTTTCTAGGTCATTTGTTCCTCCTTTTGAATGCCATCACTTAACAAAAATGGATCTACCTCCTTTGCTTGACTGCTTGTTGGAATATTAATTTTACATTAATAAATTCACCTAGGAAACATAGGATGAGAATGAGCTAGGATGGTCATATGTTATGATTGTGTTATGAGCATTAATTCTTCGAGTGTTTGAGTTGCCTTCAAGTAATTGTACCCTGCATGTTGGTTTATCAAGTAATTATTGGTAGAAAGGCACTTGATCAAATTAAGGCTATGAGTTTTGTTTTACACTTCTGGACCAGTTCGAATTCCGCTATTACAATATTTTAGAAAATAAAGAGGTTTCATTTTTCCAAACTGAACATATTATTTTTTAAACTTGCTTACTAAAACATTTCAATGAAAAACAGGAGAGAATAGATCCACAGATTAGCAAAAGCCAGGGCCAAATTTAGTGAAGAAATGGCTTGGAGGGCACAGCTGTCTCTAAATCATTGCAAATATCCTTGCAACGATTTCCAAGAGAAGCACAAGACTACAATGATTCAATGGAGAATAGATTCAATTCATTTGTGTGTATCCAATGATTCATTAAAGGACAAAATTTTGGAGACTATTTGAACCAACAGTCCACTCCGCGATATTTCACTAGTACATTGGCACTACCCCCAAACCTCGCAAGGGTTACTACCCCTTGACTTCATTGGGGGCATTGACCCTAGATCCTTGTTGTACTCATTCGAATTGCCAGGTGCAGTCCAAGTCCAAGTTTGCAAAGTACACTTCCAAGTTTGTCTATAGGTCCTTGTCTACACTATCATCATCAATTTAGCAAGTCTTCCCTAATCTTACATGATGTTTACTTGTCATTTGGAAGATGACTTTCTCTTTTGGGGGGATGATGTAGTTGGTGTACAATGTCTATTATTATGTTTCGATAAAATTGGTTATTTGACTATGTATTAATTGTTTTTATTAATTGGTTGTCGACTTTGGGTAGTTATAAGTGTCAGTTGATGGTTGTGTTCTTCTTGGCAACTGTTGGGTCCTTTAAATAGATTGTGTATCATCAAGGAAAGTAGTATGATCTAGTCAAATCAACTTTGATCCTTGGTTGATCATCTTTGGTCTTCTTCTATAATAATTTCATTTGCGAATAAAGATATATTTTACTTTTGTATCTGGTATGTGTTGTTATCTCCATTATTAATTCATGTATTTATTTTATTAGGTAGATCAATAAGCATCAATCACATAAGTATAAACACAAATTTTAGCTGAAGGAAATAACACAATCGAATGAAGCTTTTTCAAAAAGAGCCCAATGATCTTTAGTAAATGGGGTGCAGGCCGGTACTTAGAAAAAATAATAATCACCTAAAGGGAGCTTGGGGAAATTTATATTCACAACTTTTGGTGACTACTAGGGCCGTTTCACCTATGGAATGAGGATACCAATTTTTTTTGGTTCGCAGACCAAAGTCCTATACATGGGATGACACAATCAAAGCTTGGAGAGAGAGTTCTACAAAGGAAAGTAGTCAACCTCAGATGGAGCTGATATGTCACACAAATTATGTTGTGCTCCATGCATATTGATCATTTCTTTGTAAGGCAGCATCATCGATATACCGGCCCAAGACACGAGTTGGAAAAGAAACCGCGCTATCAAATGAGTGATACCCTTGATATCCTCTATAGTAAGGGGTTGATTGAAATTCTAAAAAGTGGATGCATCTTGCTGCTTCTTTGCAATCTTTGCCGCAATCGTCTCCATTGTGACCACCAATTCATCTCCAAGAAATGGGGATGATAAACCCATCTGAGTTAGGTGGGAGAAATTTTCCCGCATGCTATTCATAGTTCAGTCTAATGTAGTGGCACACTCGTTGGTATTGAGGATGTTTGTGTGGCAGTGGATAAATCTGTTAGTTATTTTGGTAGCGGCCTTCTGGTCTTCAATCCCTGTGTTTGCTAAGACTTCATCTGAGACCATATATAGACTACCAACAACCTCCTAGTCTCAGGGACTCTATCTATGATAGATTGTAGGAATCATTTGATCATTTCACAAACATCCCTACCTAAACTCATTTCCTTTACCATGAATTGGAGCATCGGCTAGAGAGTTAGGTAGAAGGAATTAACCTTTTCCCAATACAAAACATATAGTCGATGGGATATTTTGAAGGAGGTCTGATTGAATAGTAGGGGGTTGGGGAATATTTTTCATAGCGTTGATCTCAACATATCTTGAACCAACCTCCCGTGTGAGATCTGCAACCCTTTTGTTTGTAGCTAAAAGTTGTCCTTGCAGGGCTTTTGATTCTACAAGCTAGGTTGCTTCAGCTCATTCCTTTTCTGTAGCTTCCCTCTCAATGGAAGATTTCATTTCTAGGACCTCATTCTCAAGTTGAGTCAAGTGGTCATTGAAGTCTGTGTCCTTCTACTACATTTGCTGCTCCAATTGAGTGTGTTGATAGTCGAGCTTCTCAGTTTTTACTACACTTCTTGCTCCACCCCAACTAACTGGTTTAGATATCCTTGGATGTTTTATTGAAGCTCGACGACCAGGTTAGGGTCAAAGGATTGTAACGTTGTAAGATCCTCCCGGAGTTTAGCCTACTCCATTTCTGCTTGTTGAGATAAACACTTGAATTCAACATCCCTTGCCTTTTATTTTGTTAGTAGGACCTCAACCCTCTACTTGACAATATTTAGCTCTTCTGCCCTTTTCTTTAGCTGCAGACTAGACTTGATAAATTCAGTGGTCACCACCCACTAAGTCTCTTCCATGAGCTAAAATTTTTCCTATGGTCGGGCTATGCTCAAATTGAGCCCCATGGCATACATATTGTAATCATCTAGTTGCATCTCTCCTTATGGTTTGATGGTGAAAAGGTACATAGTTTCAAAATGTAATGATTGTTGAGCCTAATTGTAAATAGTTTGTACCTTTGGATCAGCTAACTTCTTAGCATCTTTGGCTCTTTTCTTCTACACTTTGATTTCTCGTGCCTACTTATTTTTATTGCCCTACAACAAGAACTTCATCATAAAGCTAATGAGCCCACCCACGAAGGGTGCACAAAGAGGAAGGGAAAAAGGGAATGGGAGGGTAGAAGTTCCAGGTGATTTTTTTCTTGGAAGAGTGACTGTTTGATGAGAGAAAAGAGGGATATGCCAATACCTAGCTTGTGGATCAGTAGGAGGACTTGAGGGAAGCGATACCATGGTGGATTCCATCTGCTGGGTAGATTAGATTAGGGCTGACACAGTAGTAGTAAGGGAGGTATCAATTACAGTCACGGAGGTGAAATGTGAGGCACTAGTGGATGCATAATGGGTTGAGGTGAAAGGTGTAAGGGTCTATGGAGGAGTAAAGGAAAATAGCACCGCATGAGAGAATTGTGTGAAACCTCTCGCGACCATTGAAGTAGAGGGAGAAAAGGAGGGGCCATCACTTGAAGTGAGTTGTGTTGTGGACATAATAAGATGTACTAAAGATTGCAAATCAAGAGAAGAGGGAGTGAAGTATATCTATGGTGCACATGATTGTGATCCTTTGCTTGTTGCGGGCTCCTATGAACACTCTCTAGAAGATGCTTCGGTGCATGGTCATTTGGTGGGTGGCAAGTCTTCCACAAATATAGTCTCTGACTATTATGGCTATATTTTTCTTGTCCTCTTTGTGGTACAAGTGAAAGTTAGCGAGGCCCTCACACATGATATGTTTACTTGCACATTTGAAGAAATATTGCTAGGTTGCTTCATTGCCTTTCCTTTTGATTGTGTCACAACTGTTTGACCTTCCATTTTTAGGTCCTCTCCATCCCCCATTGTTCTTTGGACTCCTCTAGGATGGCATCTCCATCATCACTATCATCAGAATCTAGATGCTCATCATTCCATAATTTATCAAACTTGTCATCCATTTCTATGTTGTCATAATGGGTTAGGGCATTGGGTTTCTTGTAGGTAAATCCATAAATCCTTATCTTTTTCTTTGCTCTAGTTGTAACTCTTTATCAAATTATTACGAAGAGTATCCCTAATCAGCTTTGTTTTATCATATTTCCCTGTTCGAAAATAAAACTTGAGCCAAGGCAGTAGACTATCTCCATCTGGAATATGAAGTAGTTCCACCATTAGATCATCTACATCCTCCATTAGATTATGTCGCTTCTCCTAGGAAGGTCAAGGAATGTGCATTATCTTGACATACTCATTTGGTAAGTCATCATTGGGGTTGTAATTCCACTTGTCACAATCTATACCAGCCCTAGATGAGCCAGCTTCACTTCTAGCAAGTCATGAGTTTGCTTCTTTTCCTTGATCACCATCTTAAAGCTTAGTGGGTATCCAGAAAATCCTCTCTTCTTACATTTTCCATTCCAAAAGGTGAAGTCAATAATTGATACATGGAAAAATATTTCAATGGCTAGTATCTGATCTGTGAAGCATGCCAGAAGTTAGAATGGTTCCTCGGTGAAGCGGTACATCCAGATGAATGTGAAATTTTCTCCCAAAAACCAGTCATATTTCAAATTGAAATTTTGCATGTACTTGGTTTGGTTTGAGTTGAGCCACAAGACATCACCATCCTCCCTTAAATATTGTAGAATCAAAGCTAAGAGATAATCCAAGAATGTGTAATAATCATATGTTGCAGAAAGGAGAGGAGTTTATACAAAAACTAGCTTTCTATGTTGTTTTTCATCAAATATGGCCAACCCCATTTATCTTCTAAAGAAGTCAAGGTTATGGTGCAAAAACATGTGGGTGAGGAAGGAAGGAAACCTAAACCTCTTTTGTGTCTATTATTCAACTATCTAGCTCAGCATATCTTCGATGAGGAATTCTACGAAGTCATACCAGAAAAGAGAGTGTTGCCTACGCAACTTGAACCCCAAGCCTATTTGAAATTATTGAACATACTTGTCCGGACCCCAAAAAAAATTCGTCATTGAGAAGGTTTCCTTCATGTCTTCTTTGAAATTTTTATGCATTGTCAGGATCTGTGGTGGATATTTACAATCTTCTTTGGGCCTTTGGGTTTCTTTGTTATAAAAGTCTAGAGAAAAATATCTTGTTTTCCATATGCTCTCTCCCTTTGCTAGAGTGAATGAATCTATCCTATCTACCTTGGAACATCATTCTGGGATGCATAGAATGTCCCAAATAGCCTCCTTGTAGATAATAACCCTTAGCTCATGGCCCTCAATGGTGTTTGTAGCTGGGTTGAAATTATTGATGTCTTCGTTGACCAGTTATGGGTAGTAGTGCACAAACAAGACCATATATCGTGGGAGCCCACTAAACCAACACTTATGTACTAAAGAATCTAGGTCATTATTCCTCTTCATCCTTTTGTAGGCTACCTCCCTAAGAGTCTTAGAGTTCTTTGTGAGGACAGGATCATGAATATTATCCCATTCCTCATTAATTCGGCTATGGTCTCTGTGGGTATTCAATTTTTCTACAACATTTTTATTCACCCACATTGGCTTCTCTAGTATACCAAGCAAAGCGTAAGAGACATTTTCAAAGATATAGGTGGCTCGTGCTGCACGCATGGCATCATACATACTTTGTGTTTCTTCGCCTTTCATTTCTTCTTGATAACTCTAGGTGGTCTCCATCCTTTGCAAGATTTTCGTTAGAAAGCAAACTGAAGTAGTATGAATGGAACCTAAAACACTATGCAAGGCTCTGAATGCAATCCCAAATGAATCCTTGCCTCTTGTTTTAGGTTCAATCCACTTTGGGGCAATGAATCCCCTACAATTACCCTTGCACTTAGCTACTTCATCATTATCCTGCACCATGCTTCGATTTTCTTAGCAATTCTGCACTCGAAATCCTTTGTGTATTTAGGAAACTTTCTACTTTGTTTAGCTTTTGTAGTAAATACTTAACTTTTCTTTCCTTTGATTTTTCTACTTTAAATCAGTAGACAACAGTTGTATTTTCAAATTAAATTCAACATGTACTTCCAGCTCTCCTTCCCATGTGAAATGAATTACTTGTCCTTTTGAAAAGACAAGAATTCATAATTACACAAGTGATCATCTCCTTGGATGCAATTTTCCTAGGAAATTGAGTTGTCGATTGAAATATTGCTATCCTTTTGCATGATTTGGCAATTAATATCCTATAAGAAATAATTTAGCCAAAATAGTAATGAGTACTTAGAAAACATTTGTGTTTAGTCTTGGAGCTTGAAATTTCCTATAGTGTGACACCTCAGCAATCGTCTGTATGAGTGATTACTTGGGACTGCTAGCAATTTGCGTTAATTAATTACCACTCCTTAATCTTGCATGCAAGAATTTATACCTGTAGATGGAACTAGGAGAGAACTTCAAGCTAGCCTTTTTGTGGGATTTTTGAATTAGCACTCGATTAGCATCATGTTTATGCCACACAACTACCTCAAATATTTCTATAAATAGGCCCTAACACAGTAGAAAAATTACACAACGATTAGCAAATTTGGCATTAGGTGATTAGCTAGGATTATTGTTAGGCAATTGAGTAGAGTTTGTGCTTACATAGAGCTAGGCTTAGGTAGATGAGCAGAGTCTGGTACTATGAAAAATCCAATTAAACTAGTCTATAACAAGTCCCAGATGACATTCTTAGGAGATATTTCCAATATGAAGATAAGTACAGAGTCAACACAAACATCTCTCACTTTGTTAAATATTTTCTTGACATCCAAGTCCCCAAAGCTATGATCCTATGTATGACAATGCAAATTGTCTTGAAGAAATACCTTGATGGCCTTGGGGAGGTTGTGACCAATGTAGTTTATGGATTGGGCCTTCCTGTTGCAAGTGACCTATGGAAGTATCTTGAAGAGGATGATGCGGTACCATGGGTGCCATTTCTAAGTGGGTTACAATTTTAGTCACAAGGTGAACACTTCCAGAAGACCACATGTTCTTTCCATTTCTAGTTGTGCAGCTACAATGTGGTGCTCTTTTATGACATGGACTGGTACATAGATTTCAAGAACCTTGTGTTCTCACAACCGCTTGTTCTTCCTGTTGATGCCGCTACTCCTGGTCCCATTGCTTTTGATGACAACCTTCCTGCTGTGACAATAATGCTCCTAATTATGATGCTAATGCTCTTGCTCCAGACAATTATAGTTTCAAACACGTTTTTGCCCTATTGTATATGTTCCTACAAAAGGATTTTTTCATACATATATAAAGACACAACATAGTATATAGACATACTTTCAAACGTATCGAATCAGAGCCATTTTGGAATGTATTTATCAAAGTATATATATACAATGAATATACTTGCTTACTAAAACTCTTGTCTCCCTTTCATATGTTTCTGCAATATGGGTTGACTTTAATTCTTCTCACATGAGTTCATTTTTCTACATAATGGCTGGCATTTTTTGTTCTATATTCTTTACAATGATGGGTTCCATCATTTTCCGATTCCCGCACTGTGGAATTTATTGAAAGATTCGTTGAAAAAAATGAAGGAAAATAATTACAATATTCACATATTTACACTAGCAGAAATAACTGAAGCTTAATTAAACAATTTTAAGTGAATTCCATTAGCCGAAATACCTAGTCCTTCCTGTTCCATTTTTTTCCAATTCAAATGCATTGTGTTGTTTGCACTGAATTATTTTGAAAAGGCCCTCCCAAAGACTATCAAATTTTCTATGTTGGCCAGGTTTTGTAGCCCTTTTATTGAATTTCAATACCAGGTCCCCTCACTTTAGACCCTAATTTGAGGCTTTCTTGTCAAACCATCTCTTAATCACCTATTGACGATTGGACATAGCTATTAGGGATTTTTCCTTTTCTCTTGTACTTCCAGTAACTCAGCCAACTGAACCTCCATGGCTCTATTTTATTTAATTTCCAGGGACTTGAGTAGCTGTAATGCTGGGATTTCCATAAAGATGGGCAATAGTGCCTCCTTCCCATACAACAATTCGTATGGAAAATTTTTGAGGGCTTTCTTGGGAGTTATGCAATCTACCTAGAGCGTTTTCTGGATGTTCTTGTGCCACTCATGATCTGACTCAATATTTTTAATGAGATGAACTAAATTCTTGTTAGTCGACTCAGCTAGGTTGTTCCACTATGAGTAGATATTCAATGAAATTTTCAATAATATGCCATGTCCAAAATTATAGTCTTCAGCATGCCAAATCTTGTTACTAGCCCTTCGAGAAAGTCCATGATCTCCACCTTTGCTGCTTACTTCAAGGGAATGACTTCAGTCCATCTGGTGAAGTAGTCCATGGATGTTATGATCCATTTATGTCTCATGCTAGAGGTGGGATTCATCATTCTGATGAAATATAGCCCCCACTACGTGAATGGCTCATCTGCTACTATCGGATTGAGAGGCATTGTGAAAAAATTCCTTCTTCTTGTGAATAATTGGCATTCTTTGTAGGCTTTTATCATGTTGTATGAGTCATTGAATAGTGTAGGCCAGAAGTACCCAGCGCACAGGATTTTGATGGCAGTGGTCTTCGCAGAGAAGTGTCCACCTTCTGGACTATTGTGGAAGGTGTCGATAAATATCTTCGCTTGCTCTGTGGTGACACATGAAATAAAAATTCCATTGAAATTCCTTTTGAAGAGGACCCCTTCGATAAGTGAGTATCTATTGTTTTGTAGTTGGGGGTATGTGTAGGATCATGATGAGCCAAGAAGTGGTGATATGTAAGTGATATGATGGCCCATGTGGCTGACGACTTTATTTTTACCCATAATTGATGTAACGAAAAGGTTTTTTAGAGAAGATTCTTAGCTTTCCACCTATATAAATTATGCTTTACTTTGAATTTATTAAATAATTATTATTCATTTTCTATTTGAATTATGACTAAAGTCTTGATTGATAGGTTGATTGAAAAGAATCTATAGCTTTCAAAGGGTATCACATTTTTTGAGTTTAAAACACGCGTCACATTCTATGCTTCACATACTATAGGACTAAAAAGAAGGAATTGAATTTCATGAATTTTTGACCAAGTTAAGGTGGTCAGACGCATGAGTTTTTATATTTTTAAAAAGTTGTAATAAAAAAATTATAATTAATTATTTACTTGGAAAAAAAAATTAAAAAAATATGCATCACATCGAGACATGAGTCTTCTACTTATATCTAAAATATTATAAAAAAAATATTATCATTTTATTGTGGTAGGGTGGTCAGACAGACACCTACTTCTTATTTTTTCCCTAAAATTCAAGTATTACTGCATTGAAATTTCAAATTTTCACCAAATAGATTTTTTTAAAATAAAAATAAACCTAGTATTTTATAAAATACATTCAATTTGCAACAGATTCTATTCTTACATATTTTTGAAATAATATAGTTAACTTATTCAAAATTTTACGTCAAGTTGCCTAACTCTGATTTTTCTGAATTTTATTGCCACTTAAGGGCCTGTTTTTTCCATGATGATCCTGCACATGCCCTTGGTAGAATCTTCTTTTTTGAGAAGGAAGTCCTGGCAAATATTTCTCGATGTGCATGAATGTTACTCTATCTACCAACTAGCAGCCTTCAAGCTTAGACTCGTTTATTATAACTAGATCTAATTGCTCTTCTTTAGCCGCCATTTCCTCATCATGCGCCAAATATTCACACAACCCTCTTCCTTAGACAGTCTTTGTAGGCTTGACCTCAATGTCGTATTCAAGGATCTTAGTGATCCAATTGGCCCTTTTTTTGGTGATTTCTCCTTCCATGATGTATTCATGCACACTGGAATGTGTGACATAAACAATCACCTTATTTCAATATATAAGATGTCAGAACTTCTTGAGTCCCTTTATAATTGTGAATGCTTGCCTCTTGATGAATTTTTAGTTCATCTTATATTCCTTTAACATATGGGAGTGAAATTCTATCAAATTCTCTTCCTTTCCTTCATGGTACTTTTGAGTTAGAACAATACTGATGCTTGTCTTGCTACTGATTACATACATTATGAAATCCTTCAAGAAGTTCAGGTTTACTAGTATAAGAACTAAAGAAATAGAATCCTTAACTTTCTCAAAGGCTTCTCTAACTTCTTTGGTCCATTTGAATAATTGATCCATTTTGAGCATCAGGGTGATTGGTTTAATTATCCCTGCAAAATCAAAAATAAATTTATTTACAATGTTAACCTTCCCCAAAAAATACTAGACTCCCTTTTTGTTGACTAGCAGGGGATGTTTCCTGACCTATTTTACCCTTTTAGGATCAATTGTGATTCCTTCTTTGGAAACTACATGTCCCAATAATTTGCCTTGCGGTACTCTGAAGACACATTTTTTGGGGTTCAGGGATATCTTGAACTCCTAGCATTTTTTGAAAACCACCCATAGATGATCAAAATTATCATCTTTAGACTTGGACAAAATAGTCAGATCATCTAAATAGATGAGGATAACTTTGTTGATCAGTTCATTAAAAGCGATATCCATTGCCCGCTAGAAAGTGGCTCCCACATTTGAGAGGCCAAAATACATTTTAGCATATGTGAACATTCCCCACTTGGTAGTGAAGGTTATCTTGTGTTGTTCTTCTTCTTTGACTCAAATCTGATTGTAACCCAAAAAACCATCTAACAAAGAAAACATCTCTGAACCAGCCACAGTCTGCAAGATAGATTCCATGGAAGGTAGTGGGTAGTGATATTTTAGCGATGCTCGATTTAGGTCATGGAGATAAACATAGAGACAAATGTATCTATTCTTCTTTTGGACTCCAGAACAAGGTTAGACACCCATGAACTGTGCCTATTGCAAACACAATCCTAGACTAGATCAATTTTCTTAGCTCTTGCGCCATGAGGGCTTCAATCTTTAGATTTATGGGCCTCTACTTTTGTCACACGGGTTTAGCACCTTCCATTATTTCTATTGTGTGTTGAATGATGTCGGGGTCATATCCTCTGAGGTCATCATAAGACAAGGCCACAATTCCTTCATATTTTTCACAAAATCACATGAGTTTGTCCTTGTCATATTGTAAAACTTATTTCCTAAATTTTAGTTTTCTTCCATCTCTGACTTCAAGATCGATGTAGTTCATTTGGTCTACCAAAAAATTTCTCTTCTCATTCCTCATATCATTACAACTGAACAAATTCTTGAGAGTGAACAACCCTTTTGTAAGTTTGTTGGACCTTAGCTGAATGACCTACCCTTAACATGCTTCTTCAATCCTCAGTCCAAGCTAATCAAAAAATTCCCTCGGTTGTTGGATAAATGAGGTGCTATGTTTGTCACTTCTCAGCTTCAATTGTTATTGAACCACCAAGAAATGAATAGGGGAAAGATGCACTCTTACACTTCTATGATTTTGCACCTAAGAGGAAAGAGGTCTTTCTTTCACACCTTTTCACTTTAGGGTTCATTCAAAGAAGGATTTATTAGTTCTTGTGAGTGATGTGTGTGAGATGCCCTAAATGTAATAAACTAAAAATGCAATGATTAATGGATGCTAAACTATTGAAATGCAAAGTGTTGAAAAACACATAATGATATGGAAACATATACAAAATGACCTAATAATGTACACTAAACTATACATAAATGAATGACATAGGATATGTGCACCTAGAAGTAGAAGAAGGATCTGATGGAGGTTCGGAATGCTGATAAAAATGTTACAAAAGCCGAAAGGGACACTTGTGCCAATCTGGGCGACCTAGTCCCAGATTTAAGAAAACTGGTCTGGAGCCTGTTTCTGCCAAATGGGTGTCTAAAAATGTAAGAAATCACTGAAAGGCCTATCCAGTGAGACTAGGTCATCATTGTTGGTGACTTATTCCTCTTCAGGATTTCTAGAATTTTTGAAGGGGAAACAGAAGCCCCCGATTTGTGCCTTGGTTATTCATAGTTGTCCACTTCTAAAACTCTGGGTGATCCCACAAAGCTGGTTTACAATTTCTGAGAGGAACTGATTTTTGCTGAAATCACATAATTTTTAGAAAATATAATGATTTAAGCCTTAAAAATTTCCATTTTATGGATTCCAAGTAAAGAGGGTTTGATCAAACTCCCTTGGATAGAACCTTGCTAATTTTAAACCATACCTATAAAAGAGTCTCTTTTACACCTATCAAAATGCTGATAAAAAATCACTTTTGATTTACCTTTTGGTGGATCAAATGAATTCATTTAAAATTTATTTCAAATGATTATGTTAGTCCTCAGAATGAGCTATCCAATGAATATAATTTTAATATGTTTTGGTTTTATTATGTATTTTTTATTTTAGTTTTATTAAACATAGGTTTTTGATCGAAAATGAAGGTCTTTGTTCTGCACATGTGGAAAAATAGAAATTTACCAAAATAATTTTTTTTAAAATATGTTCGTTTTGGGTATTGATGTCCTTGATCCATTAAAAAAAAAAATTGAATTATGATACATACATAAAAATTTATGTTGCATATAGTCCGCCTATGTTTGAATTGCAATTGGTTTGACTTCATAACTTGATTAAGGAAAAAATATTCAATAAAAAAATATGAGACCAAATGAAAGTGCTAGATATCATAGTTAAAAATATAATTTCCAAAAAATTAGAATTTTATCCTTCACACAAAAAAAGTTATGTTGTATACGGTGAGCATCACTTTTTAAAAATGTTGTTTTATGAAAAAAACTAGTTTTCGTGGGAGATGGAAAAAGAAGTGCAATCTGATTCCAAAAATTTTGAAAAAAATACTTTTAGAATCTACAAACAAAATGTGATAAGAATCTAGTTTGCATCATCTTCAAATTCCTCACGGTTTAGCCACTATAGGTTTCCAAATGTGAATATTTAGTTAAAAATAATAATTTCAGTGTCCAATTTGGCCAAAAATTGTAATGAAAGTAATGGTCTTCAAAAAATCTTCAAAGTCTTCAATGATCTCCAATGTACCTAAATATGCAAACACACAAGGAGAGAAAGATAAAATGTTGATTGTTAGGGATTAGGGGTTTTCCTTAGTGAAACCCATTTTAGGTAACTAAACCAAAATAAATAGAAATGTAAAGCATGAATATGAAACAATGAAATAATGGAGTAAGTTACCTTTCCATGATGAAATATCTTGTGTTGTTGCAAAAATCAACGCTTGAATGCTTCAAAAAAGATGTCTTGTTGACTTGGAATGGTCAAACCCTATCTTTCCTTAGAAGAGGGAGAGATGAGAGATGAGAGGAGTGTGAGTTGAGTGATGCATCATATGATAAATTAGGGTTTTGAGGATTATTTATATAGGTTTTGCCCTAATTTTCTTGAAATAACACCATACAAGTTGACCTTAGGGTTTTAGAGACAAAATCCTGGAAGAAAATTAAGTTTATTTCAATTTTTATGTCACATGGGACCTTGGGCGACCTAGTCCACCTACGAAATTTTCATTATTTTTCGGGGATTAAAGTATGATTATTATTGTTTTTTTATATTGTCTCACAAAACACACTAAAATAAGGCATGTATGTGTATTAAGGGGTCATTATAGCATATGAAAGGGTTAATTAAGTGATGACAAGCCTACGAAGTTTGAATTTTTTTTACAAAACCTTACAAAACTTCAACACAAGGCTTGGAAATGGGTAAAAATGGGTTGAAAAAGGTCCAAAATCCTTAGGTAGGGGTCCAAATGAGTGAAAAGTGTCAAATGATACACTTTTTGGTGACACATTTAGCCCCCACTTTAGTGATAGTATGAACTTGCTTCAAACTCACACTAAAGTAGCCACATGATTCAGATGGTGAAGAATGGGAAAGAAGAAGGAGGTAGTCAAGCACCCAAGGTTCGAGATTCTAAGTCAACTTGACATCAATGCAAAAGACATTCAAGGGTGAATGTATTATAGAAAAATGAGATACATGATCATGCAATGACAAGAAATTGAAGAAAGAGAGAAGGAAAGCCAAAAAGGTGTGCTCACTCTGGGGCCACAGAACATCAAGTCATCGACGGGGTGAGTTGTCCCAAAGCAAGTGAGAAACATACACATGGTTGTGTGTCACCAAAAAGTATATAACTTGGCACTTTTTCACTCATTTTGTCTTTTCCACTGGATTTTTCCTTGTTTTACCTTGATTCAATATTGTGAGTTTGCAATTCAACAATGACCTAACGGTGTTTTACTAAGGTGTTGTGAGGTTTTGTAACACATTTCCTCACTTTTCTTAGACCCTTTCAACATAACTCACTTAAATAACATCTTCTTACACCTTCATAAGACTTATGACATAGTGTTATAAAGCGTTGTGATGCATTTTCACACTTATCTAGGCTTATCACCCCTAAATTGACCCTTTTCAATGCTACTTTTGTCCTCTTAATGTACTTTTAGGCCTGATTAACTTGTGTTTCAGGAGGCAAAGCTAATAAACTTTTTTAATCATCATTAAATCCCCGACCACCAATTGGATTTGTCCAAGTGGACTAGGTCACCACTTTGGGTGACATAGTCCTTTTAGGCATAAAATTCAAAATTAAAACATGAAACTTGTGGGAATTTGCCCCCAAAACCCTAAGGTCGGCCTATCATAAGTTATTTTCGAGAAAATTAGGGTTTATCATGTACAAGTAAGGGTTTTCATCCTCATTTTTCCTCTCCTAGCTCTCATTTTTCTCTTTTTGGCTCATTTTCACCTTTAGTCCTCTTAACAAGCACTTTATCATTGAAGTCTTCCAAAGAAAGAAAACAAGCATTAGGTTTTCACAAGCAACTGCCATTGGAGTTTCTCTTACATGTTGTAGAAATCTTCAACAAAGGATTTTGAAAGATTTTTTGTTTTCTTTGTCATTCAATCTTCCATTCCTTTCATTACATTTCTTTTAGATTTGATTATCAAACTGGAGTTTGAAGAAGGAAAAACCCTAATCTCTAACCCTAACCCTTGTCTCTTCTTTGTGCATGTGATTTGCAGGTCTTTGTATGTAGATGTGTGAAAAATAAAGGTGTTAGAAAGGTATTCTCAATCCATCAAAAGCACTCAAGTCAACAAAGCCCTAGTTCTAGCTTGGAGGCCTCTTTCTGCCCGTTTTCAACAAAATCTGAACCAAATATCTGTTAGAATCTAGAGTGCAGACCGAGGACTCCAATCTCCTCTTTCAGATTCCCGAAAACCCAGAAGAGGACTAGGTCACCCATAATGGCGATCTAGTCCCTCTGAGCTTGTCTTTCGGGGATTTTCAAATTTTTGGGAACCCATTTGACAGAAACCTGTTCCAACAAACTTTCTAAGGAAAAGGACTAGGTCATCCAACTTAGTGGGAATGTCCCTGTGAATATTTCACATTTTCTAGGGGATTCTAGAGCCTCTCATCTACAACATCACACTTCTAGGTGCACAATTTCTCAACCCTCTCATTTCCTTTCTGTATTGCATTCATTTAGGACATATAGGTTAGATAGTTTACATTTAGTTTACATTGCTTTGTTTAAATTTCATAGATTAGTTTAGTATCATTTTATTTCAATTTTTAGCCACACTTTACACACACATATCAGCAAAGAAGAAAAAGTGTCATTCCCAAACCAAGTGCTCTTAGGGTGAAAAAACCTAAGAGCCTAGTAAGGGAATCCTCTTTCCCTTGTTAGTATATGTTTTTGGTGGTTCGGATTTGTATGTACTCACAAAGGTGGCTATGGCGAAAGTCGTGTTGCTTGTTGGGCTTTCCACTTAAACCATGCCAAAGTTATACCTCATGATAAATTTGATAAGGCACCACAAAATAAAATGATTTTGATGGTGCAAGAATTATTCAAATGGATTTTGCTTTGTTTGTGCAATGTCTCATCCTAGGGAACATCATGTGTAATGTCACCAAGAGAGGAAGAAATCATATTGTATGCAAAAGAGGAAAAATGAAAATGTATCATCTTGAGAACCATTGTACCTCGGCCTCAGAGGGTTATGACACTGAGTCTAGCTCACCTGAGGATATCAAGGGTTCAAAACCAAACTGGGTAGAAGAGATTATTCCTCCTCCTAGTATAAAATGGAAGAACACTCCTTCTAATCCCTCAAACAAAAAATATTGTCCTCAAGAGTTCGTGTCGAAGGATAAGATAAGGGATGATCCCCCTATGGATAAGTTGGTGGCCTACTCAAAGGATTCTCCAGATGATGACATTGTGGAACCTTCTAGGAAGGAAATCTCCTCTGCCTCCTTCCACTCTATTGATAGAGAGAATATTCCCAACCCTAATGTGGACTTGAATCCGGATGATCCTCCATTTGAACCTGATAGGGAATTTTATGGCGATATTCTTTCCCTGGCCAGAAATGGAGCAATTGATAATTTCAAAATTTTGAAGTGGGCCTTTCATGAAATTAAGGACATGAATCTTACAAACAAACCCATCACCAATAAAATGGAAATTCTGGAAGCCAAAGTGGCAGAGCATAACTTGGTTGAGGCTTTGTGGATGACAGACGAGAAGATGGCAATGGCAAACTACCTCCAGAAACAAGTTGATTTCACTAAAAACCTTAAGAAGGATGGGGAGAACCTTGGAAAAGAGATTGAGAAAATTATGGAAGCTTTGAAAGCCATGATTGAACACAACCACAAAATTGTTAAAAATAACTCTACTGTCTTGAGGGCTTTGGTGGAAAAAATGGACAACACTCAACAGGGACTTTTGATTGTGGATTTGGACGTTGAGAAGAAAAGAAACAAAGTAGAGGCTTTGGGCCCTTCAAAGAGAACCAGGGCCAACATGAAGAAAAAATAGGATACTACGCCTTTGGAGACCTAGGATCTAAGGATGGTGACCCAGGATTTGGACATCTTGGAAACGGAAGTGGCAGAGACCTTAAAGTCTCTGGGTCAGGTTTGGTTGTGTTTCTCCTATTGCTGGTTTTTTGCTTTCCTTTTGCTAGATTTTGTTGGTGGTTGCTACTTTTTTCTTTTTATCTTTGGTGTGCAACCTATCTTTTCCTGGACTTACTTATGATTTATCTTTTATTGGTTTGTAAACTTTGTGGTTTCGGGTCCCTATAAAACCCGTTTTTTCCTCAATCAAAAACATTGTACCTAATGTTTCCAAGAGAGGGAATCACAAGAAAAAGAAAATCAAACAATGGCATGTGAGTGGTGATGTATGCCCCCACTATAAAAGAATTTCTACACACCATACTATGAGAAATTTCTTTAAAGTATAAGAGGAAGAGGACATGAGAGCTTGTTCAAAAAGCCCTATGCCAAGTCATATGTTTCCGATAATCTATGTCATGAAGAAGGGGTGTATCTAACATGTAAGTCAACTTAAGACATGTCATCCACATCCCAAGCTTGCTCTTATATGTTCATCAAAGTTTAATGATAAGTCGAAAGAGACAACAAAAAGTTACATATGAGGGAAGAGGCTACCTAACCCCTTGCCCCCACTTAGTGTAGGACAAGAGTGAGCCGAAGGGATTGGTGAAATGGAAGGGAGAGTGAAAAGTTGTTATGGTAGATGTACAACATCTTATGATGAAGAGTGGAAGGCATGCCTTTCATATCATGAATCCATGGCCTCCCTAAGAGAAGATTGTATGATATTTCATGAGGCATAACATGGAATTTTGTGTCCAATGTGTCCATTCCAACTATATGAGGTATAGTGACCACACCGAGTAGTTGCTTAGTGACGTTGTTGAATCTGCAAATAGATAGAGAATCGGGTTTGATGTGGGATCTTTCAATGCCAAGCCTATCCAAAAGGAGCACACTACACACATTAAGGGCAAAGCCTATATCTAAAAGAGTTCTCTTGATCCCTTTTACTTTTTATTGAGATATTATTACGAAAGATTCATTTTTTTTTTCAACATCCAAAGGAGGGAGCTCACTTTGGTGAAAAACAATGTCAGCATTAATTTCGTGAATAATAGTTGCTATGTCATTTGATGGTCCATTAGAAGGGATAAGAACTTATTGTAGGGAATTTTTCATCATTTTGTGATAGTGAGTGGAGGCTTGAATGAGGTCCCATAAGGAGATCTTAGTGGGAGTATTCCTTAGTTGATAAACAAGGTCATACTCCCTAAGAAAGGAATTTAAGCGAGGGGCAGCAGGTAAGATGGGAGGAGATGAAGGTAAGGGTGTTGAGGTTGATGGTTGGGAATGCAAGTTTTTGCGAGTGTAATGTGTATGAGCAATGATATATTGACTTGATTGTTGCATCACATTATATTGAGGTGGGTAGAGGGTAAATTCAGGTTTAGGTTTGGTGGAAGGAGGGTAAAGGATGAGTTGATGTTGAATAATATTAGCATCGCCTAGGGATGGAGAGTCTAATATAGTCTATACATCTTATTATAAGGGCGTAATATTATTAAGGAAATTATTAATGATGGGATTATGAGGAGAGGAAGGATGATGATAGGAGTCTATTGGATTTTCAAAGGGCTCATTCTCTTGTTCCATACCATGGACCCTAGTAGGATAGCTTGGAATAGGTCCATCACATGCTTCACTACAAGAAGAGGAGGCATCAAGAGACGGATCACTATGATTGTCAAATAGGTAAGGAGGGTCGAGAGTCGCATGATGCTGAGGAGAAGGATCTTCTAGCACCAACATGTCCTCTTTGCATCGAGGAGGGACATTAGAAGAAGGGTAAGTTTGATTATCATAGTTACTGAGACTAGGTAAGGTAATATTTAGAAATGTCTTTATAATGTCACGTTCGTGTGCTGAAATATCTTCCCAAAGGGGATGAGGAGAAGAACAAGCAAGACCTTCATGATTCTCAATGAGTGTACCTTCTTTTAACAAGATACCTTCACCACTAGAATGAGAGGTATCAAGAGAGGAACAATTATGATCATCATGATTGTCTATGTTTGCATTTTCTTCTAACACATCATCCTCACAAATAGGAGAGATAGAAGGTAGTGTAGGTTCAAGAAAATTATAAACATTTTCATTTACTAGACTCTCATAACTAGGGAATGCATTGAATGAATGATTAACATGTTCATTTACTAAATTTTTCAATGCAATTTTAGAAAGAATTGAAACAAACATGTTTGAAGAATTTACAATGTAATGTAAAGAAAAAAAAAAGGAAATACAATTTTGAGATTACAAAGAAGGCAATTTACTGATTACACTATCAATGATCTAAAAATGAAATTGTGTAAATGCAACATGGAAAATGTACAATGCATGAAATGAACTAAAGTAAGCTAATTCTACTAAAATACATGTAACAAAAACATAATCTATTAATACATGTAGGTAATGGAACAAAATAGAAGCATAGAAATAGGGTTTTCAGCTCTATAGAGGACAGTTTCAGAAGCCTGAAGGGACTAGGTCACCAAGAGCGGTGACTTAGTCCACTTGGTGTTTTTTTTGAGATTTTTCAGATGTTTTGGATAGATTCAGGTGGTTTATGTATGGCGTGATGTAGATATAACATGAAAATACAAAATTTTAAATGGTTTGAATGATTTAATATGCAAAAATGCAATCTAAATGCACTTTTCACTAATACAAATTTTGAAACCCTAGGATGCAAATTTTAATAATGCATAGTGCAATGCAATGCAATGCAAACCTATGATGCTAAAGAAGGCCAAATTAGAAGGGAGGGTAGGAGAGTCGGGTTCACCAAAATGAAACACCAAAAAATGAATAGGGAAAAGATGCACTCTTACACTTCTAGGGTTTTGCACCTAAGAGGAAAGAGGTCTTTCTTTACACCTTTTCACTTTAGGGTTCATTCAAAGAAGGATTGATTGGGGGTTCTGAGTGATGTGTGTGAGATGACCTAAATGTAATAAAATAAAAATGCAATGATTAATGAATGCTAAATTATTGAAATGCAAAGCATTGGAAAACACATAATGATATGCAAACATATACAAATTGACCTAATAATGTACACCGAAGTATACAAAAATGAATGAGATAGGATGTGTGCACCTGGAAGTAGAGGAAGGATCTGATGGAGGTCTTGAATGTTGATGAAAATGTTGCAGAAGTCGAAAGGGACACTTGTACCAATCTCAGCGACTTAGTCTTAGATTTGAGAAAACTAGACTAGAACCTATTTCTACCAAATGGGTGTCTGAAAAATGTAAATCATTGAAAGGCTTATCCAATGGGACTAGGTTGCCATTTTTGGCAACTTAGTCCTCTTTAGGATTTTTGGAATTTTTGAAGTAGAAACAGAAGCCCTCGGTTTGTACCTTGGTTCTTCATAGTTGTCTGCTTCTAAAACTCTAATATTCGGGCCTGAAAGTGACTTTTGGTGGATGTTTGGACTTTGCAAGCAATTAATGGTTTTCAACAAGTCTTCAAATTCTTCAATGATCTCCAATGTACTTAAATCTACAAACACACAAGGAGAGAAATAGAAAATGGTGATTGTTAGGGATTAGGGGTTTTCCTTAGTCAAACCCCTTTTAGGTAACTAAACCAAAATGAATACAAATTTTAAGCATGAATATGAAACAATGAAATAATGGAGTAAGTTACCTTGCCATGATGAGAGATCTTGTGTTGTTACAACAATCAACCCTTGAATGTTTTAGAAAAGATGTCTTGTTGACTTGGAATGCTCAAACCCTAGCTTGCTTGAGACGAGGGAGAGATGAGAGATGAGAGGAGTGTGAGTTGAGTGATGCATCATATGATGAGTTAATATTTTGAGGCTTATTTATACAATTTTTGCTCTAATTTTCCCGAAATAACACCATACAGACCGACCTTAAGGTTTTAGAGACAAAATCCTGAAATAAAATCAAATTTATTTCAAGTTTTACGCCACATGGGAGTAGGTCACCCAAGGTGGTGACCTAGTCCACCTGGGAAATTTTCATTGTTTTTTGGGGATTAAAATATAATTATTATTGTTTGTCAGGATTGTCTCACAAAACACGCTAAAATAAGGCATGTATGTGTATTAAGGGGTTATTATAGCATAAGAAAGGATTAATTAAGTGATGAAAATCCTAGGAAGTGTAAAAATGTTTTACAAAACCTTACAACACTTCAGCACAAGGCTTGGAAAGGGTTAAAAATGGGTTGAAAAATGTCCAAAATTCATAGCCAAGTGTCCAAATGAGTGAAAAGTGTCAAAGGCTACACTTTTTGGTGACACAGTTATCAAGAATGGAGGGTCAGACAATCACTCGCATAAAGCATATGTTCTTAATAAAGTCAAAGGTAGGATCAAACTTAGATCATGTTGTCATCGTGCGATTTGCAGTTGAATTATGCTCCCTAGGCAACACCTGAATGTTAAAGGCCTTGAATCCTTCAATGAGGTCCCATAACCTATGTCTATAAGACTGAATCTAGACATTCTTTGCAGTAGAGATTTTTTAGAATTAATTAATTATAAGTTTAGAATCTTCGAAAACCATTATTTGCTTGACACTGATCCGCTCTGTGAGGCTTAGACCTTGCACAAGGCCTTCTTATTCAACTTCATTGTTCGAACAAGTGAACTGAAAGTGGAAAGACCTGAGAATCTATTCATTGGTTTGAGAGGTTAAGCATATCCCAGCACCAACACCAGCACCAAACTTACACCTTGTACCATCAAAGTGCAATGTCCATAGCTCTAAGGTTTGATCGACCACAGGGTCCTTTACTACCTTTGGGATCTCTTGATCCTCATCATAGATGACATAGGTTCCTAACCTGGGAGCATGAGGATCAGGTGTGACCAATCCAAAGAAAGGTATCTTCCTATCTTTGAAGTGAATTCCCAAGATAGGAAGAGGCTGAACATGGGAGGAACATCTATGATCATAGTATCTTGCAGAACTATGATGCTGGGGTAAGAGAATAAAGTCAAGGGGATGGGTATGTGTAGGATCATGATGGGCCAAAAAGTGGCGATATATAAGTGATATGATGGCCTATGTAGTTGATGACTTTTTTTTAACCCAAAATTGATGAAACGAAAAACGGTTTTTAAAGGAGATTCTCAGCTTTCCACCAATATAAATTATATTGTACTTTGAATTTAATAAATAATTATTATTCATTTTCTATTTTAATTACGACTAAAGTCCTAATTGATAGGCTGATTGAAAAACATCTATAACTTTCAAACGGTATCACATTTTTTGAATATGAAATATGTGTCACATTCTATGCTTTACATACTATAGGATTAAAAAAAAAAAAATGAATTTCATGAAGTTTTGACCAAGTTAAGGTTGTCAAACATACAATTTTTTTTATTTTTTTAAAGTTGTAATAAAAAATTCATAATTAATTATTTACTTGGAAAAAAATTACAAAAAAATATGCATCACATCGGGACATGAGTCCTCTACTTATATCTAAAATATTATAAAAAAATATTATCATTTTATTGTGGTTAGGGTGGTCAGACAGACACCTACTTCTTATTTTCCCCTGAAATTTAAGTACTACTGCATTGAAATTTCAAATTTTCACCAAATAGATTTTTTATTTTTTTAAATAAACCTATCATTTTAGAAACTAAAATTAATTTCCTATAGATTTTATTATTACATATTTTTAAAATAATATAGATAACTTATTCAAACATTTACGTCAAGTGGCCTAACTCTGATTTTTCTGAATTTTATTGCCACTTAAGGGCCTGTTTTTTCCATGATGATCCTGCACATACCCGGATGTCTTTGATGACACCTATAGTTTTGAAATTTTTCCCATCCAATTGCATAACCATCCTCTTTAGGGGTTCATAGCTAAGTCCTAAGGCTTCAGCTATTTGCTTGGGCATGACTGTGGTGCTAGCACAAGAGTCAATCATGGAATTATGTAACAGTTTCTTCCCCATAATGAGAGTCAAGAAAAAGGGCTTAGGTTTTGACTTTTCTTCTTTAACTTTAGTAGAGGTCTCCTCTACATTATTTGCAAGAACTTTGGCTAGAGGTAATGGTTTAATAGCCTTTTTTTTATGCGATTGCTTTGTCATTTCAACAATCGCATCTTCTCGAAGGGCTTTCTACAATATTGACTTTTTCTCCAGAATCGCTAAGATATCCCAAAGGGATACATTAGCAAAATATTTCTTCAATTGTTCCACCACATTGAATGGTGGTGGATTTGAAGCCTTCTATTCTTTGGCCTAGTTATAGCAATCTCCTTGGGCAACTGTGGTTGTGAAACAATTAAGGGAGGACCAGGGGATTGGTCGGGGATGCTTCTAGGCTGTAGAGTGACTGGTTCACCCATGAATCTCCTTTTTGATCAAGTGTTGTAGTCAGATTGCACTTGTGGGGTGTCTGATGTGCATGCCTCATATGTGAACACTGCTTCCTCTCCTTCGATCCATGAGAAGAGCGTGTGATTGAGAGATATGTATTTTTCTCTCTCTAAGAACATTCTTTGCATTTGAGGAGTAAGCACCACATTCTCCATTTGTGGTGAGGCATATGTAAAACCCCCTAAACTTGGTGCTATACCTTGGGTGCATTGTTCTGTAACCTTCTACTGCAAATTTCCACACGGATAATTTTGAGGCATATTTTCATCACCGTAGGGGAAGCACTAGGGATTGATATCTTCGACGAGGTTATTCTACCCTACGGTTAGCTCTCTGCTCATACTTGGTTGAGTTGCTCCCAATGGAGTAGGCACTAACACTATTTAGTTAGTCATCTGAGCCTATGGGTTCATGCGCATGCCTCCTTGATATTTGTTTTGTTGGTATGAAGGTCTTCTGATTTGATAGTTTTGGTAAGCTAGTCTTGGAGGAGTGACTTGGTTGAGCTTGATATTAGTTACTTCATTTACTAGGTTTCACAATAATTCTCTTATATTGCTCATCTCATCCTTTGAAGAACCAAATGTAGAAGCAACATTCTGGGGCACGCTTGGATATGTGTACATAGACTGGAGAGGAGTGGGCACACTAGTAGGTGGCATCTCCTGGGCAGGAACTGACACTTTGAGAAATATAGGCATGATGGGCCAAGGTGACAACTTCCCAGCGTCGATCAGATTATTCTCTTCCTTGATTGTTATGTTGTATGTAACTGCTAGAGTGGTTCCACCAAGAGACTGGATCATCATGGAGATATCAGTGTCGATGGACTTTAGGTAGAACATGAATGCCAACTCAGCCGATAGGTGGATAGTAGTTTGGATCCTTTGTCAAGTTGTATGGAACTAGGCATTGAATTCAATCATGGCTTCATGATGATCCCACTTTATAGTTTTCAACTAACGGTATAATGAGGACTTGTCTCCATCATTAGATAATATTTCATAGAAAGGATCCCTTAGTTGATCCTAAGTACCGATGGTGTTAGCTAGCAAAGTGTGGTACTAGTCTAATTCTTTCACTCTAAAAGAGGTCATGAGAAACCTTAGTGCTATATTTTGATTTGTAACTTTTGCACCAAACATACATCTGCCACATCTTGTAGATGTTCAGATGGTGTTCTTGAACCATCTCCAGTAAATTTAGGTATAGATTTTAGAGTAGAGACTGGGATAGGGGCCCAAATGATAGGTGCAACTAGAGCTACAAGGGGACTTTTGGCATCCCAACCCACATAATTTTTTTTTGTAACTTGCAACATGGCTGGTGGAGGGATCATAACATTTATTAGGAAAGTTTGGATCTGTGTTGTTACTAGCAGAGTCACTAACAAGCCTTAGTTGTTTGTTGTTTGAGACCTAGTGATAGGTCAATGACTCATACACACTCTTTTGATTTAGGTACATTTAATCGGTCCCATCAGGCATGCCAAAAAAAAAATTGATGCAAAAAATTAATCATGTAACAACCCTCTATGGAAAACACAGTTAAAGGGGCGACCTATTGCACTAAACTGAGTGACCTCCAAGTTTTTTAAGAAGCTAGCTTCTTTTGTAATTAGGGGGTTGACAAGGGTAGAGGGAAATACATGTAAAATTAAATCTAATCTAAGGTGATCAGCCAAGAAGTAGATGTGGGCATGATAAACCTATTTGTTAGATATGATTTAAGGGTCATTCAACAATTTGCTATGTCCCAAAATCATAGAACTCAAAATGGAAACTTGAATAGCTTAATCAATGACATAAAATAACTTCCCCACATTTGTTGAAAAGAAGAATCTAAGACATGGTCTGAATCAGTAAGCTTATATTGAAATTATAGAAGTCTACGAATAAATTACTCAATACAAAGATGGCACATATAAAGTTTTATCTAATAGTTCAAGAAATGTAGAGGCCCAATAATGGCATAGTCTGTAAATCTTATACAATAAGCTAAAACAATATAAGAGGCTTGGTGTCTTTCCATAAATTTCTCTATAAGTTTCGACCATTTATTTAAAAGAAGATGTAATATATATAAGGTAAAATCCCACCGCCTGACAGGCCAATAACAAAAAAGATCCCCAATCATAAGTAATGATGCATAAAATGATGATTTCTCAAGTCATTGCAACAGAAAAGATTTGAGCCATGAACGTAGTCACCCTCGAGCCAGATGCATCCCCTATGAATGATGGTAGTAGTCCTAGGAGAACAAAGTGTCGACATGTGTCGCTCATTCATGATAGCAGTTAGAACACATGGTAGTCATGGTGAAGGAGTTGTTTGTTCACTACTCTTGCATGATGAATTCTTGAAAACATCCACGTGGCAATAGGTTGGGGCCTATGGCTCATTCTTCCATCTCTACGATGAAAGCTTGCATGGTGAAGACACATGGAGGTCTTCTCTTTGAACGATGCTGCTGGTGGGGGTCGCCAAGAAGCGTTTGCTATGTGGCATGTGGTTGGGGCCCAATAGGGAAGCGAAGGGAAGAAGCCTTGAAGTATGTGCGACACTAACATGTGGAGGTGTGGTGGGGTCGAATGAAGCTTTTTCAAAAGGAGCCCGATGATCTTCAATAATGGGGCATGGGCCGGTACTTAGCAAAAATAAAAATCACCCAAATAGAGCTTGGGGAAATTTATATTCACATATCTAAAATAAATTAAATTGAATATTACAACAATATACTTAAAAGACCATACCTTAAGTAACATATAAAAATCTCCAAAATAAAATAATAATAATGTAGAATCAAAGTATAAAATGTCGGCTAACACATTTATCCATTACAAAATATCAGCCTCATTGAATATTGATCTTAATATTCTTAAATACCATAAAAGAATGACCATAATAGTGTAGAATGAAAGTATAAATGTGACAGATATACATATTTATCCATTACAATATATACAGATTTATCCATTACAATATACCAGCCTCATTGAATATTGATCTTAATACTCTTTGTTAAATTTTTTTAAAAGGCCCACCACCGTGTTTTGGAGGAGAGCGTGGGAACTTTCAACAACTATTGGGGATATTATTTTGAATTTCAATCCAAGACAAAACAATGAATAGAACAACTGACGTGCAAAGAGGGGAACTTAAATCATGTAGGGTATGGGACGCTCTTTTATCTCTGATGATACTGAAAGGGATTCTTTGAGAGCTGCCTGTGGGCTACACGGAAGCTCAAATGTTAAAGCTTTTTTCCTACTATGCGATCATGTGTTGGTGCTTACATGGACGCAGAGCTTTCTAAAAGGAAATCTCCACTCTTTCCAACAAAGTTTAACCATGTGACACAGACAAATAAAATTGAACTTTATTTATTTCACAACCATACAAATCCAGACTGCAAAACCTATGTCAATCTTAGTTACGTTTCTCTCTCTTCTTTGTGATACCTTGGAAATTAGATTTATATTCTAAGGTCAACAAAGGAAAGAAAAAACGTTCGTACATTAAAATTTGATGAATTGGGGCATTGCTCCATGTTCCGTTGTATCTGCATATAACTCAGATACCATGGCTGCAAAACAATCCAGTTCAAAAGGCAGACTCGTAGTTTCAAATACTTCACTACTGCCCCCAAACTGGTTCAGTTCGTTTGGCATTCTGATTGAGTCAATTGGGCCAAGTACAAATTCCTCTTTTGGCTGTTCACCAAAATGAATCACTGACTTGTTCAGTGCTTCACTTTGCTGAAGGATACTCTGAGACGCCCTGCTCCATTCTATTTCATTATTTTGAAGCAGAAATGGGTTTGAAAGAGAACTACAATCAATTGAGTGTTGTGAAGATGGATATCCAGTGTCGAGCTTTCTTTTAATCCTTGTCCTCCAGTAGTTCTTAATTTCGTTATCTGTTCGCCCAGGTAAACGCCTTGCAATTCTTGACCATCTGTATTGCAGTAAAATCACCCTCAATTGTAAATTTCTAATCCACAATTCCCGAGTAGCTTGTTGTAAACCTACCTTGGCTAAGTGGTAGATTATTTAGGGAAAAAGATTTTACAAATCTTTAATAATCAATTACCCTAGACAAATATTAAGAAAATTTTGATCCTATTTCGAACCTGTTTCCCCAACGGTTTTGGAGATCTATGATGAGGCGTTCTTCTTGTGGAGTAATGTTTCCTCTCTTTAGATCAGGCCGTAGATAATTGATCCACCTCAGCCTGCAGCTTTTTCCGCTTCTCTTCAGCCCTGCTCGATAAGTTTTGATCATCAATCAATATGGTCATTTATGCTTCACAAATTCTAAAATTTATTGGTCTGAATCTCCTAGATTACTATCAACTGCATTTGCAGCAGATATCTATCTAGATGGTCATGAATAAAATGCAAGACAAGATGCAATAAAGATCTACAGATACTTTTCTCCTCTAAGGCAGTTTATCTATTCTTATAACAAATTCCATTAGATATCATATACCCAACAGAAACAAATGCGGTACAAGATACCTGACAATAGAAGTACGCACAAGGAAACGTTGTTATATCGTCCTTATATTCTCTTCTACTCATCTTGGGTAGATTATTACTAAATTAAGGTCAAGCGTAAAACCCCTTGATAATTTCACTGTACAATTTAAGGAATGGATGATATGTATCTCATTCTTCATTGATACAGAAGTGGGAACAGATTATCTAATCCTAACAGTGAGTTAGACAGAAGTGCTTATCCAGGTCGATACATTGCACTTAATCTCATTTAACAGTTAACTAAAACCCACGCGTCTGAAATCCAGATTATCATTATTATCATTATTGTTTCTCCTAAGGTTTAGATGTTACCTGAATTTTTGGCTACAGAATTCCAACGACCTTCACCACAGAGATTTATATAGTTGGTGAGCATCATATCCTCCTCTAAGGTCCATGGACCTTTCCTTGTCTCTTCTTCGTCCTGGATATACATAACAGCTACCCTAGTTGCTCCTGTCAACCTACTCTCGCTCTAAGTTTAGCAAGTGTGAATCATTGATCGCCCACAAAACCTCTGCAACTTTCCTTTTTCTTCATAGCTATCATGTCCCCGCTTTATAATGCATATTTGTAGCTCTTTATGGAAGCAGAATGAGTGAAGACAAATTATATAGTGGAGATTAAAGTGCTCACAAGCAAGCTTTACATAGTTTGCACATGGAGATTGTGTGTACGGATGTCTTATTTATACTGGTCCAATTTAGTTATCCCATTACTCGAATCTCCAACAAATTAGTAATATAGAAAAAAAAAGTTACCAGCAAGTGAAAGTCGTGAGGGTGATGCTTATTGCACTAAAAAACAAAATGAATTCTACACTTGAAAACACTGAAGCCTCAGGTCGGCTTCATTTGGTTTACTTTAAGCTCAGGAAGCATTATATTGGTAGCTCACACCATTTTTTCTACAAGTGTCAACCATTTGGGATGCTGTTAATTTAGAAGAAAGTTTTACCCTGGGAGCTGGGTCCATCTTTAAACTCTTCAACTTCACCAACGCTGGCCCAGGTTCAAACGATTACTTCACTACCCAGTAGCGGCCTGACCTCCCAGCTAACCATTAAAAAACAAATAAAACTTTGATGATAAGGCCCACGGATTTATGAATTTGTATGAACTTCTAAATCAGCATCTTTACCTACATCTTGGCCTAGATCTAAAGTAGCGGATAATCCGCAAGATCAATTCCTAGAGATGCCGTGATTAATCAACAAAATTTATTACTAGAGTTCAAGCCCACAATCTTGGGGAATGCCATATATGCGTTTGTCAAGATACTGTCGATAGATTTTAATATTACATCAATGGAATGTTTAGTTTGTAAATTCACTTTCCAAGCCAATGAAAGCAAAATATAGATAGATAAACATATAATTATGTTGATCCAACACAATAAAGGTTATTCAAGATAAAGCCACTGGATAAAACAATTACTAAGAGTTGTTATCTAGCTAAACACAGTTTGACCTATATCAGGCTGTGTTTTACCTAGAAGCCGTCCCCTACAAGGAAGTTCAGTGTATTTCTAGCTAATCTACACCAGAAGAGTATATATCCATCTGAAAGTGACACTGATAATTAATGGAAGATGATGGATTCTTTTCCACCTAATTACAAACATGCTTGATTGTCAAACTAAAAATACTTTATTGCTAGGTCTGTCCAAAACTTTGCTCCTGCAATAGCCTCGACGGGAATAAAAGCTGTATTTATATACTGTTCAGAAAGCGACCTGCAACCATGACAGCGAAGGCAAATCTAACATGGTCAAATCGTATCAGAGGAGCACTTATGACAGGATAGTAAGCATGTACATACATGTATAGAATGGATGGCTTTCCCTCTAAATCGTAGACCAACCAGATGGTGAATTTTACAGGACAAAGTCCTAAAAAATGTCCATGGTAGCAGATGCCGTGTTTGACTATATATATGTGGTCCTGAAAGCAATTGAAAGAAGACATTAACGCGTGGCAGTTTGGATTTGCAGAGAGCCAGAAAATAAACAAAAAAATAAAACTAGACGACGTTGAGAGCCGATTTTGTGCATCGTTTTCCCCTCTATTCAATTTTTAACTCGTTCTGAAAAGCAAGAAACGAAGAAAATAAGCCTACGATTTAAGATTAAAGTGATGATTGATAAACAACTGTGACAAGTCTTGTACATGACATAAAGTCACAAACGTCGGCGAATGGCATAATTTCTCCCTGAATCTCGAGCACTTCTGTTAATCTTTCTCAAGAATTCATTAAAATAAGGCCTGGTGACATGAAGGGAAACAATCCAATCTGTAATACAAGTCTATATTTGCTTCTTCAGTTTTGCATTGTGACGTCTTCTCTTCGTCATCATTTCAGATCTTACGAGAAAGAGACTTCCATGACGCAGCTTAAATCTCTCCTTTCCTCTAAAAAACAGTTTTCAGACGGTTAATGTATAAACTTTCCATCCCCCCCACACACAGTTTAAATTATTCCACATCGTATGATTTTTCAAACACTGTTTAAATTTTGTACGAATCTTCAATACCATACACTTGGTTAGCCCTAATGGACGTAATTTACGGGAAGTTGGTTTTTGAAAGGAATTTAACATAATGGTGTATTTGCTAGTCTTATTATTTAGGTAAACTAAATATAAGGACTTAAACTCAATAAGAAATGATTAGCAATGTCAATCATAGCAGATTACAGTTCAAACTTATATGCTTTTTCTTCTAAGTATAGTTAAAACTATTACACTAATATTAAATTGATTTTTTTTAAAGTAATTATTATGGACTAGTCTAGAACTTGATAGTCACACTACCTTGTCGATATTGTTTAAGTGTTCTTTAACATTTAAAGAAATATATAAATTATTGTATAAATTGTTTAGTTTAATAAAATCAATGAAAGTAAAGAATTTTGAATGAAATTTTTGTTATTAGAATACTTTTATAAATAATTTTTATGTTTTATGATAGTAATATTATCTATATTTTAAATTAACATAACATTTCAATAGAAATCATCTTTTAAAAATGTCATTAAATAATAAAAGATAATATTCTAATTTAAATCTTCAAGATATAATAAACTTTTACTTAAACTCAAAATTAATTTATCAATAAAATGAAAGCTTTGTTTTTCAATTGAAATACATAAAACAATAATGTATTAAATTTAAAATAAAGAAATGACGTCAATGATCAAGATTTTTTTTTTTGTATCTTTCCAAATTTGATATGCTTTATTTCAATTTATATTATTTGTTCATTTTAAGATGTTCTTATTGATGTATGCAATGTATATAAACCTAACTATCATTTGTTCATTTTAAGATACTCTTATTGATGTATGCAATGTATATAAACCTAACTTTGATTTTATAACAATTTGGATGATGGTTTTTTTTGAAAATATTCTTCAATAATTATTAGTAGTTGAAGGAATAGTAAGCATGACTTCTGTAACTTCATCATATGACGATAGCGTGTCAATATTTTGTGTTACTGAATTCTCTGAATACATGTTTAATCATGAAACCCTGAGAACTCAAATGCAATGAATCTAAGAAAAGAGTTTTACTCCTTTTATATACTAATAAAATCAAATATAAATACAAGTTCATTAATATTATTTAGCATGTCCATTAATAAATTGTATAAAATTATTAAAGAATATATATATATATATATATATATATATATATAAAATTATGCGTATACATAAATATTTCTCTATATAATATATATAAAATAGAAAATAAAATCAATATGCAATTTAATTTGATTTACAAACAAATTTTTTTGCAAGAACAAAAAATGACATGTTTATTCATGAAAATATTAGTTCATAGTCCAATCCTTATTGATGTTCTCTATGTAATTGTCGATTCTCTCTTTCAAATTGTTAATTTGTAGTGTTTTAATGTACATATAAAATAAATTAAACTAGAATTGTAGAAAAATGAAGAACAATAATAATTTTATAGAATTGTTTATATTCATAAAGTGATATTTTATAAATTATTTTATATTTTATTATATTTAATATATTTTTATAGTCTATTAATGACTTAAAGTGTCATATATAAAAAAATGGGCCATCAAATCTACATCTATAAAAATCATATCAACATTATAAGCTAGAAATGAAATATCAAGAATCACAATTTCACATTTACCAAAAATATATAACCTTTATTTATCTTCAATCAACATCTTGTAATATTATGAGAATTTAAATATGCATCTTCAAAATGAAGATCAAATCCCTTACCCAATTAAACACAACCTCCTAAACACTAAATTTTTTATTGACAATATGATATGTGTATATGTTTGTATTTGTATTCTATATTTATATAATATAGATGTAATATCACTAATAATAGAAATAAAAGAAAACTTTAACTATTCTATTTATTTGTAATTATTTAACTAAATTAAATTTTATCTATTTGAAAATATATATTTTTTAATTTAATAAAAAATATTTTTACAATAAATAATAGATCTCAAATTCATTATGAAATTATTAAATTTTAATAAAAACAAATATTTTTATAATAAGAAAAAATAAATTAAAATTATTAAAAGGTGTAACTAAATTAACATTTTCATGGTCAATTTTTTTAAAGATTGTCTCTTTCTCTTATATTTGGATGTTATAGATATTAGAAAGGTTTTATATGATTATCTCTATTTTATTTTAAATATATTTTTTACTTTCATTTTAATTTCATGGTTAAAATAAGTTACCAATTTATGTTAAATACATTTTCTTTCTTTAGTATTGTTTAATCGTTTGATCAAGTTTATTGGATAATGAAAATTATTTATGAATATATGTATATGCATATGTATATGTATGTGTATATGTATATATTTATGTATATGTATATGGATAGTTTTCACATGCTACTCATCAATAAAAAAATTCTCACTATAAATTCACTAACAAATTTTCAAAAAATTATATCTGTTTCTAATTATATTTACTATAGTTAACAATATCTTTTAAATTTTTTAATCATGAATGTAAATCAAAGAAAAGAAGATATTAAAAAAATAACATAAATGATTAAAAAAATCTAATGAAAATGAATGTTTTACTTCAATTCCATTATCACACAACAATGTTGTACACGTATTGCAATGCATGTAAGGATTTTTCAAAGTATATGTTGTTGTATTGGTAGCTTCCAACACTTGAAAGCTTCTCTGCACTTTCAAACCCCTCAATGTAATTATATTTTATCAAGAAGAATATTAAATGAATATTCACACAAGATTTCATATATTTAACTTTTTGGATTCACTAGCCAATCTCATATCCACCCAACCCTTAAAAATAGAAGAAAACAATGTCTATAAACAAGTTCAAATGAAAAAACCTTGGCTTTCAACATTCTATCTAACACATTAGTAAAATTATTAATTTTACAATGTTTGTGACAAAATCAATGTGATAGGTGAAATCAAATCTCTATTGCAACCATTGAACTTGTTAAATTATTATTTTTGTATTATTTTAATAAATAAATCATACTTCAAAGACTTTATATGATTTCCAATACTACAACTAACACTCTTATAACTTCATTGTAGTCCCTCACACTATATAATACCCTACATTTTGAAGAATTCAATTTTTTTTATAGAACTTTAGGTTTTCACTTGATTGAATGAAACATCTTTGATCTTATTGGTCAATTCCCTACAATTTGATATGCAAGTCATTAAAATTTCACTAAA
This sequence comes from Sequoiadendron giganteum, assembly GCA_007115665.2. Taxonomy (NCBI): domain Eukaryota; kingdom Viridiplantae; phylum Streptophyta; class Pinopsida; order Cupressales; family Cupressaceae; genus Sequoiadendron; species Sequoiadendron giganteum. The sequence continues at coordinate 127,191,751 of CM021103.1, read as the reverse complement.
ATATATATCTCATCTTTCAAATGACATTGATTGTTTTACTTGTTCTAATAAGTCTCTATCTTATACTTGATCTTCCTTTATTTTCAATCTATTTACTAACTAGATGTCAATTATATAAAAAATAATTAAATTATCTACTAATTTTAATTTAAGATGTGAACTAGACACATGATCAATTTATTATCACACAACTCTAATTATTCAATAGGGTGTAAGAAAATGTGTTTGGATCCTTTGCCAATAAGAAACAATAAATTTGCAATGCAGTAACTTTATGTTACTATAAAAATATCTTAGGACCTTTACAAGCATAATTAAGACCCTTACAAGCACAATTATAAAACAACATAATCTAGTTAAAATATGGAAAAAGAATACGATGGCTTGTGCCCATTTTTTTTTTTAATGTTATCCTAGCTTCCAACTCTTCTATCATTATGTTTGCCCAACAACAAGGAAATTGATTATATTAATTTTTTAAATTAATGGTAGTTTTCCAAGTAAACTAAGAAATTTCATAAAATATAGATTCATAATACAAATATTTTTATTAAAATATATATTTTATGATAAACCCTAATATAGAATTATATTTTTTTTAATGTTTTTATATAAGATTTCTCATTGTTTATGTGATTTTAAAATTTAAAGTTTTCAACAAAATACCATATAGATATATAATACAAATACTTTAATAAATATTTTTATTAAAATATATATTTAAATGATAAACCCTAATATAGAATTATATTTTTTGTTAAAAGAAAGCATTTTAATGCTTTTATAGAAGGGTTCTCATTGCTTATGTAATTTTAAACTTTCAAAAATTTACATTTTAAAAAACATTATAACTTCAATTGTTTAAGACTAAATTAAAAAAACCTTGGGCCTGAGGTGCCATATTCCCTAGTTTTTTCTGTAAAAGACCAAAGAATGAAGTTTGAAATTACTGTTTACTAAATATTTTTGAGCTCATAAATAGATGCTTCCTTCATCAAGCATGGCGCCATTTTCTCTCAGGTCTCCCTCTAGCACACCAAGTGAAAGGATAAGCATTGGATTTTATTTGCTTCAAGGCGCTTATGTGGCGCCTCTTTTATTTTATTTTCTCCCCGCACACAGAAAAGGGAGTTGCGTGAGTTTGGAGAAGATCCCAGCATTGCATATGCAGAGGTATGTGGCGCAGCAAATAACCATCGTGCAGGCCAAAGTTGAACGCATGCATTCAGTTCAATGATAAAAGCAAGTTATTCCTGGCGTGGAAAGTTGAACTCTAAGCATAAATAATACATCAACTTCATCTTACAGCTACAGTCCATTCTGGAGAATTTGAAGAAAAGTTTTGCAAGGTGTCGGAGGATAATCCTATGGACCATTAATTTGGTCTTCATCTACAGTGCTAGTTGGATTTGTATAAATGATGATTAAAGCTTGGAATTTTATAAAGTAAATGGAGCTGAATATTGTATAGTGAAGTATAAGAATAAAGAGTGGGTCCGTGTATTGTCCAACTCAATATGAAATTCTAATAAGCATCAATCTAAACGTAACCCACTGGTTATTTTATTTATTTCATATGAGCAGAAGGTTTACTAAAGTAGAGATGAAAGCATTTTATTGAACTTTACCCACGCCTATGATATACTTGCTATAATTTTGAAGAGCTCATTGTATAAAGATACTCATTCTGGAAGCAAGAAAATAAGGGAGAAATGCCTATAGGATGAAATTGAAGAATCAAGGTATAGCAAACAATGATCTAAAGGGGTGTATGTTGGTAGTTGGATGATTTAATAATAGTATAAGAATTAAACGAAGATTACAGAGGATATTTTAGAAAATTAAAAGGAAGTCTATTAAGTTGATAAGGACATTGGTGTTTATGGGTTGTTGTGAATGTAATGTGTTGGTCAAGTTTGGGGTTTAAGGTGGGAAAACTTTTAATCAGAAGTGGCACAAGTCAGGTTATGTGTAGATATTATAGTTTAAAGTTAAAGAAATTGGTCATGGGCCAACAACCCACCATTTAATGAAGAATATAAATCAATATAGAAGCTTGATAATTACAAAAAGCTAAATGCAAGACAATGTGAATGACAAATCATTTTGTCACTTTTCTATTCTAATGAAGATCTCACATACTTGTGCCCAAGGATCACATGTATTCATGCTCTATTACTGATAAATTTAATATTTGATAGAAGTTTTTTTTTTTATTAATTAGTATAGTTTGATAAATTATCAATAAGATTAGAGATTTAGGAAGGATGCACTGGTTATAAATATGTATTTCTTTTTTAGAAAGGAAATTAGTTTGGGGCTTTGTCTCTTAGCTTTTTTTATATTAATCATGAATTCTTTAGCTATGAATTCTTGTATGCTTAGTTTAGTTTTCTTAAGTCTTCAAGATTTATAAATTTGAAAAAGGGGTTAAATGTAGAAACATATTTATGTTTTGTATGTCTCCTCAATTGTTTGGCTTTGATCAAGGAATAATAATTTGATAGTCTATTTTTGAGATTGCACTAGCTAATATTTTTTTATGAAATTGTGTCAAAGTGTATTTGCATAAATATTTTAAGTATAACATACATAGGTTTATCTTGTTCATTTGTGTATTCTTAAAGTATTTTCTTTTGTGAATGTTTGTAAATAACATATTGGTATGGACTTGTCATTCATTGAGCCATGCTTACAGTTTCTATTTGTATGTGTAGTTCTCATATATTAGTTTTACATGAATTTTAGTGTTCAAAGATATATTTGACATAGTTTCCAATATGATCCAAGCACCAACCTTCAACTATTTGATCATTTTCCAAACCATCTAAAATCCTTGAAATAATATTTTCATTTATCTTTGTACATTCCTTATATTTTCCTCTATCATGGTTCAATGATTCTAGTGGTGTTGAAGTTTTTATTGGGTCATAACAAATTACATGTTCAAATAATCATATTGCAACAATTTCTAGATTGGGCAAGTTGGTGCAGGAGCACCCACAAGTTGTCTAGGAACACTAGGAAACACTAGGCAATCTAATATAGGTTTTCATTTTTTGGTATGTTTCATGAAGGTCATGTTGACCACTGAGTAGGTGAGATAGCTTAGGAACATGTCTTGATCATTAGGATAATGTTTGGAAAAGCTTAATGAGTTTTGGAACTCATTTGCATAGGTTTACTAGAAATTGGCAAAAGTTGGAAAATGGTGCATTTTTGCAACTTTGACACAATGTAGCTGAAATACACGACCAAGGGGAGGCCTAACTATTTTTGGAGACCAATATATGGTGTGCCTCGACTTGAAAGCAAGGTTGGAAGCATTCGAGTTTGTGTTGAATTTTTGAAATCAAGAAAACAATGGTGTTTAGGGTGAATTTTCTGGTTTTTGCTTTGACTTAGTGTGTTAATGGATTGATCATGGCACTGTGAATTGTGTAGGATGTAGTGCAATTGTCTTTTAAGCATTATGTGCCATTAGATAGTTAATTAGTTCAATTTCAAGCTTTGTTGGTGGATAGTTTCTTTTCTTGTTAGTTGCTGATCTGAACCAGTCAACTTGAGAAAATGGAGGGTTAGTTCACATTCCCACTGTACATAACATACGACCCCTTGGGAATTGTGACTAGACTCCATGCCTGTACATACTGTAGAGTTAGGAGGTCTTGACAGTTCTGTAAGCACCATGGAAGTCTTCTCCTAGGCGAGCCAGGAAGTGTCCGACTAGGGAAGACCAAAGTGCTAAGCACTTAATATTGCAGAGGTGTTAGGTTGGATCAATTTCCCTTTTGGAGAGGGGTGATGTAAGGCTGGCAAAGCTATGGTAACAAGGAGGAGAATCCACCTGTCCATTTGGTGAGGGAAAGTCTTGATAGTCTGTTGTGTGGTCAGGAAAAGGCTTAAAACAAAAGGCCTAGTTTAGTCCACTTCCAGGTTAGGGCTTTGTACGGCCAGTTGAGGCCCAAGGCTCCAATACAATAATATTTGAGTGGTGGACATAAGGACTAGGAATGCCAAGAAAACTTTGGGGGTTATTCAGAGGAACCTTGTGGAAAATCCTGATCTCTCGGAGAAGAAACCCTAGGTCCTAGGCCTAAAAATGAGGGTTTGGTGAAAGCAACTAGGGAATGAAGCTAGGTGGATCCCTAAATACCTTGCTAGGATGGAATGAAGCCTATGAAATCACCTCCTCCCCTCTTCAAAGTCAAATTCAATACATTGGGGGATTGTAGCCTTTAGGGTGGATTAAGGGCTAAGGAAGAGTTGAAACATTGCACCAAGGTTGACTTGGTAGGTAGAATTATGATGGTAGTTGGGTTGGCAAGGAGAACCAAGGGAACCTAAACAAGAAATAGGTCCTATAGGTTAAGGTGGTGGAGTGAGACACCATAGAGGTCTTCCAAGTAAGACCTAGAGCAGGAATCAAGGATTGATTCCTCCAACCTCCCTATCACATGTGTATGTTGATATAAGGGGGTCTATTTTGAGTAAGATAACTCTAATTTTAGTGATATCTCAAGGAATATTACTTCTAAGTTTTGTAAGACCTTTGGCATTTGCACTTGAGTGGGTTGTGACTATGGATTTATCCTTGATGATCATTATACTATATTCTTTTGTTGTTGAATGTTTCTCAATATGATTTTGTATTGATATGTAAATTTTGATTGTATCTTGTGTGATGCATGTGATACTCTCACATTTAAATATGACATTATTTATATTCTACATTATCTCTATAGATAAATACATATATACATATTCGTAGAAGGATATTAAGATCATAGTGTTGGCATTCTAAATTTTTCTTGATTATTGTAATACCATATTTAATGATACACATTAATGCCGATTTATTCTAGATGTGATAATTATATAAAGTATGTTACAATACATTCTATTGGGTGATTGTGCATTTTTTTGGCTACTATATACTGCGCAAGTTCCCGTAAAAGATCAAAGGAGTGTCATGTTTTATGGCAACTTATTAGGACACATGAATTTAAATATTTTAAAGTAAAATTTATTTTTCTTCAAACATATGATCTATCTAGGTTCATTCTAGCTAAATTATAGATGGGCCAAAAAATTTTCAACTATAAATATTAATTATATATATATGTATCATCATTTTGGGGCCAATTTACTAAAAAATCTATTGTTTGTTGTTGTTTTGATAACTCTTACTCTGTAAATAATAGTAAAAAAAATATAAACATACCCTTTTGTAGATATTTAAGCGTAGGTTTTATAAACATATTTTTTTATGGTTTAATTATATTTATATGGGTAAGTGAAATAAATTGGGTCCACTTTTAGTGGAAGTGTCATACCTAAAGACAAAAATGGGTACTCATTAAGATGGGACTCCCAAACTTAAATTTACACTCATATGAAATAGGCACTCATTTTAATATTTTAAAATGAGTACCCATTTATAATTACATCATATTCTTTTTAATTTTTAGAACATGTATGAATTTTGGAGTGGATACACATTTCATAAAATTTGAAATTTATAACCCATCACTTTTCTTTTGTTTTAGACTTGGAAACTCAATCCTTAGCCCTAGATCTACAAATACAATGCCATGAAAATATCAAAAGAAAAAATAAATTTAGTGATATGGTTGACCATTTTTTTAAAGATTTTTTTGACAAAATTAAAATCTATTATAAATGACATCTAGTTTTTAAATATGTAATTTTTTGGGTTGTTATGCTCAGTTGTTCACTTTGATTGTAATATCCTATGTTGTTAAAGGGATCATGACCCTTTCAACACCTGCATACTTAATAAAAAACATATAGTTTCTAAATGTGTAATTTTTTTTATATTTTAAATTTATTTATTTATTAATTAATTTCTAAGAAAGCTATTCCATAAACTTGAAATGCTATGTATTAATATTTTCTAAATAACTTTTAATTTTTAAAGCTTTTCTCAAAGAAAACTATATGTTTTTGATTAGGGGGAAAACAAGTTATCAACTATATAGTTTTTTTTAAAGAAAACTATATGTTATTAATATAGACATTATTCTTTACACAGTAAAAAAATCATTTTATGATTTTCTTTAGCTCAAATTATGTTTTTTGTACAAAGGGCTTTCCAATTGTAGCAATTAGGACCAATAAATAGTTAATTTAAAAATGTATATTTCGAAGAAATTATAAAAATATATCATTAACAAACCTGATTATAATATGCATATTTTCACAACAGGAAATATATATATTTTTATTTAGGTCAAATTATGCTTAGCGTAGACCGACATGTTAGGGCCCTAAAAATTTGACTTTTAGAAAGTGTTTTCTGTACATCCTATATTTTTTTTTATATCATTTGAGTATGAGAATAATTTATATTTGAGAGCTAGACTCAAAATCCCACATTTCATATTATTCGACATTTTCAAGATTCTAAGTGTAAGTGCTTTAAATTTTTACTCTAAGAAACTTTGATTATTAAGAGAACCACTTCCACTTTTTGGACTTACCCATAACTTTTTTTTTATTTTTACTAAAATTAGGTTAACAAAATGAAAAACATAGATGTCTCCTTCAGGATGGCTCATCTGAGGTAGTAATATTGGGCTACCAAAGCATCTAGCACCATCCTACCCTCTTCATAGGCCACTCACTCCCCATGGATTGATAGGCCCAAGATGCATTAGACATCCTCTAACATCACCATCATCTCCCCAATTAGTAGATGGAAATTTTATGTATCAACATCTCATTACTCCAACAAATCCATGAGCATGGGTGTATGAAATTGGATCTCTGGCATGGTATACACCCATCAGACCCTGACATTTTGCAATAAGTCCATGTCATTAAGAGTGATCTCATTATTGTGTCCATGCACAAATATTAGAATCAAGTCGTTAATATGCTCTCGGATCTCATGCCACTCGTAAAAAAGCATATCTAAGGTTTTTATTCTCTATTTTGATAGAGGCGACAATGTAGGGTGAAGACGTCCCCATGTTGTATTGTCATCTATGGTTGAGGCTTTTCCCTTCTAGGGGTAGAATCTTTTGATTATGTAATCTATAGCTTGTAACTTTATCATTAATCTCTATTATTTAGAAGTTTAGCGTTCTTGTACTTGATAGCTTAGTATTTAATTTGATCTAGTTGTTTGAATAACCTATATTTTCTACCTTGTCACTTGAGCTTTATACTTTGAGGTAATTGAGGGCTATTTTCTCCGTATAGACTCTATTTTTCTTGATTCTTGAGAGTATTGAAACCCCTCCTTTACAAAAATTTATGAGACCTTGATTAAGGTATACACTCTATTTTTTGAAGCCGTCTTTAGTTGAAAACTCCAAATCTGACTTGCACACATGAAAATAGGGGAAATATTGGTGTTGTATAGGGGATTTCCTAATTCAGACCATGTGTTGATATTTCTACCTCCATGTATAGTGATTGATGATGTTTGAGAGGGTGTACCCTAGGTTGTGCAAAGGCAAAATAGTAATGAATGGGTGAAATTGATAAATGGAAAATGATAATGTTACCTTGATGTGAAAACCATTGAAGGAGAGATGCCATATAGAATTTTATTAATTGATGCCTTTATTTCCTAATAAGCATACTATAGATAGGGAAAAAAGGGGGAAAAACATGAATCACAAATAGCAACCACAAAAATATCTAAAGTCAAGCCATAGAGACCCTAATCTAGCAATGAAGTACAAATGACAATAGAAGTCAAATAGTGAACAAATAATACCTCAAAATTTAATGTCAAAATTGACTCTCCTCCATTGCTCTTCTCCTTTTTTCTTTTATTTTTGTCATATTTTGTAGTACACAATATATATGATAAGCTCAATATAGGTGATTGATAGCAAGATCTCAAGATATATGATAGAAAAACTTCAAATATTGTGGTTAACCTTGAAATGGAATTGAAAGGTTCCTTTAATAGAAAATCCAATTCAAATGGATGGTGAGGATTGAGTGATAAGGTACAATGATAAATGAATGAGATAAAATGAGAAGAACATAGTTAAGGATGGGAAGAAAGTACCCCAATCTATGAAATTAGGTGAGAGATAGGGCTTGGATAAGAATAAATAAATAAAACAATTACAATAATTATTTAGTTTAGGAGAGGGAAAATGAAATATTAAATAATTAGGAACAATTATTTAATGATAGATAGATGGAAATAATAAATAATTAAATAGTTAGAGACAATTATTTAATTATAAAGAAGAGAAAATGGTAAATAATTAAATAAATAGAAACAATTATCTAATTATAGCATAAAAGAGATGAGAAATAATTAAATAAATAACAATTTATTTAATTATAGATAAGAAGAAGGTAATTAGTAATGGAATTAAATAAATAAGATTTATTTAATTAACTTGAGAAGAATAAAGATAAAATGAATTAATTAAATAATATAAAATTATTCAATTAATAGAAGAAAGTGATATTAAGGAATAATTAAATAATTAAAAATTATTTAATTATGTAGGAAATATGCCAATTAGTGTGAAAATGTTGTTCACATGCTTAGGACATTTTTAACTATCCACCTACAAATGGTTAGCTCACAAACATCATAGATTGTTGAAACTAGCATGTAGAGGATAACTCAATATTTTTACATAATTTCTTTCTTTTTTGATCTCCTTTCTAAAATTTGATATCTCCTCTTCAAAATGAGAGGAAAACATTTTTATATGTGCTTTTTAATTAATCCTTTTGGGTAGGGGCCAACTTGGGGTCATTTTTAAATCATAAAAGTTTGCCAATAAAATTTTCAAAACATTCAAAAATTAGTTTTTTATTTTTAATTTTAAGGCGACCTACTCCCTTAACCAATACTTTTTGGCCTGAATTTATGGAGCTAACGGGGATTTTAATTTTTTTTTAATTTGGTTTTGAAATAAGAAAATTATTGTAATAAATTTTGTAAGCAAAATAGGGTGTCAAGGTAGTGTGAAATTGTCAAGGGTGACAATTTTTGACATTACAGGTGTCAAGATCCATATTTTTATTATATACCTCATGGTAACAATAAAGTGTTGAAATACATTGGGGTAGGGGAATTCCATTAAAGAATAATTTTAACTTGAGCTCATCTAACAAAGTGATTACCAATTGTTTTCCTATTGTTAAAGTTTAGAAATGAATTTTTATATACAAGGAGATAATTGTTTGGCTTCAAGAGGATAGGAAGCATGGTGAATCTCTAAAGTAGTTGCTTCAGATGAGTAGTGACAAAATTGAGCCAACTAGAACCCATGAATTTAGAAAATGTTCAAGAAGTCAAATTTTTAGCATTATTCCACGTCATAATCAATGTATTTGTTGACAATTATGTGGGTATAAATTCTAGACATGATGTGGTCTAGCATGGTCTAATGATTTATCAATGACATGTTCATAAAAAATAGCACTAGTTTTAGGAAAATATCATTTAATAAACAAAAAATGGTGAAGTGATTTGAAAGGACAATGTTTGAAAGGTTACTAAACTAGAATCCAAAAAAACAAGTAATATAAAATAAATGTTAAGAAATAAACATGACTATATAAAAAAATTTAAACACTCTATTACATGTGGAGTAATTTTTTTTACAAGTATATTATGTGGGCTATTTATGGTGGAAGAAAATATTGGGATAAAAATCCATAATTTATTGTATCTATAGTATCATCACTTCCTGGACCAATCACTTTCTAGAGCCTTAAATCATTAACCAGATTTCTTTTGAAAATTCCCAATACATGGGTGAAGCACCACATTTATCAAGTCTCACTTCAACTAAATTAAAATCATTTCATCTAAGACAAGTACCAATAAGAGTTGAATTAGTAATCATGCCCCTAATTTTAAATTTTATTGGAGATGAGAACATTTACTTTTGTGGTTGTTGATCCTTATCACACTTCCCTATGATGGTGTAATATGGTTCATGAGGCACATATAATTTTTCACTATCTATGTAAATAAGAATTTTGCTATCATTTTAAAGTAGTTCGTTTACTCAAGCGATACACAAGATAGCTTCAATAGATAATTGAAGGTAAAAATGTTGGAAGATCTCATAGAATCTATTTTGAAATCAAATGGTTAAGGCCTATAGCATTTCAAAGATTTTAGATCTATGATATACTTTTTTCTTGAATGAATATAAATAAATTATTCCTTTATGTAAAATTATGTTATACCATTGTGTATTGTGTTTTCATCTCCAATAAAATTTAAAATTAGGGGCACGATTGCTTATTCAATTCTTATTGGTACTTGGCTTAGACGAAATGATTTTAATGTGGTGTTTTCATCTCCTCCATTACTCTTCTCCATTTTTCTTTGTTTTCTATCATATTTTGTAGTGTGTAAGATATATGATAAGCTCAATATAGGTGATTGATAGCAAGATCTCAAGATAGATGATAGCAAAACTTTAAATATTCTAGTTAACCTTGAAATGGAATTGAAAGGTTCCTTTTATAGAAAATCCAACTCAAATCGTTGTTGAGTATTGAGTGATGAGGTATGATGATAAATGAATTATTTTAAATGAGAAGAACATTGTTAAAGATGGGAAGAAGGGATAGGGTATGTGCAAGATCATGATGGGCCAAAAAGTGGTTATATGTAAGCCATATGATGGCCCATGTGGCTGATGACTTTTTATTTACCCAAAATTGATGAAATGAAAAGGGTTTTTAGAGGAGATTCTCAGATTTCCACCAATATAAATTATACTTTACTTTGAATTTAATAAATAATTATTATTCATTTTCTATTAGAGTTACAATAAAGTCCTGATTGATAGGTTGATTGAAAAACATCTATAACTTTCGAATAGTATCACATTTTTTGAATCCAAAACATGTGTCACATTCTATGCTTCACATACTATAGGATTAAAAAAAAAGATTGAATTTCATGATTTTTTGACCAAGTTAAGCTGGTTAGATAGATGATATTTTATATTTTTTTTAAGTTGTAACAAAAAATTCATAATTCATTATTTACTTGGAAAAAATTATAAAAAATATGGATCAAATCATGACATGTTTCCTCTACTTATATCTAAAATCTTATAAAAAAATATTATCATTTTATTGTGGTTAGGGTGGTCAGACAGACACCTACTTTTATTTTTACCCTGAAATTTAAATACTACTGCATTGAAATTTCAAATTTTCACTAGATAGATTTATTTAAAAAAAAAAAGGTCTAGTAGTTTAGAAGCTACATTCAATTTTCTACAGATTCTATTTTTACATTTTTTTGAAATAATATAGATAAATTATTCAAAATTTTACGTCAAGTTGTCTAACACTAATTTTTTGTCTATTTATTGCCACTTAAGGGCCTATTTTTTCCATGATGATCTTGCACATACCTGACAAAAATCTAAGAAATTAGGTGAGAGACAGGGATTGGATAAGAATAAATAAATTAAACAATTACAACAATTATTTAGTTTAGGAGAGGGAAAATGAATAATTAAATAATTAAAAATAATTGTTTGATTATAGAAAGAAAAAGGGAAATGAAATATTAAATAATTAGGAACAATTATTTAATGATGTATGGAGGGAAATAATAAATAATTAAATAGTTAGAGACAATTATTTAATTATAAAGAAGAGAAAATGGTAAATAATTAAATAAATAGAAAAAACTATCTAATTATTGAAGAAACGAGATGAGAAATAATTAAATGAATAAAAATTTATTTAATTATAGATGAGAAGAAAGTAATTAGTGATGAAATCAAATAAAAGAGATTTATTTAATTAATTTGAGAAGAATAGAGATAAAGTGAATTAATTAAATAATATAAAATTATTAAATTAATAGAAAAAAATGATATTAGGGAATAATTAAATAATTAAAAGTTATTTAATTATTTAGGAAAGATGTCAATTAGTGTGAAAATTTTGTTCACATGTTAATGAAATTTTATAGTATCCGCCTACAAATGGTTAGCTCACAAACATCATAAACTATTGAAGCTAGCATGTAGACGATAACTCAATATTTTACCATAATTGTCTTCTTATTGATCTCCTTCTCTAAAATTTCATATGTCCTGTTCAAAATGAGAGGAATTTTTTTTTATATATGCATTTTATTTAATCCTTTTGGGTAGGGGCCAACCTAGGGTCATTTTCGAATCATAAAAGTTTTCCAATCAAACATTCAAAAAAAATATTTTGTTCTAGGGCAACCTATACCCTTAACCAATACTTTTTGTCCCTAATCTATAGAGCTAATGAGTATTTTAAAATATTTTATTAATTTGGTTGTGAAATGAGTAAATTATTATAATTAATGTTGTAAGAAAAATAGGGTGTCAAGGTAGTGTGAAATTGTAAAAGGTGAATCTTTTTGACATTATAGGTGTCAAGATCCATATTTTTTAATTATATACCTCATGGTTAGTAGAGGGTGAAAACACATTGGGGTAGGTGAATTCCATTAAAGAATATCTTTAATTTGAGTTCATCTAACAAAGTGATTACCAATTTTGTTTTCCATTGTTAAAGTTTAGAAATGAATTTTTATATACAAGGAGACAATTGTTTTGCTTCAAGAGGATTGAAAACATGGTGAATCTCTAAAGTAGTTGCTCCATATGAGCAGAAATAAAATTGAGCCAACTAGAACCCATAAATTTAGAGGAAGTTCAAGAAATGCATTTTTTAGCATTATTCCACTTCATAATCAATGTACTTGTTGACAAGTGTGTGGATATAAATTTTAGACATGATGTGGTCTAGCATGGTCTAATGATTCATCAATGAAATGTTCATAAAAAATAGCATTAGTTATAGAAAAATATCAATTAATAATAGAATAAATGGTGAAGTGGTTTGAAAGGACAATGTTTGAAGTGGTCAGATGTTAGAAGATTCAAATCATTTGTTCCTTTCATCTTCTGTTGCTCAAATTTGTTGGTATTTTGTCTTATCAAGGTTGGAGTTTTAGATGCCTCTACCAAATTCTTTATGGGACTTATTTTCTAGTTGGCCTAAACTATACCAGTCTTCGTTCTTTGCTTGCCTATGGGAAGTGATCCCCGCTTCGTTCTTATGGCCTATCTGGTGGGATAGGAATAAAAGCATATTTAGAAAGGAAAAATAGTCAATGGAGCATATTCTGTCTTCTTTACAAATTTCAATTTCTGAATCAATAAATGCCTATGTATCAAAAAATAAAAATACTACTTCATCCTTCTCTAATTGGGATTCTAAATCTCTTTCACATTGGCCTCTCATTGTTCTCCCTTTCAAGGGTAGCTTTTTCAATGTTTCAATCAAAATTGATAGAACCAAAGTTAAATGGTTATCTCCCCCTTTGGGATTTTTTAAACTGAATTTTGATGGTGCCTCAAGAGGCAATCCAGGTAGTTTAGGAGTTGGCATAGTGCTAAGAGATCATAAAGGTTTGGTTCTTAGTGCAAAATCCTACAAACTAGCAAATGGATTAAATAATGCCGTTGAAGCGCAGGCTTTACTCTATGGTTTGCGTTTGGCCCGGATTCTTAAAATCTCTCATTTAGAGATTGAAGGTGATTCCTTAATTATAATAAATGCTTGTAGGGAAGGGTATTCACATAATTTGATGCTAGCCTGTCTTTTAAAGCAAATTATCAAACTTTTGAATCTTTTTTCGCAATACAAATTATTGCATACTTATACAGAAGGTAACATGGTGGCTAATTTCTTAGCTAATGTGGGTTGTGATCAAACTGAAAGTGAAGTGGTTCATTGTGTTCAAATTGGGAAAATTGATGTTGTGTTGGAAAAGCTAATTTCAAAAGAGGAAGTCGGTATCTAAATATAAGCTATCATTGAATTTAATTTAATTGGAAGTATCAAGTTTGGAGGCGCCAGTTGGAAGAACCGCTTTTCTTGCAACTATCACTTTTATGGTTGATGATTTCAAATAAATGTTTTCACAAATTTTATGATATCAGTTGTTTTCCTATCCTGTCAAATTTTCATCATGTAGTAGCATGGTTCTATTCAATTGGTTTTGTGGTTTTGCTAATGATTATATGTTATGAAGAAGTACAAGATAGGAATCAACGGATTGGCATATCTGATGTGATTCTTTATTTTGTGGTTCCTCCTTTCTTACGATCAGGTATAAGCAATCATAAGATAAAACTATCTAAGTTGTCATGAGGTGGATGTCAATCAGCTACATGCTAAATTCATATGGCATAGTGAGTAATCGGCTATTATGCTTTGAAAAAGAAAAATTTGTGGTTCCTTTCTCCATTCATTCTTGTTCATGTAATCATAAGATAAAACTGTCTTGCCATGAGGTGGATGGCAAACAATATCATGCAAAATTCACATGGCATTACACTTGCTTTCTCCGTACCAGTTCTAAAGGAATTTTTAGATCATGGTCTTTTATTTCTGTACAAATGATTCAAAATAGGTTTGTCAGTCATTTCAGTTGGTACTTCATCAAATTTTCTCATGATAAGTTGGTAAGTTTACAAATTTCAAGGTAGCTCATAGTCTTTATATTCGGAGTTAATTTGGTAAGCTTACATATTATAAGGCAGCTCGAGCTTAGCATTGTTTTCTCATTCAATGTCTTTTGGAATTTCTGGTTCTAACTTCACCTATAGGCTTCTTAATGGAATATCCTCCGCATAATTTTAGAATGTGGCTCCTAGTTCAGAGCTGGGAGAGCCCATTTTTTGGTACGATTGATATGCGGTTTTTACAAAATGTTTTCAAATTCAGATGCTTGTGTGATTATAAATGTCTAATGTCCATAATTGGCAAAGCGGTTCTTCAGCCTAGATCAAGAAGGATGATCTTTCCATCCAATATTCTCTCAATCTTTTTGTCTAATGTCATGGATATCTTGCAGTGCTTTGATTCAGTAAATTCTATAGTTGATACAATGGTACATGCTATATTTCTGGAAAATGAGGCAATTCTTTCCAGTGCTTAGAAATATGTTTTCTTGCAGGGTCAAGGCTATGTGGGTGGTATTTTTCCTCCTCATCTTTTATTAGATAACACAAAAATTGTTAATGCTTATGATGCTTTAAAATTGTCTCTTGAATTTTCTGACCCCAGCCACCTAAATAAAGCATTATCAATGCTCTCTCATCAATTGGGAAGAGAAATGTCTAAAAGTTTCAAGGAGAAATTTCATTATATATCTTTTCTGCTTCATTATAATTGTTACCATGCAACATCTCCAGTTCAAAAAAGGGCAAGGAAAATGCAATATCCTTTCCTGGAAGGGTCTCGGTTAGAGACACTCGATCACTCTTTTGATGGCAACAACTTGAAGCTTGTGAGCAAGGCAGATTTTTCTCAGCCATAGCAAAATGATAATGAAGAACAGGGGGATAACAAGTTGTCTCAGCTAGAGCAGGATGATAATGAAGAATAGGGGGATAACGAGGAAGACTTCATGCCGATGGAGGAGTAACAAAAATGCAACAAAATTTTGAATGTGCATAGTTTTTAGTAAAATTAAATCATCAGCCATCTACTATTGTAAATCAGGAATTTTATTATCCGGATATGATTGTAAATTGGCATTTCGTTGTAGATTTCAAAAACAGAGTATTTTTATTTTCATGTTGGGCTATAACCAGAGGTTTTCTCACTGGCTCCCGGTATGTCCTTTGAGCCAGTAGATGTATAAGTTGATTAATATATAAATATATAGTGGCTTACCACTCCTATCTAAAAAAAAAAAGAAATAAACATGACTATATAAAGTTTTTTGAACACTCTATTACATGTGGAATAAACAATTTTACAAGTATATTATGTGGGCTAGTTATGGTGGAAGAAAATATTGGGATCAAAATCCGTAATTTATTGTATGTGCAGTATCATCACTTCCTGGACCAGTCACTTCCTAGAGCCTTAATAATTAGCCAGATCATCTCTTTTGACAATATCCAATACATGGGTAAAGTACCATATTTATCATGTCACACTTCAACCACATTAAAATCATTTCATCTAAGCCAAGTACCAATAAGAGTTTAATCAACAATCACGCCCCTAATTTTAAATTTTATTGAAGATGAGAACATTTGCTTTTGTGGTTGTTGATCCTTATGACACTTCCCTATGATGGTGTGATATGGTTCATGAGGCACATATAATTTGGCACTATCTATATAAATAATAAGTTTGATATCATTTGAAGTAGCTCATTTACTCAAGCAAGACACAAGATAGCTTCAATAGATAATTGAAGGTAAAAATGTTGGAAGATATTGTAGAATCTATTTTGAAATCAAATGGCTAAGGTCTATAACATTTCAAAGATTTAAGATTTATGATATATTATTTCTTGAATCAATATAAATAAATTAGTCCTTTATGTAAAATTTTGTTATAACATTGTGTATTGTGTTTTCATCTCCAATAAAATTGAAAATTAGGGGCATGATTGCTAATTCAACTCTTATTTGTACTTGGCTTAGATGAAATGATTTTAATGTGGTTGAAGTGCGACATGATATATGTGATGTTTTCATCTCCTCCATTGCTCTTCTCCATTTGTCTTTGTTTTCTATCATGTTTTGTAGTACGTAAGATATATGATAAGCTCAATATAGGTGATTGATAGCAAGATCTCAATATAGATGATAGAAAAACTTCAAATATTGTGGTTAACCTTGAAATAGAAAATTGAAAGGTTACTTTTATAGAAAATCCAATTCAAATGGATGGTGAGGATTGAGTAACGAGGTACGATGATAAATGAATGATATTAAATGAGAAGAACATAGTTAAGGATGGGAAGAAGGGATGATAATCTCAAAAATTAGGTGAGAGATAGGGCTTGGATAAGAATAAATAAATAAAAGAGTTACAACAATTATTTAGTTTAGGAGAGGGAAAATGAATAATTAAATATTTAAAAATAATTGTTTAATTATAGAAAGAAAGAGGGAAATGAAATATTAAATAATTAGGAACAATTATTTAATGATGGATGGAGGGAAATAATAAATAATTAAATAGTTAGAGACAATTATTTAATTATAAAGTAGATAAAATGGTAAATAATTAAATAAATAGAAAGAATTATCTAATTATAGAAGAAAAGAGATGATAAATAATTAAATAAATAACAACTTATTTAATTATAGATGAGAAGAAGGTAATTAGTGATGGAATTAAATAATTAATATTTATTTAATTAATCTAAGAAGAATAAAGATAAAGTGAATTAATTAAATAATATAAAATTATTCAATTAATAAAAAAAAGTGATATTAGGGAATAATTAAATAATTAATAATTATTTAATTATGTAGGAAAGATGTCAATTATTATGAAAATATTGTTCACATGTTCATGAAATTTTTCAGTATCCACCTACAAATGGTAGCTCACAAACATCGTAAACTGTTGAAGCTAGCTTGTAGAGGATAACTCAATATTTTCCCATAATTGTCGTCTTATTGATCTCCTTCTCTAAAATTTCATATGTCCTATTTAAAATGAGAGGAAAACATGTTTATATATGCATTTTATTTAATCCTTTTGGGTAGGGGCCAACCTAGGGTCATTTTCAAATCATAAATGTTTTCCAATAGAAATTTTAAACATTCAAAAAAATTATTTTGTTCGAGGGCGACCTACACCCTTAACCAATAATTTTTGTCCCTAATTTATAGAGCTAATGAGTATTTAAAAATATTTAATTAATTTGGTTATGAAATGAGTAAATTATTATAATTAATATTGTAAGCAAAATAGGGTGTCAAGGTAATGTGAAATTGCCAAGGGTGAATTTTTTTAACATTACAGGTGTCAAGATCCATATTTTTTTATTATATACCTCATGGTAACAATAGAGGGTGGAAACACATTGGGGTAGGTGAATTCCATTAAAGAATAGCTTTAATTTGAGTTCATCTAACAAAGTGATTACCAATTTTATTTTCTATTGTTAAAATTTAGAAATGAATTTTTATATACAAGGAGACAATTGTTTGGCTTCAAGAGGATCGAAAACATGGTGAATCTCTAAAGTAGTTGCTCCATATGAGTGGAAACAAAATGGAGCCAACTAGAACCAATAAATTTAGAGGAAGTTCAAGAAATGCATTTTTTAGCATTATTCCACTTCATAATCAATGTATTTGTTGACAAGTCCGTGGATACAAATTTTAGACATGATGTGGTTTAGCATGGTCTAATGATTCATCAATGACATGTTCATAAAAAATAGCATTAGTTTTAGAAAAATATCATTTAATAATAAATTAAATGGTGAAGTGGTTTGAAAGGACGATGTTTGAAAGGTACTAAACTATAATCCAAAAAAAAGGTCATATAAAAGAAATGTTAAGAAATAAACGTGACTATATAAAATTTTTTGAACACTCTATTACATGTGGAATAAAAAAAATTACAAGTATATTATGTGGGCTAATTATGGTGGAAGAAAATATTGGGATCAAAATCCATAATTTATTAAATATGTAGTATCATCACTTCCTAGGCCAATCACTTCCTAGAGCCTTAAACAATTAGCTAGATCATATCTTTTGACAATATCCAATACATGGGTGAAGCGCCACATTTATCATGTCGTACTTCAGCCACATTAAAATCTTTTCATCTAAGCCAAGTACCAATAAGAGTTGAATTAGCAATCATGCCCCTAATTTTAAATTTTATTGGAGATGAAAATTTTTACTTTCATGGTTGTTGATCCTTATCACACTTCCCTATGATGGTGTAATATGGTTCATGAGGTACATATAATTTGGCACTATCTATATAAATACGAAGTTTGATATCATTTGAAGTAGCTTGTTTTCTCAAGTGAGACACAAGATAGCTTTAATAGATATTTGAAGGTAAAAATGTTGGAAGATCTTGTAGAATCTATTTTGAAATCAAATGGCAAAGGTCTATAACATTTCAAAGCTTTTAGATCTATGATATATTGTTTCTTGAATCAATATAAATAAATTAGTCCTTTATGTAAAATTTTGTTATAACATTGTGTATTGTGTTTAAGTTCCCTAATTTCCTTCATGGTTAATAGTGTTTCATTAGAATCTCCAAATTCGACTATATTAAAATGTATTAATATGTGTACATAGTGACAAATGACATGATGTGGGAAAAAGTTGCGTTCATTCCCTACCTTCTATCCATTCACACACACACATTTATACATTCAATTTATCCTAAAAATTATTACATCCACCTATGCATTTGTATCTTGTCTCACTTTTATGATTCACACAATCCTAAACACCTAGCCTTATCTCACCCTTACGACTACACTTTCCTATAGATTATCCTTATCTATATGCCTATTACTATTACATATGCACATAGTTTTTATTGTAAGATTGAAATATCAAATTTAAACCTCTCCCTTTCAAGGACCAATTAAGAACAATATTGTTAAATACATTTCTACCCTTGCATTTAAAGACTTTCAATGCATTAATTTTACATATCAAATATTGATGAACCCTCTTTCATTCTAAAGAGGAATTTTTTTTTACTGTGTTACACTACAAAAATATTTTTGTTCTATAAACATTCTAGAAACATATACATAACTGAAATAATAATATTTTTAAATATTTATACTTGTTTCTATAAAACCGACCTATTAAAAAATATCTCCTTGTAATGTGTTGACAAACCTAAATAGTTATAACTACCATTAAGTATAGAATAACAAAAAAAAAAGGCAAAAAAAAAGACATGCCAAATTTGGTATCATCATTCCTTAATCATTCTTCAATTATAAAATTGTTTCAATTTACATTCTCACATTTAATTATTACAAGTATCATGCATACCCAACTTCAAATTAAATAATTTAAATTCATCTATATAGAATTGAGTGCATCTTGTTCAATTAAAGGGAAAATTTTCAACCTTGACATGTTGTGTATAACAATTCTTTTGTTTGAAACATAGGACCCGCTATATATGCTGAAACAATGGTAACTTAAGATAAATACAGTGTATCATAAATGTTGGGAATTCACCCAACTCTCACACCACCATTTCAGTCAACCCAGGAGGACTCCATCACCTCTCACCGTGAAACTGCACCTTCCATCTTCACTGCTCGCGAAACTGCGGTTTCCACCGTGATACCGCGACCTCCTTTGTCTTGTCTGTGTCAATGCAAGTTAACCATCAGAATGATGTTACCGTTGTACTGTGGTTAGTCTTTAGACCACCCACGGTGGCAAGGTGTCTACCGCCTCACCATAACTTGACTATATTTCCGACCACGGTAATGCAGTTACCACACTACAACAGTCTACTTGTCGACCTCTCACGGTGGAGCAATAACCACCGCAATACCTCACCATCCTTCTCTCTCCACCATGGTAATGCAGTATACCATCTCTTCAGTTGATGATAGTTAGTGGAGTCTGAGTTGGGTTGTATTAATTCGATGGGACATGCCTTTAATAATTTTTGGTTAATCATTTAATCCGATAGGACTTGTTTCGGTTGGCATAATGAATTTTCCTTTAATATTGTAATTAATGTGTATTGTCATGTTTTTTTCTTATAAGGTGGTGTATCTATAATTTTTTGATATAGATGAATGAAATATAGATTTCTCTCCACAAGAAAATTTTGATATGTCTATTCTGAGAATTTTTGGGTGTGTGTAAAATTCTGAGAGTAAATTTTATTTAATTATCTTTTTCTATTCGTTCACATGGTATCAAAGCCTAAGGCCATTTGTAGAGAGCTTGTTTAATCATGGCTGCAAGCACAAGCTTGTCTAATCCCCAAATTCCACAGTTAAATGAGAAGAATTATGACTACTGGTCTATAACAATGAGAGAATTGTTTTGTTCACAACATTTATGGGAGTTTGTAGAAAATGGGTTTCCAGAGCTTGTAGATGCAAAAACATATAATGCTCTAACTCAAACAGAGAAACATTTTCTAAAGGATAACAAGAAGAAGGACTCAAAGACACATTTTTTCATTCTATAAGGAGTACATGAAAGCATTTTTCCAAGAATTTCAGCCACAGCCAGGTCCAAGCAAGCATGGTACATTTTACAAATAGCTTACCAAGGAATGGACAAAGTTGAAAATACTAAGAAGAGAGTTTGAGACTCTGTATATGAGAGATAATGAGTCTGTAGATTTATATTTCACATAGATAATGAGACTAGTGAACCAGATAAGAACGCATGGAGAAAAATTAGAAGATGTCAAAGTGGTAGAGAAAATTCTGAGATGTTTACCCACAAGATTTGAATCAATTGCAGTCACAATAGAAGAGACAAATGAACTCACACAATACTCAATTGATGAGCTTTATGCTTCACTTATTTCTCATGAGAACAAACTCAGGACAACTAGTATGTCATTGGAGCATGCATTCAAGTCACAAGCTTCAATTAAACAAGGATGAGGCAGAGGTAGAATGAATTTCAGAGCAAGAGGAAGAGGCTTCAACAAAGGTGGAAGAAATGACTAGTCAAGTTCAAGTGGAAGAAGCAACAACCAAAACCCATCTCAATACTTTCCTCAAGGTCAAAGGTATGATAAATCTCAGGTCTAATGCCATTATTGTAAAATGTTTGGACATTACATGAATGAGTGTAGGAAGAAGTAGTATGATATGGGTAGACAAAATGCAAATTTTACTAAAGAGAATCAAGACCATAGACCAAATAAAAGCACAATATTTTTAGCCTATAATGTAGCACAAGCTAGTGAGAAAGAAGTTTGGTTCTTAGACTCAGGCTATAGTAATCATATGACATGGAGTTTAGAGTTGTTTACAAGTCTAGATGAGGATATTAAGTCAGATGTCACCTTGGGTAATGACAAAAAAGTGTAAGTTAAAGGAAAGGGTTCAAAAGTTAATATTCTGACCAAACAGGGGGAGCAAAAATATATCTCAGATGTTTATTTTGTGCCTGGTCTTAAACACAATTTGACGAGTGTATGGCAATTAGTTCAAAAGGGTTATATAGTGACTTTTGAAAATGGACTGTGCACAATTTTAGATAAATACCCAAGTAGCCATTTCATAGCTAAGATCAAGATGACAAATAATAGAATGTTTCCTTTGAGAATTCAGCTAGCCTTAAGCACAAAATATGCACAAGCACAAGAGGTGTGAACTATGATACAAATTGTCTTTTAGGTAGAAGTGAAGGATGAAAAATGGCTGTGGCACTTAAGATCCGGTCATTTAAATTTTGGTGGCTTGAATTTTCTTCATAGGAAAGGTATGGTTAAAGGAATTCCGTTAATTGAAGAACTCGAGATATTTTGTAAAGGTTGCATACTAGGAAAGTAGCATAGAGAGTCTTTCCCAATAGGGAAATCCACAAGAGAAAAACCCCATTAGAAATTGTTCATTCAGACTTGTGTGGTCCAATGTAGACACCTTCAATAGGTGGTAGTTATTATTTTCTGACTTTCATAGATGATTATTCAAGGAATACATGGGTCTATTTTCAAAAACAAAAAAGTGAAGTGTTTAATTTCTTCTGTCAGTGTTAAGTCTCTTGCTGAAAACTAGAGTGGTTATTTTGGCAAAGTGTTGAGAACAGATATAGGAGGTGAATACATATCAAGAGATTTTTTAAATTTCTGCAAAGAACATGGTATACATAAGCAGTTCACAAGAAGATACACACCTCAACAGAATGGGGTAGTTGAGAGAAAAAATAGAACCATAATGGAGATGGCTAGAAGTATGCTAAAAGTCAAGCATTTAACTAATGATTTATGGGCTGAAGTTGTATCTTGTGCAAAATACATTATGAATAGATACCCAATGAAAAGTGTGATGAATATTATTTCTGAAGAAGCATGGACTCATAAAAAACATAGTGTATCTCACATGAGAGTTTTTGGATGTGTTTCATATGCACATGTACCTGATGAGTTGAGAACAAAACTTGATAATAACTAAGAGAAATGGACTTTTGTTGGATATAGTGATGAATCCAAAGCATATTAGTTGTTCAATCCAACAACTAAGAAGGTTATAATCAGAAGAGATGTTCAATTATTTGAAGATGAAGCATGTGATGGAAGTAGAGAGAGAACAGTTAATGTTATAGTCAATATCCCTCAAGAAGAAAATGAAATTTCAGTTCCAGTAAATGTACCTACTATCCTAGTTCAAACTCAGATAAGTGGTCAACAATTGACACCAACAAGAAATGTAAGAGAAACAAAAAGAGGACTATAGATGCCATCAACAACAAGAACTTCTAGCGCAGGACCTTCAAGTCCACATTCTGCAGATTTGAGTGATCTTTCAAACCCAAATTTAGTAAACATGAGGAGACATAAGATCAGAAGTATGAGTGATATTTATAGTCAAAATGAAGGTGAGAATGATTCACAATAGTTCACACTTTTTGCATTTTATTCACAAGCTGAAGATCCAATTCATTATGAAGATGCAATCAAAGAGGAAAAGTGGATAACAAAAATGGATGATGAGATTAATTCAATTGAAAAAAATCAAACATGGGAGTTGCAGAGTCTTCCAAAAGACAAGGAAGTAATTGGTGTTAAATGGATTTATAAAACTAAATTGAATGCAAATGGAGAAGTGTAGAAGCACAAAGAAAGATTGGTTGTAATAGGTTATGCACAACAACCTGGAATTGACTATAATTAAACTTTTTCACCTGTATCACGTCTTGATACAGTCAAAATGATACTTGCCATAGCAACACAAAATAGATGGTCAGTTCACCAAATGGATGTGAAATCAATATTTTTAAATGGCTATCTTGAAGAGGATGTTTATATTGAACAACCACCTGGTTATGAGATATTGGGACAAGAAGAGAAAGTCTACAAGCTGAAGAAGGCATTGTATGGTCTAAAACAAGCCACAAGAGCTTGGTATAGCAGAATAGACAGTTATTTCACACGGAATGGATTTACTAGATGCAATAGTGAACCAACCTTGTATACTAAGATGAATGAAAATGGTGAAATCTTACTTATTTGTTTGTATGTAGATGATTTAATCTTGACTAGAAATTTGTCAGTTGATTTGTTTAAAGGAGCAATGATGAAAGAGTTTGAGATGACAAACTTAGGTTTGATGAAGTATTTTCTAGGCATTGAGGTAAATCAAGATGAAAATGGAATTTTTATTTCCCAAGAAAAGTATGCTGATGATGTCTTAAAAAGATTTCATATGTTAAATTGTAAATATGCTCCTACTCCAATGGTGACTGGTTTGAAGTTAAGCAAAGATGATAAAGGTTCAAAAATTGATTAAACTTTGTACAAACAATTAGTTGGAATTTTAATGTATCTAACAGCTACAAGGCCCGACATTATGTTTGCAGTTAGTTTAATTTTCAGATTCATGGAAACACCAAAAAATACACACTGGAAGGTTGGAAAAATAATTCTAAGATACATCAATGGAACGAAGATTTATGGAATTCAGTATTCCTGAACAAATAAATTCAAGTTATCTAGTTTCACAGACAGTGACTATGCAAGCAACATAGATGATATAAAGAGCATGTCTAGATATGCATTTCACTTTGAGACTGGAGTTGTTTCTTGGGCTTCTAAAAAACAACCAATAGTTATATTATCTTCAGCTGAAGCTGAATACGTAGTTACAACTAGTGCATCGTGCCAGGTTGTGTGGATGAGGAGAGTTCTCAAGGAGCATCAGATTGAATAGATTGAACCAACTATTTTTTTTGTGATATCTGTTCAACCATCGCATGTCAAAGAATCTCATGTTCCACAAAAGAAGTAAACACATTGACACACACTTTCATTTTATCAGAGAATTAATTAGTAGCGGGGAGATCATCTTAGACTTTTGAAGATCAGAGGATCAAGTTGCAGACATATTTACAAAGGAACCGGCCAAAGAAAGTTTCAGTTTTCAAAGAGAGTGACATGGAATTAAAAATGGCATGATTTGTGTTCAAGGGGGAGTGTTGGGAATTCACCCAACTCCCGCGCCACCATTTTAGTCAACCCAGGTGGACTCCATCAGCTCTCACTGTGAAACCATGCCTTCCATCTTCACTACTCGCAGTACCGCGGTGTCCACCGTGATACCGCAACCTCTTTTTGTCTTGTCTGCGGCAACACGAGTTAACCGTCAGAATGATGTTACCGTTGTACTGTGGTTAGTCTTTAGACCACCCGTGGTGGCAAGGTGTCTACCGCCTCACCGTGGCCTGACTGTTTGCTCACCGCGGTAATGCGGTTACCGTGTTACCATGGTCTACTTTTCGACCTCTCACGGTGGAGTGGTAACCATTGCAATACCACGCCATCCTTCTTTCTCCACCACAGTAATGCGGTATATCATCTCTTCAGTTGACAGCAATTAGTGGTGTCTGAGTTGGCTTGTATTAATTCAATGGGACATGCCTTTAATACATTTTGGTTAATCATTTAATCCGATAAGACTTGTTTCGGCTGGCATAATGAATATGCCTTTAATATTGTAATTAATGTGTATTGCCGTGTTTTTTTTTATAAGATGGTGTACCTGTAATTTTTTGATTTAGATGAATGAAATATAGATTGCTCGGCAGAAGCAAAAGTTGATATGTCTGTTATGAGAATTTTTCATGAATAATTTTTGGGTGTGTGTAAAATTTTGAGAATAAATTTTATTTAAATATCTCTGCCTATTCCTTCAATAAATAATAATTTGGCGCTGCACTTTTTTCCTATAGCGAAGCATTTGATTTGGCCGAAGGCCAGTAAGTCTATAAATATTGCTATCCATAGATAATAATACACCTAAACTAGCGTTCACAAGTTTTAATATCTTTATATATGCAGCAGTCCTCTTCTATACAATATTTTTCTCTGTAGATGATTTACTAGCGACACATTGTCTGTTTCAGCCAAAAATCTAGAATGATAGAATCCCATTTTTAATAGAAACGTAATGAGTACAATATAATTCCATCACTAAGATTCTGCCACGATCTATTCCAAACTTATAACCTTGAAGATTTCGTTGATCGTGAACATGCACTCAGTTTAAGCTTGTATTCATCTAGAAGACCAGAAGAAGCAAAAGATTTAAGCAGACATGATTGCTTTATCAAAAGTAGACTAATGGGCTGTGATAATTCATTTCTCAAATGCGAAGGGACCCCGGTTCTAGAAAAAGAGAAACTAAAAAGCCCAAAATTTAGGGCGTCAGTAATCTACCACGCTGGCTGTGGCCCAAATCCAGCAATGAGATACCTTTATTTGTAGTGGATTACACCTCTCACTTCCTGTGTAACCATCATCAATTTCATTCTCTTACTTCAAACATATTCAATTAAAATATGAAGAGAATTACTACACGAGGGCAAGTTTCTGTTTTATATTCCCTGTTACTTTCAGACGCGTATTGAGTGTATTATGTCAATCTTTATCAAGACCAGATGCATTCCAATACTTTGCTTTATTTCACTTCAGTCAAAGACGTTACCTATGCTTGGTCTTTTCATGAAGGCAATGCCTGTGGTTCACAATTAAGCCTTTGCTTCTTCTACTTGTGTGAAAAGAGTGCCACAGTCAAGACTGCAAATTGATAATTCTAGTTTTGCCTTCCTCATTTGAAATGTAACCCAGTTTTCCAATAGCATCACTCAAAGAGAATCTCCTCATATTAAGAAATATAATGTATTTATATCGGTCGAATTCTACCACTAGTTACTCTGGTCCAACTTATAGGATCATAGTTCAAAGATTCCACCCTCTTTAATCAATAGACAGAGACATTCAGTTTGTATGACATATTTAGTAGTTATGCAATGTTTCTGCAATTTTTAACTATTAATAGTATTTTGAGGAGCATTAATGTTCTTTATGGTTAATTTTATAATAGTGTTATCTTAATAGTAGTATTATCATCTGGGTGATTCTTATTTTATAATATATTTGTACCTGTTTGTAATATATATTATAATTTTATAAATCTTCTCAAGAGTTACATTCTTTTTTTTTTTTTTTTGTCCTTCTTCTAAACTATAATAGTGGTCCTCACTCTGCTAGATCCAATATCAACATTAATATTATTATCCATTTTATTATTAACCATATTATTGTTTTCCTTTTACTCTTTTTTCTCTTCTCTTTCCTACTTATTCCTCACATTTAACTTCTATTATTATATATTAGGTTGGGAATGTTCTAGAATCAATTATATTATTTCCTTGATCTTATGATTGATGATGAAATGTGATCTATTTTATTAGAAATATTCTCAAATCACTTGTATAAACTCTGGAAATATCATCTTTTATAAATATATATAATGTAAAGCTGTAAAACTATCGCTCCAAAAAAAATTCTAATGAGTCAAATCTTTTAAATAACATTCCACACATCTCGGTTTCAAATCCTGTTTAATCTACAATGAGTGGATGACATGTGCAAGTTATGTCTAACTATAGTGTACTACGAGTAGCTTCTCCAGGTCACTTGGCTATGGAATCTCTGATGAAAATAAAAAAAGTTGCAAAGGTTCGTACAGTAATGTAAATCATGTCATCTAAAGGATTCAATATTATCTACATATCCGTTGCATATGATCGTAAATTATGGCATTCGAGGGCGGCTGCTGCTCCTATTCTTTTGTTTCGCATGGTTTCAAACATTTACGCGTTAAATTGTCAAACCACAAATAATGATTTTATCGAGCAGATTAGTGAAATTCATTTAATAATTTTATATGGAAAAATCTAATATTGAGACACTTAAACACACTGTAAAACAATCAAATCATAAAAGCATCATGGTATTAGTAGTTCATACATGTAAATAGTTGATGTATTGACTTTAACACGTCGATTTTTATAAAAATCGTATATATTATTACTTACAAATTGTATAGAACAGGTGTATATGAGTCATCAAACAAAGAGTTTAAATGAGAGTGGGTACATTAACTTCAATACATCAACTCTTTTATGTTGGAATACAGGAGGCATAAAAGAACAAACACAATTTCATTCAAATTTAAACACTAAATTTAAGAATTTGAGACATAGACACAAGATCCAGAAAAATTCATATTATCTTGATTTTCAAAACATATTTCTATCACACAGAGCTTCGGCTCTTCTAGTTATTACAATCCTGCTTCTGCAAGTTATATTTTTTTTTTCCACAGAGCTTTGGCTTTTCTTTTCTCTGCTCTTGAGAGCATTCCTTTTCTTTCACATCACGTCACACACTTTAAAATTACAAATACAACATCTATATATAAAAATACACAGCAGCCCAAAAAGACCCTCATTAAATACAATAATAAAAGTCATTAAGAAAACCAAGTAATCAAAGTCCAAACACATTAAAAATATGTCCTATCGATATAAAAATCCGCTAGCTCATACACCATAAAGTACTGCCTCCACAACCATCAAAAACCGCGCTACCGCGCATGAAGCAAGATAGGTATGCTGTACCGCGGGGTACCTCACTACTGCGAGGGGCGCCGTACAAGACCATGGTATCGTGGCTAACTGCGCTACCACATATGGCAAAGAGGAGAGCCGCGGTATAGCGGTAACACCGCGTTATCGCGAGGGGATGACGAGGAAGCCGCGGTAAGGCGGTGAAGCGAGGATATCGTGCTACCGCGGGGAGCTAGTAGGCTACAGTATGGCAGTAATACCGCGGTACTACGAGCAACGAAAAAGCACGGTGGCAGTATGGCGGTAAATCACCCAACCGCGGGGGACAAAATGAACGCCGAAGTATCGCGGTAAAATATGAAGTTGGAATTATTTCCAACATTTTACAAAATAAATACACCTAAACAATAAACTTTCAAACATATTTTCTTAAATCATACAAATGTATAATAAATAAAAATAAAAATAACAGGAGTAGACATCATTATCATAGATGCCAAAGCTAATTGAGTATATATCTGAGTTTCATTAAACAACCAAAATCTCAGCCAATGTGTTCTAGAGAATGTAATTCAAGTTGCTGAATATAAATAGCTTTGCCAATTATAATAGACTTCTACTAGATAGCCAATTTCAACAATAGTTCCACAGTAATTATTTCTTTAAACAGCTAAAATCCCAACCAATGTGTTCTAGAGAATGCAATTCAAGCTGCTGAATATAAATAGCTTTGCCAATTATAATAGACTTCTACTAGATAATCAATTTCAACAACAATTCCACAGTAATTATCAAGTAAGTTTGCGATATTTTTAGTGAAAATAAAATCAAAGGCAAGCTACCCCATTAACTATTGATTTTTGGAAAGAATAATCTTGGCCATGTTCCCTTGAGATTTGTTCTTATATCAAAATTTGCAGGTATCGATGGACTTTCAAATCAACATTTTCATTTAGACTCAAAGTAGTGGTTACATTATGAGAACGACTACCAAATGTGCAAACAACTCTTTACATATCTTAGGATAGTTAAACTTTGGTTGAGGCTCTGATATCACACATAGATTATCTCTTACACCCAAAACTGCAAGTATCAAAGAATTTCCAAATCAGTATCTTTATTTGAACCCAAAATAGTGGTTAATCCATAAGATGAATTCCCAAAAATACAACAGTTAATCTAACTTTCAATCCCCTACTATGATGTAATTATATATAAGAACAACAATTTTCTATATATTTTTTTAAGTAACAAAAATTATCTGAAATTTAGATTGCAAATATAATTTTTTATTGTTATTTTAATTTTATGCTAATGTTACTAATTTATAACATTTATTAGAGTAAAAGAAAATTAATATTTGAAATAACCCAGACCCATACCAACGATAGATTTACCAAAGAGGAGCTAGTAGCTTAGTTGGTAGAGAACTCCAACAATAAATGGATGGCTCTAGGTTTAACTCATAGCTAGTACATATGAGTTGTAGCTCAACATGTGGTATTAGAGTCAGGCTAGGAGCTCCAAGCACCTATAATGTGGCTTAAGGTGGTGTTGGAAATAATCCACACCCAAAGCAATGATGGGTTGGCCAAAAGAGATTCAATAGCTTAGTTGGTAGAGCACTCTAGTAGCATATGGATGGTCCATATGAGTTGTAGCTCACTGTAGTGTAGTAAAATGCATACCCTTTCATTTTCACGCTTGTTTGGGTTTGTCTTGCTTTGTTTATCTTTATTTATGTCTTAATTAGTACTATTTTGCATCCACAAGCCTAATAAATTACATCTTTTATTGGCTAATCCTAACAAACATCAAAGGGTAAATGATAATTTAATGTTTATGGTTGTGTGCCCTTGATTTTTGGGTTGGGACTAGGACACCACCTAGGGCATCTTTTTCCCCCAAAGTTCTTGGGACGCTCTTTTCAAAAGCACCTTAAATGGGCCCCTTTTTGGAGTATGTGCCCCAAGTTTCAAGCCTCGGGACTAAGATGCCACTTAGGGCATCTTAGTCACCCTTAAGTTATTTTTGGAATTTTATTTCAAATCTTGGCATGATTTAGCCTCCTTTAATTAATGAATTCATATGCCAGCTTGTTGTGGTGTAAGTTCAAGACATTAAGCATGGATAAGTATAAATACAAGGTTCTTCCACTCATTTTCTCCTAACAAGCATTCAAGTATTCATCCTTATGAAAATTGGAGTCCACAAGAGCATTCAAGAGAAATTCATCTAGCATTTGGAGTCATCATCAAGATTCAAGCATCATTTCAAAGATATTCTTGCATCATGTGTGTTTTTGAGCTAACATTTGTGATGTAGGG
Source organism: Sequoiadendron giganteum (assembly GCA_007115665.2). Taxonomy (NCBI): domain Eukaryota; kingdom Viridiplantae; phylum Streptophyta; class Pinopsida; order Cupressales; family Cupressaceae; genus Sequoiadendron; species Sequoiadendron giganteum. The sequence goes on along the minus strand of CM021103.1, from coordinate 127,161,009 downwards.
TTTTGATTCAAGCAAGCAATTCATGTCAAGATCTATCAAGTATTTCTTCAATTCAAGAACTACATTCAAGGTAGCCACTTCACACAAGTTTGCAGATTTTATGAGAAGGGTTTGGTGAGTTACAAGATAGCACTTTGTGCATTGATCATTTTCCTCCATTATTTTACTTAATTCCAAGGTTTAATTACCAACAAGGGGTTTGCCCAAGGAAAACCCCCATTTACTAACAATCAACAAGTTTTTCCTCTCTTGAATGTTTGTGTTTGCAAATTTAGGTGGAAGATCATTTGAAGTGAAAAGATGTAAAGTTGCAAAGTTATATTACAAAGTTGTCATCTTCACGGAAAGTCACCTACAGGCAAAATCTAGAAGTTTTAGGATTGAGGATTTGAGAAGAAGGAATTGTAGACATTGAACCTTAGGATCACATTTCAAAGTTGCAGAAATTTAGATCGAGGCTAAGTAGGTAGTAAGGGTGTCTTAGTCCTCCAAGTGGTATTTTGTAGAGATTCTTTGAGATTCTATTTCGGCATCCGAAGATTCTACATCTGCCTCAAAAAATAGTAGTGAGACTAAGACAATAGTAAGGGAACCTTAGTCCTCCCCAGCATAATTTGACAACATTTTTAAATTTCTAGAATTCTCATCACATTTCCAAACTTTCCAGGTACACACATCCTAACTTGTTGTAACTTAATTTTATCATTTTCATTCATCATTTGGCTTGCATTACTATGTTTTTTGAGTTGAATGTTAAGTTGTCTTTTCCATTCTTTTGCTTGGTGGTGAGCCCTTCAAAGCCTAAGGAACCCCTCCTAGGTCTTCCATGTTCAGAATTGACTCACCTTTGTGTTAATAGTAAATCCAATTTGGGGTCCTAGAACATCCATGAATAATGTTTTGGGGAAAATTAGTGTTATATGACCTAAGTTATAAAGCATCCATTTCCCTTACATTTCATTTTTGTGAACCTGACAGTTTGGACATTCATTTTTTTGATTTGGAGTTCACTAAGGTCCTAGATCTATGTTGCATTCATTCTTACATTGCATCTTGCATTAGTGAAAGTGCATATAGGTTGCATTTTTTCTTTGTTGCATCATCTTATCTCATTGAAAAATTGAAAAGTGCATTGCCAATTATTTTAATTGTATTTAGGAACATTGTTATTGTATTCAAAAATTAAAAAAATTACATCCAATCGTGCATTCAATTGCTTGTCATTACTCAATTTCTCTTGCATTCATTTGCATAGTTTTTTGTTTCTAAGCATCAGGTCCCTGAGTAGGCAACCTGGGAACACTGTTAGCAACTTAGATTCTATTATTTTTTCTACAAAAATCCTCTACTAGGATAAAAATGCCCTTACTGGCATCTTAGTCCCTCTATGGGTTTTTTGCTCAAAATCTTGTCTGAGTTGTTTTCATTTTGTTCCAATTTTTGGAACCTCATAATTTCACTACTAGGACCAAGACACCATTATTGGTGTCTTAGTCCCTATTGACTTTTAAGTTCAACTTTTTAGGGTTTAAATATGTTTTTTTGTGCTTTTATTTTCTTTCATTGGTTATCTGTTTCAATGGGTTGACCTTTTTTTTCATGCATTTTACTAAATCTAGCCTAAAGTGGTTCGTTTCATGCATTGACTCATTCCAAATTGGCATTCAAAACATTTCATTACATAGTGTAATTAGTATATTACCTTGTTTGAAATCTCAAAATTATATTTATGTTGGAATGTGTTGAGATGATGTTGATTTCTTGCTGTCATTAATGGTTGTCATAGATGTCAACATATCTTGGTTGTGTGACTGATATTCTATTTTGGTGCTTTGGTGATTTAGATTATCCTAGTTCCAGATGTTGTGTTGTAATGATATATCTTGGGTTGTATTTGTCTTGGTCTCATTACTCTTGTAACATAATGAGATACATTCTTTTGGGTTTGGACCGATCTGGTAGTTGGTTAACGTGTTCTGGCACATGGTTTGCATTGTAACGTGTATATCTTATTATGTGGTTCTGGATATCATGTAGCGTGTTGATTTGAATGAGGAGGTTATGTGTTGTTCAAGTTTCATTCCTCTCCACCGCAAGAATGTTTTTTTGGTGACCTAATTCAATTTATACTTGGATGACTTAGAAATTATGAAATTGTGTTTGACCGACTTGGGAGATTATGGAAGCATGGAATGGTATTTAAGTATAATATTTTTCTATTTTATGAAGGTAAGAATGATGAATCTGAATTTGAACATATAGACATTGTTAAGCATGTGAAAGTGTATGACCAGAGGGAGGAGATAGTGAGATTCTATCTAGTGTCATTTTTGGTGACAGTTCTTTTTAGTGGTGGATTCCTTTTCATCATTCTTTTGGCAGTGAGCCTCTCTCTTCTGGCAGTGAGTCATTTTTTGTAGGCAAAGAGCCTCTATCTTTTGGCAGTGATCCTTTTTGTATCTTTGGCTATTATAGTCAGTGAACCAAAAAAATTATGCTTTTTGGATGATAAAGGGATGGGTTCCCTACAACTTTCTAGGGTTTTCACCTAGAAGGAAGAGGACTTCCCTTTGTGGCAAGCATAAATTTTGTGATTCATTCAATTGTTAGGAATTGAAATGGGATTGAATGTGCTTATGATGAATGATGCTAGATTTTGTAGTCTTGTAAATGAAGCTAACTATTACATGCAACCTAATGAAATCTATATTGTTGGAAAAAATAAGATGTAATGCAATAATGATAAAATTAAGACTATTCAAAGCAATATAACCTAATAGATCAAATGAGTGCACATGGAAACTATTGTAGACCGATGATGCTAAATTTTGTAGTCTTGTAAATGAAGCTAACTATTACATGAAACCTAATGAAATCTATATTGTTGGAAAAAATAAGATGTAATGCAATAATGATAAAATTTAGACTATTCAAAGAAATATAACCTAATAGGTCAAATGGGTGCACATGGAAACTGTTGTAGACTGATGAGGAAGTTGTGGAAGTCTCTTAAAACCTAGAAAATATAAATTTTGAGCCTACTGGGACACTTACGCCAAGCTGGGTGACCTAGTCCCTTTTTCAAGAAAACTGCTCCAGACTCCATTTCAACCAATTGGGTACTCAAATCTGCAAAAATATTTGTTAGGAACCTCCAGTGGGACTAGGTCACCACTATGGGAGACTTATTCCCTTTCAACTTTTCTGGAAAATTGAAAGTGGACACAGAGGCCTATGATTGTGTTTTGTTTCTCCACGGGAATTTGGACTCGGACCTGCAAAATAACCTACAAAATAGAGTATATTTGAGTTTCGAATTTGGGGTTTTCCTTGGACAAACCCCTAGTTTGTATTTAAACTTGTAAAGAGATAGAAAATCTGCATAAACCCTAGCCCTAAGTGTATCTAGAACTAGGAAAACCCGAAATAAGACAAAACCCTATTCTATTGTGCTAGAATAAGATGCGTGCAAAAGATTTGGAATGATGCAAGACTTCAATCTAAGAAACCCTACAACATTACAAATGAGTGTAAAAGGAATGCAAATGAGATGCAAACCTCAAATCTGAAAATGGGATAAAAATAGGAGATGGAGTCACTTTGAAAACACACTTTAGGTGTCATTTGGTGGCTAGTTGCACCTCCTCAACCTAGATTTCTCCATGAATCTCAATAGGCATCTATGTTCAACCTTTGGTAATGTGTGATCTTGAATGTGAAGTGAACTTGAAGACCTGCAAAAAGCCCTACTTTGTTGTCCTTCAATTTTTGTTGTGAGAGAGATGAAACTTCTTGAGGAAGATGTTTTGCACTTGATTCTTGAAGTTGCTTGTGAAAAATGACCAAGAGAGCTTGCAAAATGACCTAGGAACATGTATTTATAAGCAAAAAATACCTAATTGTCGATAATTTTGACCTAAGAGGCCGACACCCATTAGGAATTTTTGGCAAAATATACATTTTCCTACTTAAAAATGCAAAAATCCTCAAAAAGGTCTAGGTCACCAACTTGGGTGACCTAGTCCCACCAAGGGATTTTGAAGTGGGATTGGTGATATTTGAATATTTTTGATGTTGTTTGTTGAGGGTTGAATGATTCCTTAGGTATAGCAGGCCTCAAAGTCAAAAATAACTAACCTTCGGGGGCCTACAAATGTTGTTTTGGGGTGATTATTGATGAAAGGGGACGTAAAGTAGGACCAAAACGGGCACAAAATTATCCTTTCCTTGAAAGGTATACAATTTTTGGTGACACATTTAGCCTCCAATTTACTTCCCATATGAACCTACATGCATATGTAAGCTAAAGGACTCTAAAAAAATAATGCACCTTATTTTTATAAAAGGATACTCATTTAATGATGGGAGAATGAAGCCCCCAGTGTAGTTATCTGCAAAACCACAAAGTTAGGAACCACATCCTGCAAAACAAATTCGTTAGAAATTCAAATACCCTCTTATCTAATTCCTAGGGATCAGAATAAAGGGTAGATGTATGCCCCCCCTTGATTTCCCTTGCTTTATGGAGGTGGAATCAAGGTAGCAATCTAGCCACATCAAATGAGGATATGCATATCGAAGGGAATTTCCAAGTACCATGCCACATGATGATAGGTGAGTGACGATGTAGGGAATGGAAACATGATTTTGATACAACAAACAACATAAAAAATGGAGCTCACTAGCACCTGGTATGTTGATTTGAATGGAAAGCACACTAAAATGTTCTAACATGGGAAAGGTACAAATGTGCATATATGTGAAATGAGATAGAGTTAAAAGAAATGAAAATAGAGTAAATTTTCACTTGTTCATTTAACTTTTGTAGCATTTGAGTGAAGAGGAGAGAACAAGAGGATGTCAAGCACACATGGATTCACACCTACTAGATTGGATGCGTTGTGGGACAAGGTAGCTAGTGGCGATCAGATGCATGAGGTGAGTTGATTCCAGAGCCCTTTCCTTGTGATTTTTCAATTATGGAATGGATTTAGTGCATGTTTAGGTTAGATTAGGATCTTGGAAAACAAGTTTTCCTTTTTTTCGCAAGTGTCCCTTTTGTTCGCAAAGTGTCCTTTTTGTTTGCAAAGTGTCATGTTTCTTCGCAAATTGTCCCTTTTGTTCGCAAAGTGTCTTGTTTCTTCACGAAGTGTCCCAAAAGTGTTCTGAAGTGTCTAGGGCCTTAGAAAATGCACACTAGAATAACATTAGAACACTTGCATGATGAATTAGAGTAGAATTGAAGATATTAGATGATTTAGATAACATATTTTCATGATTTTGACAAGTACCCACACAATCTCATCAATGTCTTGGTGGGATACAACTGAGGTTCCTGAGAGACTTGGCTCATGCTTTATCAGTGGCAAAGAGAAAGCATCTACAAGAGGTGGGGATATACTAGGCATACCTCATGCACCCCATGAGGTATCACGATGTGATGCTGATGGAATTGTGTGAGTGTTGGAATGCTGATACTTGCACCTTCCATCTACCCACAGGAAAGATGACCATTCCCTTAGAGGATGTAAATAGGATAATTTGGGTACCTATTTAGGGGGAGTGGGTGCCCCTCCAAAGGTGTCAATCTTTCCATGAGAATCAATCAGACATGCAATACTTTCTAGATGGACCAGTTCATGATGACAGAGTAGTTAGACGGATCAAATTAGCCATGCTAATTTATTCACGAGCGCCAATAGTGAGGTGGATCGTGATGCATACTGTAGCATTGGTCTTCCTACTAGATGGATGAGTAACACACCTCGAGGGTAGGCTAGTGCAACTATTATGGGGGATGGTAGAGCATCAGACAATGTACGCCTAGGGATGGTGCATCCTAGCTCATTTGCATTATGACCTTGGGTGATTTTTCTTTCGGGAGCTAGATAGCATGGTACATTATACACTTTTGTAGGTGTGGTGTCTGGAGCATATGACATGTACCAGGTTGGTTGGCTTCCCATGTTTGATAGCGGTAGGCTATCCATGGGCATTTGGTTATTCACTACAATGACTATGGCAGTATGATGATCTACACTTTTGGCAAGTGAGATTCGATCGACTAGAGGAGGGTGACATCTTGTGGAGGCCATATTAGTTTGTACTATAGTGGCCAGATCACACCAGACAGTTAAGGAGACTACAAATGGATAGGTTTTTAGTGGGGCGACATGATCACATAGTGTGGCCTTTCTACTATGATTGGGTGATGAGACAATTTGGATAGGTACACACATCACCCCAACCAAGGTCATCATTTAGGAGATCAGTTCAGAGTTCCTAGAGGCCAAGTGATACAACACGGTTCACACTAGATGATATCATCTGGAGTGACCCTAACTAATTGGATTATGATCAGCCACCAATGGATGATGAAAATGATGTTGGTGTCACATGGGATCATGAGGAGTGGTGGATGGCATCACAACCAAATCCAGTGTTTCCAATGGATGATCTAGTGGGAGATGCAGGACTTGTACCAAATGACGGGGATGGGAGGGAGGACAGAGACGAGGAGATATGATATAGGGTGGAATATATATTTATTGATATTATTGATGAGGAGTATGATGAGGATGAAAACCTGAATTACGATGAACAGGAGGGAGAGGAGGAGGATCAAGATCAGGGTCTAGAGGAGGAGGAGGAGGATAGAGGTTAGGTGCCACCCCTGAGTGATGATGATGAGGCAATAGCTAGGGACTGATATGAGTGGGGAGAGGTCTCACCCATCCATATGACTAGATCCTAGATAGTAGCAATGGCAGGTGTCTGCACTCATAGCTGAGGGGAGGGTAGCACATCATCCATGCCCCCTACACAGGATGAGGTGGACATTTCTCATCCTAGCAAAGATATAGGTGATGATATTTAATGTTGGTGTATACTATATTTTTATGTATTATTTGATGCATATATATATATATATATATATATCATGATGTGTATTGATTAAATTTTGTTTCAATTTTGTAGGGCCCTCAAAGGATTGGCAAGAGCTCTACCATCAGGCAACCACATAGATAGTGTTAGAATCTTTCGACGAAGAGGATATGGAATCTGATTATGTGCCCCCACCAATCGTGGAGCGAGATCTAGAGACGTTGAGACCCTTCACAAGATTGTGGGAAGTATATGAGGTCTTGAGGAGATAGATCCATCGAGTCAGAGCTGCACCACAGGCACAACCATCACAAACTCTAGCAAAGGTGGAGAGAATAGAGAGAGAGGTTGCATGGCTACAGGAGGAGAGGGACCAGATAGAAAGAGAGCAGTGGGTGACACTCGTGCAGATGGAGGGGATGGAGTTCACATTTAGATTTGAAAGATCACAATCATGATCACACATGACCATCTCTCATCGTCCTACTATTGATGCAACGTGAGTACCAAATCCTGAGGGATCTAGTAATCACAGTCCTCAGTGGCATTGTATATCATGATGAGATGCACAATTTTTTTTTTGATATATATATATGCATTTTTGATGTTACATATTGTGATTTAATGTGTGGATGTTGAATATCAATTGATGTGATTAATTAAATAGGATTATTTAATTAATGTCTCCATGTTTTAATGAGATTTATATGATCTAATTAAAAACCTAGTATAGTTTCAATTAGATACAACATCAAGATTAAGTATTTAATGCACTTATTTTCAGTAACATAACACATAAGAAGAAAAATTGAATAGTGGGTAAGTGCATGGATCTGTGACACAATTTCATTGTCAAATTGTAAAAAAAGTCGTAATAGGCCATATTGCACTCACCAAATTTGGAGAGCGCCAAATTTGGCACTCGCCAAATGGCTTGAATTTTGCAATGACTGAACAAGTGTGAGTTCTCTTTGTTTTTGCAATGACTTTTGGAATACATTTTTCTAAACTCTTTCATTTTCTTTTTCTATACTAGGGAAACTATTTCATTTTCTTTTTCTCTACCAGGGAAACTATATACATGAAATAAAAATTTAAGTATAAGTTGAAATTTACATATGTACATTTACTTTCTTATACTTTAAGTTATATTTAATGTATATAGGCAGAATTTTTGAGAGTGGTTTCAGATTTGTAGGAGTTATAATGCAAATTCTAGTTTTTGGAAGATCTTAAAAATTTCAGACTTAGTCAAATTGTAGTAATCAACAATTCAAATTTCATTAATCAGGAGGTCAAATTTTAGTAGTCAGTAAGTTGTATCATCTTTCTCTTTCACTCTCTCCTTATCTATACTCTCTATCTTTCCACTCCCTCTCTCTCTCCCTTCCTACGACTCTCCCCTCTCTCTCACACACACCCCTCTATCTCCTCCCTACATCTGCATCCCTCCCTTCCCTCTCTACTTCTCTCTACCTCTTCTCTCTACATCTCCTTCCCTCTCTACTTATCTTTATCTCCCCTCTCTCTCTCTCTTTACCTACTTCTCCCTCCATCACTTTGTATCTCACTTATGTCTCCCTCCCTACCTCTTTCCCTCTCTACTCTCTATCTCTCCTCTTCCTCCCTCTACCTACATCTCTCTCTCACTCTCTATCCCTCTCTTCCCCCTCTTTCTCTCTAACTCTCTCCTCTCTACCTCATAATTCTCTCTCCCTCCCTCCTTCCCTCTCTACTTCTCTCTATCTCTTCTCTCCCTCCCTCTCTCGACCTCACCCTCCCTCCCCTTATTTTTGTCTCTCCTCCCAATCTCTCTCACTATTGTCCCTCCCTTCCTCCCCCCTCTTTCTCTCTCAATTTCTCCTTTTCTCTATCTCACAATTCTCTCTCTCAAACTCACACACACACCTTTATCTCCCTCCCAACCTCTCCCTCCCTCCCTGCCCTCTCTATTCTTTATCTCTCCTCTCTCATTCCCTCTCTATACCTACCTATCCCTCCATCAATCTCTCTCTCCATCCATCTCTATCTCACTTATGTCTCCTTCCCTACCTCTTTCCCTCTCTACTCTCTATCTCTCCTCTCCCTTCCTCTACCTACCTCTCTCTTTGTCTCGCCATCCTTCTCTTTCTCTCTCACACTCTCCTCTCTATCTCACCATTATCTCTATCTCTACATATCACCCCCTCCTCTCTAAATCACCATTCTCTCTCTATCCCACTTTCCCTCCTTCCCTCTCTATGTCTCACTTATCCCTTTATACCTCTCCCTCCCTCTAACATCCCTCTCTCTTTTATCTCTATTTCCCATTCTCTCCTTACCTCTATACTCTCTATCTCACCACTCTCCATCTCACTCTCCCTCTCTCCCTCCTATCACTCCCTTTCTCATTTCCTCTCTACCTACCTCTCCCTCCACTGCCTATCACTCTCTCTACCTCTCTCTACCTCCCCCCTCTTTGTCTCTTACTCTTTCCTTCCCTCTCTAATCTCTATCTCTCCCCCCTTCCCTCTCCATTATCTTTCTCTCTCTCCCTCTTCCTCTCTCCCCTCATCTTCTCTCCTCTCACTCTCTCTCCCTCTCAGACACACTCACATCTATCTCCACTCTCTACTTCTCTCTATCTATCATCTTTCTCTACATTTCCTTCCCTCTCTATTCATATTTATCTTCCCTCTCCCTCTCTTTACCCACCTCTCCCTCCATCACTCTATATCTCAACCGTGTCTCCTTCCCACCTCTTTCCCTCTCTACTCTCTATCTCCCCCTCCCTCCCTCTACCTCTCTCTCTACCCCTTCTCTATCTCTCTCATGCAAACACACACACACTCACCTCTATCTCCTCCCTACCTATCCCTCCCTCCCCTCTCTACTTTTCTAGATCTCTCCTCTCTTTATGTCTCCTTCCCTCTCTACCTATATTTATCTCCCCTATCTGTTTTTTAACCTACCTCTCCCTTCATCACTCTATATCTCACCTATGTTTCCCTACCTACCTAAGGTTAAGGGATTAAGGTTTAGGGGTTGACAATTGAGGGTTGAGGGTTTAATGTATAGGGTAGAGGGTAGAGGGTAGAGGGTAGAGGGTAGAGGGTTTAAGGGTTTAGGGCTTAAGGGTTTAGGGTTGAGGGTTTAAGGTTGAGGGTATAGGGTTGAGGGATTAGGTTTGAGGGTCCAATGTATAGGGTAGAGGGTATAGGGGTTGAGGGATTAGGGTTTAATGGTTGAGGGTTGAGGGTAGAGGGTAGAGGTTTGAGGGTTTAAGGGTTTAAGGGTTTAAGGGTTGAGGGATTAATGGTTTAGTTTTGAGAGATTAGGGGAGAGAGTTTACTTGAGTTTAAGGGTTGAGGGCATAGGGTGGATGGTAGAGGGTATTGGGTTTAGGGTAGAGGGTATTGGGTTGAAATTTTTAGTGTTTAAGGGTTTAAGGGTTGAGGGATTAGGGTAGAGAGGGAGGGAAGGATGGAGGGAGAAGTGAGATAGAGAGAAGAGAAGAGTAGGAAGGGATAGATATAATTGAGGGTTGAGGATACAATGTATAGGATAGAGGGTTCAGAATTGAGGATATAGGATTGATGGTTTAGGTTATAGGGTTTAGGGTAGAGGGTTTTGGTTTGAGGGTAGAAGGTTTAAGGGTTTAGGGTTGAGTTTTTGGGGTTGAGAGTAGAGGGTTTAGGGTATAGGTTTAAGGGTATATGGTTGAAGGATTAGGGTTGAGGGTCTAATGTATAGGGTAGAGGGTTTAGGGTTTAAGGGTTGAGGATTAAGGGATTAAGGGATTAAGGATTGGTGGTTGAGAATTGAGGGTTAAGGGTTTAATGTATGGGGTAGAGGGTAGAGCGTTTAAGGGTTGAGGGTTGAGATTTTAAGGTTGAGGGTAGAGGGTTTAGGGTATAGGGTTGATGGATTAGGGTTGAGGGTCCAACATATAGGGTACATGGTATAGGGGTTGAGGGTTTAGGGTTAAGGGTTAAGGGTTGAAGGTATAGGGTTTAAGGGTTGAGGGATAAATGGTTAAGGGTTGATGGATTAGGGTAGAGCATTTAATTGGGTTTAAGGCTTTAAGGGTTGAGGGATTAGGGTTGATGGTAGAGGGTATTGGGTTGAGGGTAGAGGGTATAGGCTTTAGGATTTAAGGGTTGACTGTTGAGGTTTTACGGTATAGGGTTGAGTGTTTAAGGGTTTAAGGGTTGAAGGATTAGGGAAGAGAATGTGGGATGAATGGAGGGAGAGATAGAGGGAGATGTGAGATAGAGATAAGGAGAGAAGAGGAGGGAGGGACATAGTTTGATGAGGGTTGAGGATCCAATGTATAGGGTAGATATTTGAGAATTGAGGGTATAGGGTTGAGGACCTATAGGGTTGAAGGTATAGGGTTGAGGGATTAGGGTTGAGGGTATAGGGTATAAGGTTTAAGGGTTTATGGTTGAGGGTTTAGGGATGAGGGTAGAGGTTTTAGGGTATAGGTTTGAGGGATTAGTGTGGTCCAATGTATAGGGTAGAGGGTATAGGGTTGAGGGATTAGGGTAGAGGGTAGAGGGTATTGTGTAGAGGGTAGTGGGTTTAAGGGTTGAGGGTTGAGAGTTTAAGGTTGAGGGTAGAGGGTTGAGGGTATAGGGTTAAAGGATTAGGGTTTAGGGTAGAGGGTAATGGGTTGAGGGTAGAGGTATAGATAGTTTAAAGGTAGAGGGTAGAGTGTTTAGGGTAGAGGGTTAAGGGTTTATGGTTTAAGGGTTAAGGGTAGAGGGTAGAGGGTTAAGGGTAGATGACAGAGAGATAGATGAATTGAGTGAGTGAGAGAGAGATAATTGGGAGAGCGAGAGGGGGTAGGATGGAGAGACTTGAAAGAGAGAGAGAGGGAGGGAGTGGGAGAGAGATAGAGGAGGGAGATTAAGGGTAGAGGGTATAGGGTTTAAGGGTTATGGGTTTAGGGTTTAGGGTTTAGGGTTAAGGGGAGAGGGGAGAGAGATAGAGGGAGTGAGTGAGTAAGAGAGAAACCTGAGAGAGGGAGAGGGGGTAGGAGCAATATTCTTGAGAGTATTGGAAACATGTGCCTCAGTCTTCTGAACTAAACCTCCTAAAAGAGAAAAATCGGTGAGACACCTAGGATGTCTTTCTGACTGGTAGTTTATCTCTAAAGGATCAAAGTGGTCAGATCAATGAGACATGTGGTCGGTCTTGCCGATGATAGATGTCGGTGTGAGTTTTCTAACTCATGTCGATGCTATCAGTTTGGCCGAGAAGTTCCATTGGGGAGATTCTTATCAATCTTAGTGGCATCAGGGTAACATTGTCCTTCGGTTGGAATTGAGAATGTTATACCAACTTCGGTGGTCTTGTCGATGGATATTGAATTTTGGTGTGACTCTTGTCGATTTGAGGAAAGGTCGTCCATCTTGGGTCATCGGTGAAACATGGAAGTTCGATGAGACATTTTGAACTTTTTTTGAAGCACTTTATTTTTCCGATGAGGTTCTAGTTGAACATCGGTGTGACTCCTACCGATGAGGTGTTTTGAACTAAATTTTCTTTAAAGGTCATCAAGATGACTTGGGACCTCGGTGAAACATTTCAAACTATCTTTGATGCTTGATATTTTTTGAATATGGCTATTTGGTTGATGTTGGGGAGACTCTTGGTGATGTGCGTGGTCATGATGGATCTTTTGGGACGTCGGGGAGACATGGAATATCGATGTGACTTTCTAGCCTTTCATCGATAGTGTTGGTCATGCCGATGGAATCGACGGTGGACCATAGTTGAACGAACGTTGACTTGGTTGACCTATTGAGTTGTACAATGGTCATTGGATGACTATGTTGAGTTGGTTGTGATCGTTCCCTAATTGGTAAGATCAATAGTTTCTCTATAGAGGAAACTAAATAGAACCATTTGTATAGAGATCAAATCGACCATGTCTATTGGATATATATTGCAATGTGCTACAATAGTGATAAGGTTCTGAAAATTTTGGTTTGTGTTCTTCATTATATGTTGTATAAGCATTGTAATAGTGAGTCATAGAACTATAATTAGGATTTGATTTGTATAAGGTTAATCAAGGAAATTTTTCTACTATGAAATTGATATCTGTAAAGGGGAACTGCAACTTTCTATGTAATTGTCATTAACTATAATACAAAGTGTTTTTCTTGGTGTTGTGGGTTTCTATCCCATAAGGATTTTCCTACATTAAATACTGGTTTCCAATTTTGTGTATGCTTTAATTGTCTATTATATTTCCAGTAATGTGTAATTTTAATGAACTATAATTATTTTTGAGACTATAGTCTACACTATTCCTCTTAGAATTAGCATTAGGAAGGAGTTTATCCACCTTTTATTTCCTTACAGAGAGAGAGAGGGAGGGAGTGGGGCAGAGATAGAGGGTAGAGGGTTAAGGGTAGAGGGTAGATGGTAGAGGATTTAAGGGTTTAAGGGTTAAGAGTAGAGGGGAGAGACATAAGAGTGAGTGAGTGACAAAGAATTGAGAGAGGGATATGGGGGAGGAGGGAGAGAATTGAGAGAGAGAGAGGGAGGGAGAGGGAGTGGGAGAGAGATAAAGGGTAGAGGGTGATCGTAGAGGGTAGAGGGTAGAGTGTTTTAATTGTTTAGGTTTTAATGGTTTAGGGTTTAGGGTTAAGGGTAGAGGGGAGAGAGATAGAGAGAGGTGATAGAGAGACAAGTAGAGAGGCAAAGAAGGTGGACATATTGAGAGAGAGGAGGAAAGGAGGGAGAGAGAAATAGGTACAGAGGGACGACTAGGTAGAGAGAAGTAGATATGAAAGTAGAGATAGAGGGAGAGGTAGGGATGGAGAGAGAGGTGAGACAAAAACAAAGAGAGGTCTAGATAGATAGAGGGAGGAGGAGATAAAAGTAGAGGGTAGAGTTTTTAAGGGTTTAGGGTTTAAGGGTTTAGGGTTTAGGGTTAAGGGTGAAGGGGAGATTGATAGAGGGAGTGAGTGAGAGAGAGAGGGATGGAGTGGGAGAGACATATAGGGTAGAGGGTAGAGGGTAGAGGGTTAAGGGTAGAAGGGAGAGAGATAGAAGGAGTGAGTGAGGGAGATACTTGAGAGAGGGAGAGGGGTTAGAAGGGAGAGACCTGAGAGAGAGAGGGGGGGAGGGAGTTGGAGATAGATAGAGGGTAGTGGGTAGAGGGTTTAAGGGTAGAGAGGAGAGAGATAGAGGGAGTGAGTGAGTGAGAGAGAGGGAGGGAGTGGGAGAGAGATAGAGGGTAGATAGTAGAGGGTTAATGTTATAGGGGAGAGAGATAAAAGGAGTGAGTGAGTAAGAGAGAGACATGAGAGAGGAGGGGCAGGAGGAGGACTTGATAGAGAGAGGAGGGGAGGGACATAGACAGAGGGGTAGAGGGCTTCATGGCCTAGGTTTAAGCATATGGGTTTAGGTATAGGTTAAGGGTAGAGGGAGAGATGGGAGGAGGAGGAGAGAGAGATGTAAGAGAGATAGGGTGTAGGAGGAGATATTGAGAGAGAGGGGGATGAGGAGTATCTTATATCCCTCCCTCTCTCTCTCTCAAATCTCTCCCTCCTACCCCCTCTCCCTCTCTTAGGTATCTCTCTCTATCTCTCGTATACCCTTAACCCTCTACCCTTAACCCTTAAACCCTCTACCCTATACAATTAACCCTCTACCCTCTATCTCTCTCCCACTCCCTCTCACTCTCTCTCAAATATCTCCCTCCTACCCCCTCTCCCTCTCTTAGGTCTCTCTCTCTCAGTCACTCCCTCTATCACTCTCCCCTCTACCCTTAACCCTAAAACCTAAACCCTTAACCCTTATACACTAAATCTTTAAACCCTCTACCCTCTACCCTATGCCCTTAACCATCCCCCCATCTATCTCCCTCCCACTCCCTCACTTCCTATCTCTCTCTCAACCCTATCCCTCCTAGCCCCTCTCCCTCTCTTAGGTCTCTCTCTCTCAGTCACTCCCTCTATCTCTCTCCCCTCTACCCTTAAGCCTAAACCCTAAACCCTTAAACCGTAAACCTTGAACCCTCTACCCTCTACCATTAATCATGCCTCCCTCTATCTCTCTCCCACTCCCTCCCTCGCTCTCTCTCAAGTATCTCCCTCCTACCTCTTCTCCCTCTCTTAGGTCTCTCTCTCAATCACTCCCTCTATCACTCTCCCCTCTACCCTTTGTTGGTGTTTTTTCTTGTAAACTAGGTTTGTCTCCTAATTTACCTATGGAATTGCCAAATTCCAATCAAGGGCAGCTTGGAGGACCTGGACCAACTAACGAGGATTGTTTTTTAAGCAATACCCTCCTACACTTTGGGCTCTGCAAGACCCGGGAGGGTTATCCCTATAATGAGTTTACAACTTCTGCAACAAAATCATAAACAATCATTAACTTCAAAAATAGATAATCTCACTTAATAGCTCAACAGAATGGGATAAGACTGAAATGAATTGGTTGTTCATCAGTAATATCAACCACTTGGAGTGTGAGATGGTTATAAAATAGTTTCATGGTGAAAGATAAATCATAAGTTTTAAAATGGTGGTAGCAAACCCCAATTGAAGACAAACAAAACACTGCATCACAAAGAACAGATGCAAATCAAACCAGTGCCATATCCATTGGAGGAGTCAAATTCACTAACACCTAATGGTTCATAGCAGATTTTAACACATAACATATAATATCTCTGATTATACTGCCTTACAGTATCACCAATTTGTACCTCAGCTCAATACTTCTTACCCAATCCTTGTACAGAACATATACATCTATAATCTCATTTAAGCAGTTTAATTAATTCTTTGAATCAAAGCTAAAACTAGAATTGCACACACCACAACAGTGAGAAGAATAGAATAACCCTTCATTACTTCACTCAAAATTCGAATACATTTGCACATAGGAGAGACATGAGCCTGGATTTGCTAGTTAAACTCAAATGCCAGTACTGTTATGAAACACTAAATCCCAATAAACTCAAAATCTATAGCAAAATGACACAAAACCCACTTGCATTGCCTCTGTAACTACAAATTTTACAATTTGATATGCAGCTCCACACCAGAATTTTGGCTAGGTTACTTACTGTAAGTTAGGGAAAATCAGATATAAAACTAGAATAACAAGATATGAAAAATCCAAAAAAAATCAAAACATTTCAAAAATTTTAAAAAAAATTTAAAAAAAAAAAATCCAAAAATATAAAATCAAAACATTTCAAAAAATTTAAAAAATCAAAAATTTTCAAAATCCAAAAAAAATAAAAAATAAAAATAAAAACATTTCAAAAATTAAAAAAAATTCAAAAATCCAAAAAAATAAAAAAATAAAAACGTTTCAAAAATCCAAACAATAAAATCAATCACATCACTTCTTTCAATCAAACCTATTCTTCTAATCAATCTAATCATTATCATCAAATCAAATCATTTCTTCATCAATCCAATCAATCAAAATCATTCCAAGTAAATTATTCCTCAATTTAATTCAACAATCATCATCCAAATCTTCAAATCAAGCATCTTCAATCCTTCCAAGCAATAATCCAAATGCAAGTCAATCCTTAATCCATACCAACGAAGCTAATCAATCTTGCCAAATTATCCAATCACATCCTTTGGTCTTGATCCTAATCTTGTTGTAAACCCAATCAATCAGTCAATCATCCTTGTGTTGATCTAGGGATATATCGTTCCCCACAATGACAACACTATCATCATCATCAATCAATCAATCAATTATACTCGTGTTGATCTAGGGATATATCGTTCCCCACAATGACAACACTATCATCATCATCAGTCAATCAATTAATCATCTGTTTATAGCTTGACAGGGGCAATACCTTGTTTGTTTTTGTATCATTTGTGAATTCTTGCTTGCTTGCTTGTGTGTTTTATCATTTCAATTGGCATTTGCATCAAATCTGAATCACTCCTAGCTAATATTCATATCTTGTATCTAGACAAGGTTGTATTATGCTGGGGCATGAGACACATCGTCACCTTGGTCCTTATACCTTGGTGCATAACGTCTAGTGCTATATCAAACATATGATTGCTCACTTTATTACAGCATAGCGTGTCATTTTTCTTTTTCATCTATTTCTTATCTTGTATCATTCATCTTATCCCTCCTTTATCATTTCATTCATTTCGAGAGAATATTCATGTTTATGGAACCCGCCTATCCTCTCGAGGGGGCATCATCATCATTATCATATCCTATATCATCATCCCATTTCTTCATATCTTTTGCATCATCATATTCTTCTATCATCCCTTTCCTTCATTCATCATACTCCTCACTTCTTCAAGTGGTTGGGGCATCATCTTTTTTTCATCTATCCATACCTTAACTTCTTTGAAATGATGTTACTCGACATAAATTTCACCATCGCGAACATCATCTCAAAGAGGGGCAAAATGTAGACACCCAAAATTGTTCATGTCATAATATTACCTAGTCGATACATGACCTTGTAAGACATTTTGTAATATTTTATCCTAGGTCATTACACTATCCCACTTATCTCATTTATTCCACTTAATCACCTTCCCAATTAATTAAATAAATCTCATTTATTTAATTACTTCCCCTTCACATGTCTCAAAATAATTCAAATTAAATATTTGAATTAATCTCTCACTTTTACCACATTGCAACATGTGTCACATGACTACAACTCTTCACATGCACACATAATTCAAATAATTTTATTATTTAAATTATGAGATTTCCACTCACATTCTATTTTTACCCCCATTCATTGTGCATCATAAGCATCTTTTCTTCCAAAATAAAGAATAGAATCCCACTTATTTCCTCACATCTTAATTTTAGCCTCATGTCATAATCCACTTAATGTGTGTCATAGACACTAAAATAAACTTTTAATCCTAGCCACAAATATCACAAATTTGACTTTTAATCTTGGCCATCGAATCAAATCAGCCTTCTCCTATAAATCAAGCCTTTCACAGGTCATTTGGAGGATCTTCTTCTAGCATCCTCACTCTGCCAAAATTTCTCTCAATCTTTTCATCTATCTATCTATTTTCTTCTATCATATTCATCTTATCATTATGCTGCAAAAATGAGCAATCAACATATCAACATTCAAACCTTCAAAACCATGCATTTTCATGTAGGTGGAGAAGAGCAATGGAGATAAATCAATTCAAGCTCGGAGATTGGTTTGCATTGATTTTTTTTTTAATTTTCATGCTTGTTTGTACTCTATTGTGCTAGTTAGGGTTTTGATATCTTGTTATTCTAGTTTTATATCTGATTTTCCCTAACTTACACATACTAACCTCACTTGCTAACTTGCCAACCCTTTTTTATAATGACAGAAGAAAAAAATAAGAAGAGGAGAAGAGATTCCAGAAGAAACCCTAAATCCGAACAAGAATAGCCATCTGGAATCATCTCCACTGTTGAACAGTGATCTACAAAATATCTTCTCCATTTCCTTGTAACAAACTTGAATCTATTTCAAAACAACATGTGCTCAATTCGTTCTTCAACAGAAAAATGCCATGTGTCCACTCTTCACTCATTATTTGCAACAGAAAGAAAAAATCAGGATCCCCGTGAAAATCATTTTCTACTCTTTTTTGTTTCTTCCCCTCTTTGCTGCATTTTACTATGTATTTTACTCACTGCTGTAGGTGCTCATAATGTTTTAAATATATATTTAAAACAGATACTTAAAGCTTGTTTTCACTTTACAAAAGTGAAAACATTTCAAATAATATTAGGAAAAAGAATTAACCCATGCTTTATGTCCCATACCTTATTTTGCATTCCCAGCAAACTTTTCCCTACCATAAATTTAGGAATCAAAAGTTACGGGAAAGTAAAAAATAACCGTGCCCTTTCACCTTTTGCATCCCCCATTTTAATACCTTTTGACAACACTTATAACAAAATATTTAATTTTAAATAATTTATATGCTAATTTTCCATTAAAAATACTCGGCATTCAATTTGAAAATTCTTGGGGCCCACCTTTTAAAATATTTATCAAAAACTATAGCAAACCGTTTAATACTAAATGTTTTATTCTGTTTCTTCCTCCCCACCATCCTACCATCCATATTTACTGTGCTCTTCTTGACTACGATATGGCGGGCAATGGCGGATATTTGGCTGGGGTCAACTTCATTTTCACCACCGTTGGATTTTCTTTGCTCATTCATCATTTAAAATTGTTTTAAAAGCCTTATCCGAGGAAAAGAAATGGGCCCCACCCCGTTTAATACATTTGACCATACTACCAAAGCATTTAATTTTTAAATGTTTAATGCTTCTCCCATCTCTCCCCACCATCCCGCAATCATTAAAAAGCTAGCAAGTTGGGAACGTGGGTTGGCAGGGAACGGTTGTGATTTGGCTGCATTTTGCCGTGCTTTGAATATGGTTGATTCCATTCATCATTTGTTTTGTTTTCCTGTTACCCTAATTTTCAGTTTGCTCGAGCATCCCGAGCCCTGGTCATGGTGGCAGCTTCCACTTGCAGGTTAAGCCATCCTCACCCTGGTGCAAGCTCCCTCCCAAATGCTTTGATGGATGAACAAACCCTGCAGACAACAAGCGAGCCCTACCTCCATCTGGTTCGAGCCTTCCACTTAGCTCCCCTCATGCCATAGGCCACAGGCCTACATTTGCATTTGCATTTGCATGAAAGTGCCTAAAGTCTCTTCAACATTTCCATTTGCTGCGTAGCCTCCTCATGGCGCAGGCCTCACATTCCTTTTGTGGGATCCCTACTCAACCAGGCCTGGTGGGGTTCCTCCCTATTCACTTGCGCCCATCCTCCATGCTTGGCTTGCAAGCATGGGCTTCATCCTCACTAGGCCGAGTCTACACCACCTCCACTAGATGCGCTGGCCACACACCCCTCATATGGCGTAGGTTTCCACTGTGGGCTCCCCTTTCCCATGTGCGGCCTCCCTGCTGGTCTTCACAATTTCCTAGCAGCATGGGCTCTCCCCTCAGAGTCTCCTCTTGTGGGTCGCACCTATGGTTTCCCTACCTTCCCTATGCTTGGGCCGAGCCTTCCTATCCACCAGCTCACGAGCCTCTCCACTGGTCATGCCTCTCTTGCTTAGCAATTTGCATTTGCCCAACAATTACTAAGGACCTTTCACTGTCTCTTCACTATTCTTTGATGCAATTTTAAGCAACCGAGTAGAATCAAATAATTCTCTGATTTCATTCAGTGACAACCCAAATGCATTCATCCTTTACACCAATACTCCACAATTCTAGTCTGATATGCTTGGTGCAACTTGAGCACTCCTCGTCACTGAGAACATATGCAGAAAAATTTCTAAAACCTATTCAACAAATACATTTTGTGCATAATAATGTTCAGTTACAATTTTGCCAGATTTTCCTCACATTGGTATTAAGACAACATTAGCTTGTGAGAAAATTTTGTGATTGAGGGGCCATGTATCTGCTTCCAACACTGGTGCCACATTAAAATATATCTTAGCTTCATCCCAGAATGATTCAAATGCAATGTCATCTCCTCCTTATGCTTTTGATGGATGTCTAGACCATTGCTCCTGATTGCTCCCAATTGATTCTTTTGTACATAGCAATAATTGTGCAAAGCATGTCTGGCTCCATGTGAGCCCGGCTAAAAAAAAAAAATCATTTTCAAACAAGATTCATGTTCAAATGATCCAACACTATGTTTTGAATACTCATGAAGTTGAAAAAATGATCTGGGTCCGCCTCAGAAACTGTTTTTAATCCCTCTTGGAAAACGATCAAAACAGGTCAAATTGCTTCAGGAATCGATCTGGGAAACTGATCAAACGACCTCATGAAACCACAAAAACTTGCAAGCACATAGTCATTTTATCCAAAAGTATAATGAAAAAGATAGCTCAGAGAAACAGATCACAAGGAACCGGATACTAATCGACAAAGTTGCCCGATTAAACTTTTCTAAAATAGCAACTATTCTACACCAGTTAAAACTGATCCAACTGCTCATTTGTAAACATAGCAAATTAACCCCTGATGAGTTTCCATCAGACATGGTGGAACATTAAGGTACCCTGAGCACGTGTGCAAAAGGAATTACTTTGAAACATCACCGATCGAGAGATATTAATGATCGAAATTGACCACTCAGAAAGGCTGTCAGGAAAACAGTTGCAAAATAAAACAATCTGCATTCGATTTCGATCTGCTAAAAATAGTAAATCAAATCATGAGGCTCTGAAAACTGACACCCGAGATCATGTTGATATGGAAAATACATAACAATACTCATTTTGACATAACAGTCAACTGGTTGTGAAATCCAAGCCCAAACAGGAGGCTACTTTGCAAACTGACAAATCTGCAAACAACAGAACAATCCAAAAACCTTCCAACTTCACTTCTCAAAACCTTGACAGAATCTATCGTAGGAATCTGAAAATTGACACACACTTTCACATATGTCAATCAAATACGTCTGCAAATGGGTTTTTCTTATAAATCAACAGGCTCTGAATTCTGATTCTCCAAAGTGGGTTACTTAGATTGACCCCTCAAGTGCACTTCTGAAAGTGTAGAGGCACAGTTCTCAAAATGAGCATCTCAAATTTGCAAAATTTGAGAGTGCCAATAGTGGCTCCATCTGGGGATGTATGCCCCTTGTGGGCATAGCAAGATCTCAGATCTCTGGGGAGTATAGACAAAATTCAGAATCTATCAAGTGCCTTCAGACTGCTCCCCGATTCAACTTTCATTTTTTGACTTCATCTGATGACCCCAGGTCACCAAATGAAAATTGGGAGTCAGCATTTACCTCTATCAAATACAATTTTGTGAAAAGAGCTGATCCCCCTCAACTCATGCTTGCACTTGTTAAACTGTAACAACATGAACAACTGCATCTTTGCAAACATAAGTGTCAAGCTGCCTCTGGGCAAGTAGAAACTTGCTCTTTGTTCAACTTCATTATATGGTAACCAGATCAAAAGGGTCATATCACTATCACATTCTTCAATTTCTGATTTTATAGCAAGTGACATGATTTGAAAATAATGATCAAGACCATATGAAAGCTTGGTTTGATCACAACCATCTACCTAAATAAACATGCTAGTACCTCCTAACAGGCAATCATTCACAACATTATCAACATATTCACAATCACTATGCATCTAAAAGTCAGGCATACTTTCAAAATACTGATTATCATGTGGCAACAACCTATCACATTCATCATATGAATCATTCACAAGCTGAAAATAACTTGCCTTCATATCTTGCACATTGCCACATTCTATGAAAATTCCTTCCAACTAACAAAAAATAGCACTCACACTCTACTATATGGCTAGAACTATTAGGTTCAGTCTGATCCTTAGCTTGCATGCCAAAATTTAAAACATCACAAGAGCTTATCAAAAGATCAGGCTCATCATGCAAACTACCTTCAAGTGCATTCAATGAAACACACTCATGCATTAACACATTTTGCAATTGTCCTTCATCATGCTGACATTCAAGATCATTAGAGATTTCTGACTCATCATCATCTGTAGTCATAATATCATCATCTTCAGCAATAGAAAAAGGCTTATCCACACAATTTGGCATCAAATCACTAATGACATCCTAGTCACCACTAACATTCTCAATAAAAACTGATACAACACTCAATTCATCTGAGTTCTCAACAAAGAGTGGATTATCTTTACAACAGTAAGGATCATCATTAGTACCAATTGGTGAAAAGGGAAACTCATCAAATAGAGGGTTTTTCCAAACATTAACTTCTGATGCAAACATCTTTCTCCCCTCCACATAAGATTTTGAATTTCCCGTAGCATCACAAAATTTGCTATCCTCTGAACACCAGATATCAACACTTCCAGTATCACAAACTTGCTTATCAACAAGAAATTCTAGTTCAGAGGCATAATCTAATTTCTGATTTAAATCAATATTTGTATTCTCATTCAAGTCATCAAACAAAGACTCATTCAAATCAGCATTACAAACTTCAATACTTGACTCATTATTCATGCAATCCTCTTGATTATCAATTGTTTCAAGCTCATCAAATTTTAAAATAGGGTATTCCAAGATGTCTCCATCATCAAAATCTGAAAACTCAAAGGGTTGATCATAAATAGGTGCTCCCCAATCATATGAGACTAAACTGTTGATAATATTATCACACACATAGTCACCATCTGTCATAGCAAATAAACTGTCCACTTGTTCATTCTTACTTACTTTTGGGCTATCATAACAACAATCCACATCTCCCTGTACTTTATCATCAGACTGGGTATCTTCGCTGAGTTTATCATTTGCATCCCCTTGAGGGTGAATATAAACATCTTCTTTATCAAGCTGAAAACCAACAATGGTTTTCTGATTGCAGCTACTTGTGGATTTTTTGTCAAACTGAAATTCATCACACATTTCTTCATTTGCAGCTGACAAACTGATGTTCTCAAGAGGGTTCCCTAAATCAACAAAATTCTTTGTCTCATCATAGAGATTTGCATTAGGGCTACATTCTTCACATGTAGAATAAACATAATCAATTGTATCATCACTTGATGATGCACCCTTCTTGTCTCCAACCTTCTCAAATGTGCACTTCTCTAAAAAGTTCTGATCATTTGCATTTACACAATTGTTGCTAACTTTATCAGCATGTTTACCCATAATTGAAGACAACAAACTTAACACATATTCAGTTCTCATTTTCTCCAAACCATTTGAAACTTTATAAGCCATCTACATATCAAATATTTCAAACTCATTTAACAATGCACTAGAGCCCTCCTCATAGGCCTCAAAATACATATGGATACAGTCAGGAGGGCTAGGTCTGAAACTTTCTGGGATTAGTGAAAGAGCAACATCAAATCTATGACTGAAATCAACACTTGACTCTTCGTTTTGCTTTCTAATTTCTTTTAACATTTTGACAAGATCTAGAGGCTCTCTTGCAAATTCTTTCTTATAAGCATTCACTAATATATCCCAGCAAGGAAATGATTTCTCAGGAAAACTTAAATACCACTCCCGAGCTCGTGCTTCAAAGGATCTAACAAAGAATCTCATCCACATATCCTAATCTCCAAATGAATGTTTCTCCATGAAGCTGGAAAAACATTTTACATGTGCATCTCCTTCACAAATATTGTACCCATCAAATCTAGGCAGCTTCTTATAAATCGGATTTGGCATACATATAGCTTTGTAGTCAACCCATGACAAATCCAACTGAGCATACAATGTGTCAAATGAATTGACAAATGGTGTAATGAATTCACAGGAAGACATCGTTTGATGGTCTCTTGACTGTACTTGTTGCGACAACTGGTATTTTTCATCCATCACTTAAAGCCTTCCTTCATTTCTATTATTCCATTCAGGTCTAGACCTAGGTTTGTTAACTCTTGGTTTTTTACACTTCAAAGTATTAGATTCCTAAAGGTCCTGACACTTTCTGACCAACCGAATCAAAGTATCATTGGGTATCATTATATTACCTTGATAATCCATGGATATTACAAATCAGAGCTCACTAACTTTGCATAGTTACAAGCATGACCAAATGAAGAATTACTATGATAATGATTGACATAGGTACAACCCTAGCTTGCAACATATGATAATACAAAATGGATGGAAACCATTAAAATACACAACTGCATTCTAACCATCCATTTAAGCAAATATTTGAGCACTAGACAACACAATTTCAATGGAAATGAAATTACATTTAGCAGATTCAGCAAATGAAAGTGTGAAAAGTTAAATTTGCTATCATTTCCCTCTGGTAGTGCTAACTCACTATATAGGGAACCAAATTTCTTTCTAAGAAATTCAAGAATGGTTTTCAAGAAAGAGTTTCTCGAACACCAAAAGTGAAAATACCTGGAACTGTTGCAGCAACTGCAAATCGTTCTTCTGATTGGAAAACTTTGTAGATCTTGAACCATATTCACATCTTCATTAGGTTCTTTGGTAGAGTCGCCACCTCTTTACAAAGGACAAAAATTTGAACTGCTGGAAATTCTTCACAAGTCAAATTCATTAAAAACTAGCATAAGTACTGCAACACCTTCATATCCAACAATATGACATCATATGGATTCCTTCCTCAACTTGTCAGGGTACTTCATCACAAGAGCTCGAATCTGCTTCATCTCTACTGCAAATTTGTTGGGTCTTTCCTAGTTGTTCTCAAATAATGCACACAAGTGCATAGATCTCAGACTCGCCACTCACAACTTGTGAGGTATTATGAAATAAGCATGAAGTATGGACAAATCTTGATAGACTTACATTGAAAGATGAATTACAATAGACTCTCTGGCAACATTCATGAGAAATGACTCAGCCAACAAGGAGAAAGGACTTATCAAGCTCATGACTCTATAAGGTAGAAATCATTTTCAGCAATGGTTACAAAAATAATTCATAACTTTTATGAATTTGTAACAGCACCGTCTGCAACTAGAGATTAAGAACCTTCCCTAGCAAAGTCGCCATTTTGTTGGAGTTTTTTCTTGTAAACTAGGTTTGTCTCCTAATCTACCTATGGAATTGCCAAATTCCAATCAAGGGCAGCTCGGAGGACCTGGACCAACTGACAAGGATTATTTTTTAAACAATAACCTCCTACACTTTGGGCTCTGCAAGACCCAGGAGGTTGATCTCTATAATGAGTTTACAACTTCTACAACAAAAATCATAAACAGTCATTAATTTTTAAAAAATAGATAATCTCACTTAATAGCTCAATAGAATGGGATAAGACTGAAATGAATTGGTTGTTCATCAGTAATATCAACCACTTGGAGCATGAGATGGTTATAACATAGTTTCATGGTCAAAGATAAATCATAAGTTTTGAAATGGTGGTAGCAAGCCCCAGGTGAAGACAAACAAAACACTGCATCACAAAGAATAGATGCAAATCAGACCAGTGCCATATCCATTGGAGGAGTCAAATTCACCAACACCTAATGGTTCATAGAAGATTTTAACACATAACATATAATATCTCTGATTATACTACCTTACAGTATCACCAATTTGTACTTCAGCTCAATACTTCTTACCCAATCCTTGTACAAAACATATCAATCTACAATCTCATTTAAGCGGTTTAATATATTCTTTGAATCAAAGCTAAAACACGAATTGCACACACCACAATAGTGAGAAGAAAAAAATAACTCTTGATTACTTCATTCAAAATTCGAATACATTTGCACATAGGAGAGACAAGAGCCTGGATTTTCCAGTTAAACTCAAATGCCAATACTGTTATGAAACACTAAATCCCAATAAACTCAAAATCTACAGCAAAATGACACAAAACCCACTTGCATCGCCTCTGTAACTATAGATTTTACAATTTGATATGCAACTCCACACCAGAATTTTGGCTAGGTTACTTACTAACCTCACTTGCTAACTTGCCAACCCTTTTTTACAATGACAGAAGAAAAAAATAAGAAGAGGAGAAGAGATTCCAGAAGAAACCCTAAATCCGAACAGGAAAAACCATCTGGAAGCATCTCCATCGTTGAATAGTGATCTACAAAATATCTTCTCCATTTCCCTATAACAAACTTGAATCTGTTTCAAAACAACATGTGCTCAATTCGTTCTTCAACATAAAAATGCCATGTGTCCACTCTTAACTCATTATTTGCAATAGAAAGAAAAACTCTCCATCCCCGTGAAAATCATTTTTTGCTCTTTTATGTTTCTTCCCCTCTTTGCTGCATTTTTCTATGTATTTTACTCACTATTGTAGGTGCTCATAATGTTTTAAATATATATTTAAAACAGATACTTAAAGCTTGGTTTCACTTTACAAAACTGAAAACATTTTAAATAATATCAGGGAAAAGAATTAACCCATGCTTTATGTCCCATACCTTATTTTGCATTCCTAGCAAACTTTTCCCCACCATAAATTTAGGAATCAAAAGTTACGGGAAAGTAAAAAATAACCGTGCCCTTTCACCTTTTTCATCCCCCATTTTAATACCTTTTGACAACACTTATAACGAAACATTTAATTTTAAATGTTTTATATGCTAATATTCCATTAAAAATACTCGACATTCAATTTGAAATTCCCATGCACTTTGAAAATTCTTGGGGCCCACCTTTTAAAATATTTGTCAAAAACTATAGCAAACATTTAATACTAAATGTTTTATTCTGTTTCTTCCTCCCTGCCATCCCGCCATCCATATTTACCGTGCTCTTCCTGACTGCGATATGGTGGGCAATGGTGGATATTTGGCTAGGGTCAACTTCATTTTCACCACCGTTGGATTTTCTTTGCTCATTCGTCATTTAAAATTGTTTTAAAAGCCTTATTCGAGAAAAAGAAATGGGCCTCACCCCATTTAATACATTTGACCATAATACCAAAGCATTTAATTTTTAAATGTTTAATGCTTCTCCCATCTCTCCCCGCCATCCCGCAATCATTAAAAAGCTTGCAAGTTGGGAATGTGAGTTGGCAGGGAACGCTTGTGATTTGGCTGCATTTGGCCATGCTTTGACTACTGTTGATTCCATTCATCATTTGTTTTGTTTTCCTATTACCCTAATTTTAAGTTTGCTCGAGCATCCTGAGCCCTAGTCATGGTGGCAGCTTCCACTTGTAGGTTAAGCCATCCTCACCCTGATGCGAGTTCCCTCTGCCATGCTTTGATGGATGAACACACCCTCCATACAACAAGCGAGCCCTACCTCCATCTGGTTTGAGCCTTCCACTTAGCTCCCATCATGCCATAGGTCGCGGGCCTGCATTTGCATTTTCATGAAAGTGCCTAAAGTCTCTTCAACATTTCCATTTGTTGCGTAGCCTCCTCATGGCGCAGGCCTCACATTCCTTTCGTGGGCTCCCTGCTCAACTAGGCCATGCAAGGTTCCTCCATGTTCACTTGCACCCATCCTCCATGCTTGGCTTGTAGGCGCGGGCTTCATCCTCACTGGGTCAAGTCTACACCACCTCCACTGGATGAGCTGGCCACACATGCCTCACATGGCACAGGTTTCCACTATGGGCTCCCCTTTGCCATACGTGGCCTCCCTACTGGTCTTCACAATTTCTTGGCAGTGTGGGCTCTCCCCTCAGAGTCTCCTCCTGCTGGCTGCACCTATGGTTTCCCTACCTTCCCTGTGCTTGGGCCGAGCCTTCCCATCCACCAGCTCACGGGCCTCTCCACTGGTCATGCCTCTCTCGCTTAGCAATTTGCATTTTCCCAACAATTACTAAGGACCTTTCACTGTCTCTTCACTATTCTTTGATGGATTTTTAAGCAACCGAGCAGAATCAAATAATTCTCTGATTCCATTCAATGACAACCCAAATGCATTCATCCTTTACACCAATACTCCACAATTCCAGTCTGATATGCTTGGTGCAACTTGAACACTTCTCATCACTGAGAACATATGCAGACAAATTTCTAAAACCTATTCAATAAATACATTTTGTGCATAATAATGTTCAGTTACAATTTTTCCAAATTTTCCTCACATTGGTATCAAGACAACATTAGCTTGTGAGAAAATTTGTGATCGAGGGGCCATGTATCTGCTTCCAAAAATGGTGCCACATTAAAATATATCTTAGCTTCATCCCATAATGATTGAAATGCAATTCCATCTCCTCCTTATGCTTTTGATGGATGTCTAGACCATTTCTCTTGATTGCTCCCGATTGATTCTTTTGTACAAAGAAATAATTGTGCAAAGCATGTCGGGCTCCATGTGAGCCCGGCTAAAAAAAGAAATTTGTTTTCAAACAAAATTCATGTTCAAATGATCTGACATTGTGTTTTGAATACTCGTGAAGTTGAAAAAATGATCTAGGTCCGCCTCAGAAACTGTTTTTAATCCCTCTTGGAAAACGGTCAAAACAGGTCAAGTTGCTTCAGGAATCGATCAGGGAAACTAATCAAACGACCTCGTGAAACCACAAAAACTTGCAAGCACATAGTAATTTGACCCAATAGTATAATGAAAAAGACGACTTGGAGAAATATATCATGAGGAACTCGATATTAATCGACAAAGTTTCCCGATTAAACTTTTCTGAAACAACTGTTTTGCACCAATTAAAACTGATCCAACTGGTCATTTGTAAACATAGCAAATCAAACCTTGACAAGCTGCCATCAAATAGGGTGGAAAATTAAGGTACCCTGAGAATGTGTGCAAAATGAATTACTTTGAAACACCACTGATCAAGAGATATTAATGATCAAAATTGACCACTCAGAAAGGCTGTCAGGAAAACAGTTGCAAAACAGAACAATCTGCATTCTGTTTCGATCTGCCAAAATTAGCAAATCAGATCGTGAGGCTCTAAAAACTGACACCCGAGATCATGTTGATATGGATAATACAGAACAACACTCATTTTAACATAACAGTCAATTGGCTATGAAATCCAACCCCAAACAGGAGGCTACTTTGCAAACTGACAAATCTGCAAACAATAGAACAGTGCAAAAACCTTCCAACTTCACTTTTCAAAACCCTGACAAAATCTATCGTAGGAAGCTGAAAATTAACACACACGTTCCATATGTTAATCAAATACATCTACAAATGGGTTTTTCTTGGAAATCAACAGGCTCTAAATTTTGATTCTCCAAAGTGGGTTACTTAGATTGACCCCTCAAGTGCACTTTTGAAAGTGCAAAGGCACAATTCTCGAAATGAGCATCTCAAATTTGCAAAATTTGAGAGTGCCAACACCCATAACCCTAAACCCTAAACACTAAATGCTAAACCATTAACGCTTAAACTCTCTACTCTCTACCCTAAACCCTCTACCCCCAACCCTTAAACCCTAATCCCTCAACCCCTATACCCTCTACCCTATACATTGGACCCTCAACCCTAATCCCTCAACCCTCTACCCTGAACCTTAAACCCTCAACCCCCAACCCTTAAGGGGTAGAGGGTATTGGGTTGAGGGTAGAGGCTAGAAGGTTTAAGGGATTATGGTTTAACTATTTAGGGTTCAAGATTTAGGGTTGAGGGTAAAGGGTTTAGGGTATAGGTTTAAGGGTATATGGTTAAAAGATTAGGGTTGAGGGTCTAATATATAGGGTAGATGGTATAAGGGTTGAGGATTGATGGATTAAGAGTTGAGGGTTGAGAATTGAGGGTTAAGGGTTTAATGTATAGGGTATAGGGTAGATGTTTTAAGGGTTTAGGGTTTAAGGGTTGAAGGTCAAGAGTTCAAGGTTGAGGGAAGAGGGTTCCGAGTATAGGGTTGATGGATTAGGGTTGAGGGTCCAACATATAGGGTAGAGGGTAGAGGTTTTAAGGGTTGAGGGTCGAGAGTTTAAGGTCAAGGGAAAAGGGTTGAGGGTATAGGGTTGATATATTAGGGTTGAGGGTCCAACATATAGGGTATATGGGTTAAGGGTTTAGGGTTGAAGGTAGAGGGCTGATGTTTTAAGGGTTGAGGGATAACAGGTTAAAGGTTCAGGGATTAGGGTAGAGTGTTTAATTGGGTTTATGGGTTTAAGGGTTGAGGGATTAGGGTTTAGGGTAGAGGTTATTGGGTTGAGGGTAGAGGGTAGAGGGTTTAAGGGTAGAAGGTTGAGGGTTTAGGGTATAGGGTTGAGTGTTTAAGGATTTAAAGGTTGAGGGTATAGGTTTGAGGGATTACGGAAGAGAGGGAGGGATGGATGGAGAGAGATATGGAGGGAGAAGTGAGATAGAGAGGAGGAGAGAGGAGGAGGGTGGGACAAAGATAGATGAGGGTTGCGGATCTAATGCATAGGGTAGAGGGTTGAGAATTCATGGTATAGGGTTGAGGACCTATAGGATTGATGGTTTAGGGTATTGGGTCGAGGGTATAATTGGAAACACAATGGTAGACAACTGAGAAGGGGGGTGAATTAGTTGTCACATAATTTCAAACTTATCTTATTAACCTTAATTCTCAGATCTAATTATTAATAGTGAAAGCATGAATCAACAACACATAAAAACACACATAACACCAATATTTTTTGTGTGAAAACCCTATTAGCGGAAAAACCACGGTGGAGGTTAATCCACAAGTTATACCCTATAAAAATTATAAGAAGAATATAAGAAGAATTCACATGCATTCAAGCACACTGCCTAGAGCTCACTGCTCAAAGGAAGACTCACTTTCTTACATAAAATATTTATATGAAAACCATCTAAAGAATTTGAATTGAGAAAGTAACATCTAAAAATTCCTAAGTACAGTTTCGGTCAAGCACATGAACACTTCTTCACTTTATTTCACTCTTCTTCACACTTTGCTTTTCCTTCAAATGATCTAAACCTTTTTCATACATAGCACTCACACACTTCACATCACCCCTTGTCTCAAATGAGATAAACAATCACTGATATATATCTGCAACAATAAATTACATTGCTTTATGTTGGCTTCAACACAATAATACAATGAATGCAAACTATCAGCCCAAAACAATAAATATTATCAATGCGCATCAACCAAAGTTGGACACAACATAGTTGAGACCCAAAATGATGTCCTCGAACACAAAAAACCTTCAAAGATTCTTCCTCAAAGATCCACAACATGCTTCAAACACCTTGTCAGCCATGAACATGAGAAACATGAACACCCAACAAAAAATATTAGATCGTGAGCACAATGATCAATGTGGATGTGTAACAAAGATAGAACATGATCCAGAAACATCCACGAACACCATAGGAACATACACAACAACTCAGATTGCTAGAATCACATTGTCTTCTTCCATGAACACCACTTGCAGTAACAAAATAGCTCTCAAAACACAAACACTTATAGATTCCTCAAATCTTCACGTGCACCTCTAAAACTCATAGCGTAGAAACTATATAGGCTTGAAAACAAACCCTTTATTCTCCAACATCTAATTTACAATGTACTAAATTTTATACCATACTGATATTTACTGCTTCATAGGCAACCTGTAACATATTTATTTTAATTTTCTCAATATCCTCGACATATGCAGTCATAAAGAGTTTTATGCTATTAGTGTTGAAATCAATGACAACCACATATCAGCAACTCAATGACAACATCCAACAATCTCCACCTTTTGCATTGATGGCAACACATGATGTGAAAAACACACCATCAACGAAACTAACTCTTCTTCCAACAATCTCCCCTTTGCACATTGCTCTTCTCCCCCTTAGTTCACATTATTCTTCTATAGTTTTTCACATTACTCTTCTCCCCCTTTGACATGAATGGAAAAGGTACCCAAGCTCTGAACCACAAACCTGAATCATCTGACTACTCCCCTTGAGTAGCAGCCACCACAAAATCAATCTGGATCAAGATATGACTATGAATACACGAACTGATGCAAAAACTATGCATCCTAGTTCTGATTAGGAGGGGTAATCACCCCTAAATTCCCTCTGAGATACTCAAAAGTATCTTTAGGAAAAATCTTAGTAGAGATATCTATAATCTATTCCTTAGTAGGGAATACTCCAGTCTGACTTCCTTATCACTCACTTTGTCTCTCAAAAAGTGGTACTTGATAGATATATGTTTTGTCTTTGAATGCAACAACAAATTCTTAGATATGTTTATAGCACTTGATTTTTCATAGAATATGGCAATAGGGTCATCATACACAACTCTAATATCTTTCAACATTTGTTTCATCCACAAAAAATGAATACAATTGTTAGCAGTAACAATATTCTACCTCTACATTAGACAAGGAAATGACATTCTTCTTTTTGCTTAACAATGAAATCAATTTCTTTCCGAAAAAAATGCACCACCACTAGTACTTTTCTTGTCATTCACATCTCCTACCCAATCAAAATCAATAAAGGAACTTAAGGTAAGATCATCATCTTTCAGATACCATAGGCCAAAATCAATTGTTCCTTTCAAGTATCTAAAAATTCTCTTCACAAGAGTCATATGAGATTCCTTAGGATCGACTTGAAATCTAGCAACAATACACACAAAATTCATGATATCAGGTCTAGTTTGAGTCAAATACAACAATCCACCAATCATTGATCTGTATTTATTTTTATTTTCCTTTGGAGAATTATCATCTTGTGTCAACTTACATCTGGTCACCATGGGTGTACCGACTGGTTTTGAATCTTCCATACCAAACTTCTTTAGCAGTTCTCTCACATACTTGGAATAAGATATAAATATCCCATCATCTACCTGAGTAATTTCCAATCCCAAAAATATTTTCAACTCCTCAATCATTGAAATCTCCAACTCATTCTACATTTCATTAGAAAACTTCATGCACAAGCCATAATCTCCTCCAAAAATTATATCATCAACAAAGACTTCCACAAAAAAATCTTTATCATCATCAATCTTGAAATACAGATTACTATCAACATTACCTTTGTTAAATCCAAGCTTCATCAAGTACTTTTCCAATCTAGCATACCAAGCTCTAGGGGTTTTTTTGAGTCCATAAAATTCTTTCTTCAATCGACAAACAATATCTCCCTGATCAGTCAATTGAAATTCATCAGGTTGTTCAATATACACCTCTTCTTCTAATTCACCATTTATAAATGCTAACTTGACATCCATTTGATAAAATTTGTAGTTTTTGTAAGCAACATAAGCAAGAAACAATCTCACAACTTCAATTCTAGCAATAGGAGCAAATGTTTTTTCAAATTCAATACCTTCCATTTGAGAGTATCCTTTACATACCAGTCTTCCTTTATTTCTAATAACTTCACCTTCTTCATTCAGCTTGCTTCTAAGAACCCATTTAGTTCCAATCACATTTTTGTCTTTAGGTCTAGGAGCAAGAATCCATGTATTATTCTTCTCATTTTTTTGTAGTTCTTCTTTAATTTCTTCAATCCAATGTTCATCTTTGCATGCTTAATTTACATTACTTGGCTCAGCCTTTGAAATCAAACAGTATTCTTCTATAATTCTCCTCCTAGTCTAGACACCTTTGTTCTTATATCCTATAATCTGATTTTCTAAATGATTTAATCTCACATACCTTAGAGTCTTAGACTGTTCTTGAATTTTAGGCTCTTGAGGTCTCTGGTCTATACTTTCACCAGTCTCTGCTTCTTCTTTTTCTTCTTGATTCACTAGAATGATCTGAACTTGATTTGAACTCTGACTCTTCTTTGTACTGTCATTCTGATCATCAAAATCATATCCACAAGTTTTGGAGGGTCTGGAAATGTCTTCATCAACCTTAACATATTTAATTTCAAACATTTTCTTCAGTCTCTTGTTGTAGCATATGTAGGCCTTGCTCTTAGTAGAATAACCAAGAAAGATTCCTTCATCACTTCTATCATCAAAATTTCCTAGATCTTCATCTCTCCTGATATAGCATTTTCTCCCAAAGATTTTGAAATATCTAATAGTAGGCTTATGACCAAACCATAGCTCAAAAGGATTCTTACCATTATTACCTTTGATTTGTACCCAATTAAGGATATAAATAGTAGTACTCACAACTTCTCTCCAATGGATATGAGGGACATTTCCTTCCAACATCATAGTTATAACAGCCTCTTGAATTGTCATATTCATCCTTTCCACAACACCATTTTGTTGAGGGTTCCGCAATATAGATAATTGTCTCTTTATCCCATGCTCTTCATAGAAAGAATTAAACTGACCAAAAGTAAATTCACCACCTCTATTTGATCTCAAACACACAATCTTTAGACCTGTCTCTATCTCAACCTTAGCCTTAAAGATCTTGAAATTTTCTAGAGCTTTAGATTTCTCCCTTAAGAAATTAACCCACAAGAGTAATCATCAATAAGAAACATGAAGTACTTGTAACCTTTTAGACCTATAATTCTAGTAGGACCACACAAGCTATTATGCACAAGCTCCAACAATTCATTTGAACAATGTTGTTTTCTATGAAATGAAATTATTGTTTGTTTCCCAACTAACATTCCTTGCATATGGTATTAGTAGGCTTCACCAATTTAGGAAGATCTCTCACTGCTTGTGATGAACTTATCTTGATAATACTGTCAAAGCTTACATGACACATTCTCCTATGCCATAACCAAATTTCATCAACTTAAGCAATCAAACAACTTTTACTACTAGGATTCAAATGAAACATGTTGCCTTTTGTTTTTGTACTTGAAGCAATCACATTTCTAGAACTTCCAAGTATGCTACACTTTCCATCTTTGAATTAAAGATGGTATCACTTATCAACCATTTTTCCAACACTCGGAAGATTATGCTTCAAATCTTCAACATAAATAACATAATTAGTATTATGCTTACCATCAAAATAAATACATCCTCTACCACAGATTATACCACCATTGTTATCACCAAATATTACAACACTACCATCATACTTCTCCAAGCTTAAAAATTTACTCTTATCACCTGCCATGTGATGTGAACATCCATTGTCAATTACCCATTCATATGTTTCTTGAACTCGAGTAGCTAGAGCTTTCTCCTCATTTGTACAACTGCAGATTCAATAGACACAAAATCATTTTTTTTTATAGCAATAAATACAAACTCATCTTCACTTGCATTCCATTTTTTAGATTCATCATATGTCACACCTTCATCGAAAACATAGTAAAACTTCTTTTCAAATTTAGGATTGTAAGGTCTTGGCTTGGGAACTCTTTCCAGAAACCTTGATGCAAAATGACCTATTGTGTTGCAAGAAAAACATTAAATAGGCAACTTTCCTTTATAATTACCTTCTCCTCTAGCTTCCCATTTGACAATAAGTCCTTCAAGCTCATTTAGTTCTCCTTCTACTTCAATATGTCTCATTTCTTCCTTATATCTGAATACCTTTCTATAAGAACTTTCACCAGAATCATATTTATGCTTGTCTCTGCAAGAAGTAGTAGCTTTAGATGTAGATTATGTCTTAGGAATGACATCACCAAATTCACTCAACTCAAAAGCAATAATTTTACCAACCAAAATATCTCTGGTTATGTTTGTCACAGTTGAAAGCTCCTCAATGGGTGTAGTGTTGATTTTGTATGCATCAGGAAAAGATCTAAGCACTTTAGCGATAATCTCTGGTTCATCCACCTGTCCACCAGCACATCTAATACCACACACAAGTTCATTCACTCTTTTCATGAAAGTAACAATATTCTCATCATTTCCCATCTTCAACAGTTCATATTTTTCTTTTAGACACTATAGTTTAGCCATCTTCACATTAACATCACCTTCATATACATTTTCAAACTTTTTCCAGATCTCATTAGTAGTCTTTAGATCCATAACATTTTTCATCTTAGTATCAGTTAAAGAGCTCAATAATTCTTCCTTAGCTCTGATGTTATATTCAACATCCCTAATCTCAACAGTAGTAGTAGGACCATTTAGAGGGATACCATACATATTGCATGTAATGTGCTAGTAGGATTCATCAATGCATCTTAGATGACACTCCATTCGAGTCTTCCATAGAGAATAGTTTTTTCCATCAAATCTTGGACTATCCTTCTTGTATGTCACCATCCCAGATCACCTCAAGCTATTAAAATTCTTCCAAGGAACCTACTCTAATACCAATTTTTGGCAACACAAGGGAAAACAACTAAGAGGGGGGAGGTGTGAATCAGTTGTCACAAACTTTCAAAATTATTGATCTTATTAACTTTAATTCTCAGATCTAATTATTAAAAGTGAAATCATGAATCAACAACACATCAAAAACACATGTAACACCAAGATTTTTTTTGTGGAAACCTTGTTAGGGGAAAAATTACGGTGGAGGTTAATCCACAAGTTATACCTTGTTAAAAGTATAAGAAGAATGTGTATGCATTTAGGCACACTAGCTAGAGCTACCTGCTCAAAGGAAGACTTGTTGTCTTAAAGAAAATATTTAGATTAAAACCATCTGAAGAATTTGAACTGAGAAAGTAGCATCTACAAATGCCTGAGTACAGTTCCAGTTAAGCACATGAACACTTCTTTACTTTCTTCCACTCTTCTTCACAATTTTCTCTACCTTCGAATGATATGAACCTTTTTCGCACATAGCACTCGCACACTTCACATCACCCCTTGTCTCAAAATGAGAGAAAAAATAACTTATATATATCTGCAACAAGAAATCGCAATGCTTTATGTCAGCTTTAACAAAATAATAGAATGAATGGAAAATATCAGCCCAAAACAATAAAGATTATCAATGTGCATCAACCAAAGTTGGCCACAACATAGTAGAGACCCAAAATAATGTCCTCGAACAAAAAAAAACTTCAAGTATTCTTCCTTGAAGATCCACAACATGCTTCAAACACCTTGTTGGCCATGAACATGAAAAACATGAACACACAAGAGAAAATCTCAGATCGCGAGCACAATGATCAATGCAAACATGCAGCATAGGTAGAACATGATCTAGAAACTTCCTTGAACACCACAGGAACATATGAAACAACTCATATTACCAGAATCACATTGTCTTCTTCCATGAACACCACTTGCAACAACAAAATAAATGTCAAGACATAAAAACTTATAACTTCCTCA